>JAJLRJ010000003.1:53718488-54063488 GCA_024195265.1 Dendrophyllia cribrosa
ACCTCTTGTTGCCTTTCGACGCACTGACAACCTTAGCGACATATTAGTCAGATCCAAGTTACGCACTGCTACACAAACCAACCTTCCTAAGGGATCCTTCAGTTGCGGTAATAATTGTGTTACTTGCAGCTACATCACTGACGGTCGCACCGACTACACATTTTCCTCCACTGGTGAGACCAGACTCATCCCTGACTACATTGACTGCAATTCAAAAAATCTCATTTACATGGTGAACTGCCGACGTTGTAACAAACAGTACATAGGTGAGACGAAACGACGACTTAAAGACCGCTTTAACGAACACAGACGACCGGTTGACAGACCCACTGCTTCCTCTAGACCTACTGCAGTTTCAGACCATTTTCTTTCCGACGACCATTTACCTACCGACATAGAACTTATTCCATTAGAACTCATACATTCATCTCGTGACGCTATACGCAAAGCTCGAGAAGCGAATCTTATCGAAAGGGGTCAAACCCTTGAACCCAAAGGTATTAACAAGCGTGAAGAAATGTAAACTTTGTATTTATATATTTTACATATCGTCTTTCATTAGTTTTATCTTGTTATCTTTTATTCTTTTGTTTCTCTTAAATTTGAATTGTAACATTTCATCTTATATTTTTGAAATCTAACGTCTTTCCATTGTAATCTTATATCCTTTTGTTTCTTGGAGATTTATATTGTAACGTTTTTCTTGTAGTCATTTTATTCCCTGAAGAAGTCAGGCCGTGCCTGACGAAATATTGGAAAGAATATTATAATCCCAGTTGTAAAGTCAGCCTTGCTTTATTAGTTCTTTCGTATTCGGATCCAAGATGGCGGCCGTATAACTAATTACCTAATAACTACGTCATATGACGTCATCGTTCCATTGTGCGGACCGCAAAGGAGACAGTTTTGGACGTACTATGTACCCTCCAGGTTTCATTGTCATAGCCTTAATGTTCTTGAAGTTACGAAGGGGGGGGGGGGGGGGGGAATGTGCCCTCCCCCCCCAGGCTCAGGAACTCAAAAAAAGCCCAGGCGGTTCAATCAATCAATCAAACAATTTATTTGTTTATTTAAACACGGTAAAACGGCTCAGTAAAACTGTTTTTCAGACATGCCGTGCACTAAATATAATCTAATCTAAATAATAACAAAAATATATAAATATATATATAGTGGCAAAACTGTTACACTAAATTAGTGTAAATAATACTAATAAGATTAATAATAAAAAAAAACACTAACTTACATCATAATATCCTCTATAAACACATAAAAATTTAACTACAATCATAGATGTTATAGAACCAGTTCTATTTTTGTTCGAGAGCTCTTTTGAAAGCGGTTAGACTACTGAGTTCTCGTATTTCATTGGGAAGCTCATTCCAGACAATGGCACCGCGATAGGAGAAAGATCGTTTCATGAAATTAGTTCTAAGCTTAGGTAGTTCTATGATCAGATAGATGGTGTGGCCATGGGTTCTCCCCTTGCTCCCGTTCTTGCCAACCTTTTTATGGGACATCATGAAAAGGTATGGCTCGAAAATTTTGATACTTTTTGTTTATTCACTCGGACCATGATGCTGTTCTGTTTTTCAACTATATCATCTCTAGGCACCCCAACATTAGGTTTACCATGGAAAAAGAGGTAGATCATACAATACCTTTTAGGTCGCGAGCGCGTGCGCTCGCGACCTAAAACCTGCTTGAGCGCCCCAATAACGTCAACGCCTGTTATGCAGGCTATACAATACAATTCTTAGATGTTCTGAGTAACAATACTTCACATTCTCCTGTTACCAGCGTCTATCGCAAGAAGACCTTTACTGGTCTATTAACTAATTATTTTTCTTTCGCGTCATTTTCCTACAAATTGGGTCTCATTAAGACTCTTGTGGACAGAACCTATAAGATTAATAACACCTGGTTTATAATAGGCTTTCATGAAGATATTAGTAAACTCATGAAAATCCTTAAAAAAATCTTTTTCTCCCCAATTAATGGGACCCACAACATTCCTGACTGTCCCCCAGATCCTACCTCTAAAGCTGTACCCCCGTTTTATTTCAAATTACCTTGTACAGGCCATTTTTCCAGTGTTACGCAGAAAAGGATTCGGCAACTTATCAAACGTTATTGTAATAATATAGATATAAAATTAGTCTTTTCGTCATTCAAGATCAGTAACATGATTGGCGTGAAAGACCATATCCCGAGCGGGCTCCGTTCGTGTGTTGTTTACAAATTTTTGTGTGCGGGCTGTAATGCCTGCTACGTCGGCGAAACCACCCGACATTTTTCCACACGCGTACGTGAGCACTTATCCTCTGATAGAGCTTCTCGCGTATTCAAACACCTGAAAGACTCTAAAGAATGCCACAGTTTATGTTCACCCAATTGTTTCAATATCTCAGATCATGCTTCCACCAATTTTCAGCTAAAGATAAAGGAAGCTCTGCATATCAAATGGGAACAATCTTCTTTGAACCAACAGTTGCATCATGTTAATTTAAAACTTTCTTAATAATCACGCATTGTCACACATTCTTTCATTTATTTGTTAAAGGTGTTTTCTCTCATTAGCATTTTCATTTACTTAGTATAAATTCAACTTTGTAACTTAAAATTTCAAACTGAAGATGACAAAGGATTGTCGAAACATGTTTTTTAAAATCAAAACAGTTGTCGTTGCTTTGAAAAAAAAAACGGAAAGTGAGTAAATTACCGAAAATTATGTACCGATTTTTTTATTGCTTTATTAGATTAGACTTACTGGATGATTCTTCTGTTTCACCAAAAATCGAGAATATTTACCGCGTAAAAACCGAGAAAATCCGTTGAGAGTTTTGCTAGCCTTGAACAACAAGCCCAACAACTCAATCATTGGTTGCCATGGTAACGAGACAAGACTGTCAAATTAGACTTCTCCGTAAACGAGAAAGCCTAAGCTTTATGTATGCGTATATTATGTGTAGTATCGCGAAGCAAAACTCTCGAAAGACAGCAATAAAATCGTGTATACTTTATTTGGAAGACTGACCAATAAATATATGGAGCCACCTTGGCTTAACTTCATAATACCCGGCCACTTATTTGCATGTCATTGAAGATGAATGGTTCTTTTGTTTTCATATGCCTCGTTATAGAAAACATTTTTTAAAAAAGGGACACGTGAATAAGTGGCCGGGTATTCTGAAGTTGTTCCAATCATGGTCACAGGAAACGCATTAATGCTCGTACAGATAGGCAACACTTTTATCAGTAGGATCCTAAAATGGCACATCCGATTGTTTAATGTGCTTAAGTGTGTTAAATTTAAAACTTGTGAAATTACCTTTATTTTAACGCCTTGCACACTTTTGTATACTGGATACAAAAAGAACAAAAACATGTGCAAGGGGTACCGATACATTTCAATAAGCCACAGCTCTATATGACCTAATAATTATTAGAAGGCCGTTAACTAATAATAATTAACTTAGTTAACTGTATTAAGGACTGTTCAAGAGAAAAATCAGACCTTGCAACTATCAGTATAAACAGCTGTTTTTTCATTCTTGTGCCTTTGTGCACATTTTTGTAAGCTACATCTCTAGATCATCTGAATGTAACAACAATTTGTTTGAGGTATAATGATGTTAAAAAAGTGACCAACTGGTAATTGAATATATTTAACAACTATTCACCAAAGTGGAGGTGGGTAGTGGTGGATATTTACCTCGCCGCTTCGCGGCTCGGTAAATATCCACCACTACCCACCTACACTGAGGTGAATAGTTGTTTTAGTATATACTGAAACAGTGAGATAATATAACGAAAATGATGCTTTTTAACTCATTTAAACCTGTCAACAATTACAATTTTCGCGCGCAAATTGCTGGAAGGTGAATAGCACTTGCTATTCCGAGTTTCAGTAGCCAATCAGAGCGCGCCAACAATGTTATCCACTGTTTCAGTATATACTAAAATCAGATAGTCTCTGAATACATTTAAATATTTCTATTTTTAATTCTAACTACATTATAAATTATTTTTAATGTGCTAGGAATAGGCCTTTGTTGAGTTCCCTATACACTGTGGACTCATTACTTGCTCCAAAATCGTTTCATCAAAAATGACTTCTACTTAAAACATGAAAGGAAAAGAAAAGAAAAGAAAAGAAAAGAAAAGAGAAGAAAAGAAAAGAAAAACATCTTTAATATGTCACGAAAGGTACTGCACTTGGCCTCTCTTTGCAAATAAGAGGTTAAAGGTAACTTAGAAATGGCCTGTACCACCCATTTTGTAACAAATATATACATTATTACGTTTTATTATAAAAAATATTGTTTTAGAGTGCAAATATGCACTGAAAGCAGGAGTGAAACCATATTCTTTGTTTTCACCAGATGTCATCAAAATGCTAAAATCCAAACAGTTTAATATTCTACACGACCCTTCATTTAACAACGTGTTCATATCAGCAATAGTAATTATGTCGAGTTTCAGGTCAATAATTTAATACATTGCTTTGGAGTTAAAGCATTTTAAAATTTTGGGTTGTGTAGCTGAGTATCTCATTTTGTTTCTACCTTTCTAAAGCAAGGATGGAAATCGGAAGTCTATTGAATCTTTGAACTGAATAGAAACAATGATAAATAAAACAGAAAAAAATGCAAATTTGGCCACAATGTTGGTGTGTCCAAATGGTGAACCAAACTCGCAGACACATGCAAAGTTCTCTAATTTTCAACATCCCCCCCCCCCCCCCCCGTAACTCGGTTATTTAAGATCGCCGGGCTTCATTTTCAAGTCATTTTAATTTGGCTTTTTTGCAACCTCTTATCTCTGGTGTTGTTCCTAAACCAAAAAAACAAACTGCAATATGCAGATGAAAACAATCTATTTGCACTTGAATTGAAAAAGTTAAAAATGACTTGTAAATACACCCAGCATTATAATTATACAACTTTCTGCTGAACAACCTCATTAAATTTGAAACAGCCAGGTCCACACAGTTTACTGTGATTAATTTTCATTTACCCAGTCCTCAAGGATCTTTGCAACATCCATTCTCTCAAAACCATCCTCCTTCAACAACTCAATCAGTTTTCCAACAGTTGCTTCACTTTTGGTTGACCATGTTTTCAGAATTTCATCAGTGTGATTTTTGAAGTTTTGCTCCATAAAGTCTGTCTCATTCCTGTCCAATCCAACTTTCTCGGCAAGCATTCTGAAGTCATCAAATCGCAACTCTCGTTTGACATTCAGCATTACGCAGACTCTGCTACGCACAATCAGAGGTATACTTGTGACTTTAGTTGACAGTCTGCTTACTCGCCTCTTTACTCCAGCATCAACCACATCACAGCTTGACTGATCTTCTTTCTCAATGGTAGAATTTTTGTCTGATAAACTTATCCTTTGAATTTGTCTTTGGATGCAATCATCACCCTTGCAGGGATCCAGGTCTTGTGCACTGCTGATTGTGCCTTCTAGAAAAAAAAGAAAACATTTCAATTAAGACTATTACTCCACAAAAATTACATACAACTAATTGAGAAAACATCAAAAACCCCACATACAGTACATCAAACTGAAAAGGCACTTAAGACAATTGAAGGGCTCCCTGCAATAACGTCCTCAGTGCGTTTTTGGAAAATTTTCACGGAAATCCTGGATTTTTGGCCTCCAAAGGGACTCACTTGCCAAAATTATGACTGGATCATGTACATATGACTGAAAGGATTTAATCCAGGTCAACAAATCTTCTATCTTCAAACAGAATAATTTTTTATTTTGAAAAGATAAATAGGGTGTCCTGGGAGCCATAGGGTGTCATAGGGGCCCAAAACATTTTCTCAAAGATGTGGATTTTCTTCCCCATTTTGGAGCTGTTTTAAGTACCTTAACAATAATAAATCATTAATTTGACAAAACTGTGCTTTAAAAGGCCTAAAACATACAATTTTAGTGAAAGTTACCAAAAACGCACTCAGGACGTTGTTGCAGGGAGCCCTTCAATTAAAAAATTTGATAGGGTATAAACAGAGCAGTTGACTGAGAATTCCACTCATGAAGTTTTGTTCATGATTTATTGCATTTGACAATATTAGGAGAATGCTTTCTAATCTTTTGAAGACAGGCTTTTTTGAGGATTTTTGGGTCAACCACAATAATTATTTAACCCCCCCCCCCCCCACTTAATACTTTCAGGGGGACCTCTCTGCTGGAAAGGAAAATGGTACTTACTCCTGATATCTGTGATTAATAGAGTTGAGTGGAGTACAAGTCAGAGAGTAATCGGGTGAGTTACTGCAAATCAGCCGAGCGTGTTGCATGAGAATAATTTGAAATCACCAGCATGATTACCCCAGGATTGTATGACATAAAGTACAATAATATTATAACTAACTTAACAATCACACCAATAGTAAAACTCAAGATTAAAAAGTCTATGTGTACTTTTTTATACTCAAAACGTCAAGAATATTTTCTATCATTTGACAGGCAGGAAGAAAAGTGCACCTGATTAATGCGCAATTGTAGGTACATGTATCCAATTACAGCTATCCAATTACAAAAAGTTGTAATTGGATAGCTGTGATAATAAAAATTGGACACCCACATGACCAATCTGATGACCAATCACAATCAAGAATTTTGTTATTGATCGATTACTACTGGTAATATTGTCATAGGATTAGAATACTGCTTTACAATAAATATTGTGGCTCAAACACAATAATTTGGGGAAACATTGAGCATACTTGTATGTGTTAAAGGGCAAATTTACTTTCAGGTTAGATAAATTTTAACCTGGGTCATTTTTTTTAAACCTAGGTTACATGTAGTATTTTTATTTTGTACATTTTTTTTAAACCTAAGTTAGCTTTGCTATTTTGATACTTGTAGTTAAACATAGTTGCACTGATATTAGCCGTTGGCCTAACATGAGGTTTAGTGACTGGGTTTTGGTGACTAACATGACAACTGAAAAAAAAAAAAAAGAAAAGGTTCAGTGAGCCAAGGGTTAGTGATTAGGTCTAAGCATTAAGTAATAATGCATGTAAGAACTAGGCAATCCTCTATTGTTCTGCGGCATTTTGCTTTCCCCACATAAGATTGTTTAGATTTTCTTACTGAGAATACATCAACCTATGGACAACACGTTTCTGAAATAAAATGTACTGAAACTTTATTTTAAAGCGATATTTCTTTTGTGTTACAAGATTTTATCCAATCATGAGACTCCAAAACAATGGCCAAGAAAGGCTTCTAATTTTTCATGTTTCCCACATATGTAGAAATTTTGCTACATTAAAACTCAGAATAGTTTTCACTAAAAGGGAATCAATAAGTAAACTAGAGAGAAATAAATGCGCTACCTGATGAAGTGATAGTAGATTTTCATGTTTTAGCCAATGAGGTGGACGGTTTCAACAATATCACAATTAACACCTTTCTGTATTCCTTGCCATTGGGTTGCCTAGTTCTTACTAGGACCATGACTTAGTAGTTTAAGGGTTTGAGTTCAGTTGAGGTTTTTGTGACATACAATGACAACTACAATAATGCTGGAAATGTTTTACAGATGAATTAATAATTTATTGCACTCGGCAAAAGTACAATAACAGTGAAAATGTTTCAAATTTGATTTAATTACTTTAACACTAATAATAATTATTATTTTTGTAATAAACAGGAAATAATAATTTAAACAGTACGAAACTTTTAATAGGCTACTGTTCAGCAGCCTTTTCACCTGCAACTGAAAATGTTATTTCTTTACTATAGTCAAAATTAATGTTTGTTGCAGTACACTTATTTAAGTAATGCTCCACATAAGAACTATGATAAACTTCATTGTTCTGCGGCTTTGGCTCTTTCCCACATAGAATATCTTTGGTTTCAAGAATAGAGGAGGAGCTGATGGTTCATAATTATATTTCATTATAAAAATAAAGAAACAAACATAAAGAAACAAACATTTAGGAAATGTTTGTGCTTTTAAAACCAATCATAATAGCAGAAGACAATAGCTAATAATTTTGCTTCTTTGATGAAGTTCCCCAAATATCTTTTTAAAACTTGCAAGTTGAGTGATTGGGTCTCAAATTATTACTTGAAACCTTAAAAAAATTGACAAAAAGCACCTTGAACTGTAACTTTTGAGCAGTTTTTGAGTCTAGGCCAATGAGATCACTAATTGTAACAATGAAAAAATTTGACATTCCATCGTGCATAGCCGTTCAGTGCTATCCTTTTTATGTGGATCATTACTTAATCTGTTTGTCAAAATGTATGTTTTCACTATTCCAAACTTGGTAACTATCTTGGCATAATCGTTTTCTACAGGTAAGGTGAGAATTAGGGAATGGAAGTTGGCTGGTAGAGAAAGTAAGAGTAAAATAAATTTTTCCATATCTTTTTATTTTTATTTTTTTAATATTTTGTTTTTAGAATTCCCCCCCCCCCCCCCCCCCCATAAAAAAAACACCCTACATGTATTTGTTAACCACACCCCATAAGAAAATCACTTTTCAGACAGTTGAAAGAAAAAAAATAACCTAGGTTAATAAAAATTGACCTAGTTTGAAAAAAATGACCTGAATTTAATTTTGACCTGTAACATAATAATTTATGCCTGAGTAAGGGGGAGGGGGGGCAATGGGCTCTGCTGGAATTGACTTCTGCATAATAGAAAGACAAGTCACTGATGCTAATAATACAGATCACTCAACAAAGATTGTGTAAATTGGACATGGCAGGGGCTTGTCTGATAAAACAGTTGACTTGACCTTACTCTTCGCTTCCACTGCTGAACTGCTTTCATTTCATTATAAAAATAAGAAGAGGAAACACTGCAGTTGATCAGTAGATAGCACAGGATGAAGACACTCAGACCTTCCAACATCTAAAACTCTGAAATCTTGAGGTCTCCAAAATTGACCCCAAAAATCTTGAGATTTGGGTCCCAAATAGTAAGATTCACAAAAATGTTTTAAAACAAAGGAATCTCAACGCTAACAATACCTAGCAGTGTTCAAACTGCCATAATTAGTACTCTTTTTGCATTAATTAACACAAATTAGACAAACAAGTATACCGTAGTTAATTATGTGGTGCTCAATTGTGTTCATCATTGGATGCTCTAGTTGCTTTTTTAGAATTTTTAAGTATAGCCTCTCATGGATTCCACTTGTGGCAAGGGGTTGTGGTCTAGGGTAAGGGAGCTTCATTGACGATAAATTGTTCCACCATCATGAACACATATTCAAAACAAAGCCTTCCCAGGGGATTTCGCGCTCTGATTTTGCACTGTGGTTTCGCTTGGCCCAGATTCCCAGTGAGAAGATACGTAAACATTACAATACAATATTTTGGGCCATATTCGCATTAACTACAAATGTATTATTTTATAAATCAAGTTGATTTTAGGCCGTATCTGATTGAGGTTGTAATTCTTTGTGGAAAACCATGAGATTTCAAGGTTAAATCGCGAGACCGCAAGATGACTTCTGAAATCGCGAGTCTCACAACCAAATTGTGAGAGTTGGAAGGTATGGACACTTATTTTATAAGGGGCTGTGAAGTTCTATCCTTTCTAAGATCACAACAATCTACTAACAGCAATCTCTACAAACAACAGATATGAAATACATACCAATATCTTGTTGGAGTATCTCCTCAAATGTCTCCACCATTTTATCACACTGTTCTTTCCACCTGAATTGGGTCATGTATTCATTTCTCAGCTTCTCAGCTTCCAAGCGGCGAGTTTGAGGGTCCTTTTCTCTGACCTCTTTTATCTTGTCAGCCCAGACTTGTGGATCATCAGACTCCACAACATGGTTTACTCCAGAAGACATCTTCTTCAAAACGACACCAAGTCCACTGTATCCGCTGACAAGAACAGGAAGGTTGGCTGAAATAGCAAGGAGTCCACTCATTCCAAAACCCTCAGTTCTTGATGGTTTAATGACCAGGTCTACCTCGCACAGCCACCTATGCCAGTCTTCATGGCTTTCAGAAATCCTCACACTGAGTTGATGAGGATCAATGCCCTCATTGAGTAAGGCCTGTTTTATCTCTGCAACATTCTTGTTCTCCCAGGGTCTTAACACAACTATCAAGTTATATGATGGTGTGTTCAGTAACTTGATTGCTTGTGCAGCAATGTCACCTCCCTTGACTTTGAAATATTTTGATGAGCCACTGAAAAGCACTTGAAATTTGTCTACACTATCATCATATACTTGACGGACATCATTCAGTTGTTCAATTACTCCTGGTGTTAACGCAAAGACATTTTTATGTTGTCCGGAGCAGCGTAAGGCACATTTGTATGCTTGAGCTACCTTGGGGCCAATTGCAACAATAACATCAGCTTTTTCGCACAACTCTATCTGAAGTTTATGCTCATAATGATCCGGATTATCTAAGAAGTTCTGAAGCTCTTCACTAATTGTATGTACAACCTGAGCCCACTTGCATTTCTTGTGTTTCTTTATAACCTGTGCTTGTCGTCCCATGTCAGGCCCATATGAGTGTATCAAAAGAATATCAATTTGAAGACTATCAGGCGGATGAGCCAAGAGTTCAGTTCGTGAGAAACCAGAGAAATTCTCAGCATCAACAAGTTCAATGTTCAAACTCCTTGCATGCTTTCTCTGCTCCTGTGTGTTGTGGGGCACAAATCCAGTGACTCTCAGTCTTGGATCCTTGGCAAGTTCAATAACCAACTGCTCATTAACAGTATTATTCCAACCATCAATGTCTGATGCCAAAGTTACATTTAGTTTGTTTTTATATGGTGATTGTGAACCTGTAACATTCAAAGAATAACAGTCTTAACAATAATAAATAATAATGTTGACATTATTATAATTTAGTAATAGTAATTGGATTGAGTGGAGTACAATTCAGGGAGTAATAATAATATTATTACTCCCTGGGCATGATTTCAAATCGCCCAAGCGTGTAACACGAGGATGATTTGAAATTACGAGCATGATTACCCCAGAATTGTACAACACAAAGTTCAATATTATTACTGATTAATTGCATCAATAACAAAATTCAAGATTAAAAAGTCTATGTGGACTTTTTTGTACTCAAAACATTAAGGAAATTTTCTAACATTTTGAAATGTAGGAAAAAAGAAAAAAAAGAACCCATATAAGTGCACCTGATTGATTCAGAGCAATGTAGGTGTCCAATTACAGCTATCCAATTACAAAAAAGTTGTAAAATGGACAGCTGTAATTGGACACCCACATGACCGTGTGTCAATTACATCAGAAAAAGTTATGTGGATGACCAATCACAATCAAGAATTTTGCTATTGATACGATTAAAACATATTTTATAAGTTTGTACAATAGTATTATTGTTATGACAGACCATGGGCTAAAGGAAAAGTGTATTTCGACAAAATAAAGTTTAATTTATCTGAAATAAACTTAAATTACTCACATTTCAGTAGTCCTGAGTATTTTCTGGTCATTTTGTATTCAATTTATAAATAGTGCCTGCATTTGTAAAGTCTCGGTAACCAAGCGTTTTTATTTAATCCGAGGTGCGGACACTAAGCATTTGGTGTTAACTCAATAAAACCCACTGGGAAGGAAACAAATCTGAACCGTTGTGTGAAGCTTGTAAGACGCATCTGTGCCCATCTGCAAAAGGTGAACAGCCCTGGGGGTCTAAATTGGAACTAAATTGGAACTAAGTTTGCACGAGAAACCTGGAAACCAAGTTGTCCAAGGGTTTTCTGTGCAGAGCAAAGTGACGGTTTTGATTTAAAAAAAGCAACAACGACGGCGGCGCCAAGGCAACAGCCGAACCTGTTCCCACCCAGTGATTTTTTACGAGGAAACACCGAGCGCTTAGCACCCGCGCCTCAGATTCGATAAAAAAACGCTTGTAACCAAGACTTTATGAATGCTGGCACTATTTCTGAATCAAATGTAGTGTTTTAAAAGCTTTGTCTACAAAATATATAGAGAGAAACGACGAAAAAGACACCTACATGTAGGACTTCTTAATGTGAGCAGTGTAAGTTTTTTGAGGTAAATAAAACTTTCTTTAGTCGAAATGCACTTTTCCTATAGCCCATGGACAGACCCAATATACAAGATTCGCTCCGACGAAGGGCTCCGACGAAGGGCTCCGACGAAGGGCTCCGACGAAGGGCTCCGACGACGAAGGGCTAGCGCTCGAAACGTCAGCTATTTGAATCTTTTTACGGTGGTCAATTTACCTTATCGACTCAGTCGATAAAACTAAATTTCAATATACAAGAGATACTTTTATACTGTGCTTAAAAAAAACTCTGATCATGTATCAATTGAAAATACCCATCAGTCATAAAACATAACATAACACAATTTTGATCAGAATGATATTGTTTTGTTGTGTTTGTTGTGGTTCAATTTTATCCTTGGTTCAAATTTTACTTTTCTTTGTTTTTGGCTATGATAATGTATGATAAATATGAGTTTTAAACAAAGGAAAATAAAATTTGAACCAAGGATAAAATTGAACCACAACATGTTCAATGCTGATCAACCTTGTTTTTTATTTAGACTGGGGGTGGGTTACACAATGGGTCTCGTAAAGTGTTTTGAGTCATAATTATGGCCAGGAGCTTGCTTTAAGCTTGTTTTATTATCTTGAAATAGAAAGAACAAATCGCCAAAAGAGATGAAAGCAAATAAATACTAACTAAAGATACAAAATAACAGCTAAAACAGTGAAGATTCCACAAGAATTTCAATTTTGATTTCTTGACCGCCTGTCATGAAATCAAATTTGATGAACTGTAATCCTGCACTTCATCTCCAAACTACATGTACTGCTTTTGTTTTGCTATTTAGAATCTTTTTATCAAAGTTGTATATTTAATGACATTTAGCAATAAAGAGATATAAGGTAAGCAAAATTTTGCTATTTTGGTGAGAAAGTGTCCAACCATTTTCAATGATTGGCCAGGCCAGGTGAGAGGCAACACCGACAACAAAAAGAATTACAACAAGATCTTAGGGGGTGTTTACATGACACCGGGGCGACTTTCGTGCCGGGGCAAGTTCACTCCCGTTCCCTCTTATGGCTCTACATTTGTTTACATGATACCATATTTTTGTGGTGGTATCATGTAAACAAATGTAGAGCCATAAGAGGGAACCGGAGTGAACTCGCCCCGGCGCGAAAGTCGCCCCGGTGTCATGTAAACATCCCCTTACTAGTGTCGGGTTTCCACTATCTTGATATAATCAAGAGGATAATAAACCAGGTAGAAATATGCAGACTTATGCAACAAGGCAAGTAAACATGTATTGCATTTGGCAATAAAGAGATATAAGGTAAGCAAAATTTTGCTATTTTGGTGAGAAAGTGTCCAACCATTTTCAATGATTGGCCAGGCCAGGTGAGAGGCAACACCGACAACAAAAAGAATTACAACAAGATCTTAGGGGGTGTTTACATGACACCGGGGCGACTTTCGTGCCGGGGCGAGTTCACTCCGGTTCCCTCTTATGGCTCTACATTTGTTTGCATGATACCATATTTTTGTGGTGGTATCATGTAAACAAATGTAGAGCCATAAGAGGGAACCGGAGTGAACTCGCCCCGGCGCGAAAGTCGCCCCGGTGTCATGTAAACATCCCCTTACTAGTGTCGGGTTTCCACTATCTTGATATAATCAAGAGGATAATAAACCAGGTAGAAATATGCAGACTTATGCAACAAGGCAAGTGTCGTGTGATCTTTTCAGCAGTCCAAACTGACAATTTATAAACGTCCCAGCATAGTCAATCAAATAGCATCAAATAGAATTGCGATTCAACTTAATTCAATCGCACACAATCGAACTCAATCCACACAGACTGATCGTTCCAGTTGTCTTCAGTAAATTTGAATTTTGTTCGATTACAAAATACAAGTGAATATAATCAAACTAAGTTTATCAACAATAAGTTCGATTATTAAAGTTTGATTTACACTGTATAGTCACTGGACGTCCGATTTCCGAAATCAATTCAATCAATGTTGGATTCTGGTGACTGACAGTTGAGCACCTTATTTCTATTTGCTGTTATAAAAAACGAACAATACCAACTCACCTGGATTTTTTGCCATACCGAGTTACCTAAACACTACCGTATCTTCCAAATCTCCAAACGAAGAATTTTATATCCTCAGTCAAAAAGTTTGAAGTGTGCAAGAGTGCAAAGCGTTTGATATGGACAGCGGCTTTGGCAGATACTAAAACGTAACCGGAACACGGAACACCGGAACACGGAACACCGGAACAGGGCGGAACACCTTTACAAAGAGGCCGGACCAGTCAACATAGAAAGACAAATGGCATTTTTTTTTCGAACTATCTATTATAGAAAGAGATGCACGTGCTAGGAGGTTGTCCAATGCACACGAACTGAGTCGGGTCGTCATTAGGCTCGATTTACAGCCGTTTCAGATCCTCCTCCCAACAACAGCGGTGGTGTGCGCACAGGTAGCCCAAGCTATATGTGTCACAGTAGCCCGTTTCGAGCGAAATTATAAGGATTTGTAACTTGGCAGATTATCTCTCAATTTACAAATAACAATGAACATTTTCAAGTTCTGGATTCACCTTGAAAATCAACCCCCTGACAGCATCGCTGAACTCTGCTTAAACATATCGGATAAAATGGCCCACGAAAGTAAATCAGGTTTGATAAATAAAATAAATATTTTGTGTACACAACTTAATATTAACAAACAATCAGTTAACTTTAAAAACCCGTCTACTTTCCTATCCAAAGCTGAAAATAATTTGTCAAACATCTAAAAAACCATCAGTTAAATTTGATAAGAACAAAAAAAAAACTCAAATTCTACTCCATCTTTAAAAATGAAACAAATTTAATACTCTGAATTCATCAATGTAGCCTCCAAATTTAAGTTAGGAAATCATAACTTAAAAATTGAAACTGGAAGATTTACAATTCCCAAAACTCCTGAAGATCTTAAAATTTGTGATCACTGCAATCGAAATTCCGTCGAAAATGAAATGCACATATTATTTTACTGTGATCTATAAGCTTATAACGATTTGAGAAAGCCTCTTTTTATTAAAATCAACGACCGAAATACATTATTTACAAATTACAATATCCATGATAAAGTCTACTGATTCACTAATCAGCAGGCTAACTGCTAATTTCGTTTTTCAAGCATTTGAAAAACGAAAGAAACATAATAATAATTAATTATACCATTCCATTATATCTTCATTTCCTTCCATTTAGCTATTTATTGTTATTTTAATTGGTAACACCTGTACAAAATGGTAATACTGAATAAACTTTGTTGTTTGTTTGTTTGAGAAAAAACGGTCCATTCTAGGAGCTAAAAAATACGAACAAGATTTTAATAAAAATTGCCTACCTTACTTCGCTTGTGTGTTTCCTTGTCTCCTGTGTGGTTTTTGGGGCGATTTAGAGCGTTTCCATTGTTTTAGTTCCATTGCTTTCTCTCTGTCTAGGATTATAGAGAGAAAGCAATGGATTTAAAACTCACTGGCGATAAGGATGGGTATTTGGCAACCTCGTCTGTCGGGAGGAGAAATTTTATTCCTACCATACCGTACTTGATCCTATGGAACATCTACAATAGGCCATTTCCGAGTTGCCTTTAGCCTCTCTATCAAAGCGAGGCTAGGTGCGAAACCATTCATATGAAAATGAGTTTTCATTCACATGCAAATAAGTTTTATTTGCATGTGAATGGAAATTCATTTTCATATGAAAGGTTTCGCACCTAGCCTCGCTTTGATAGAAAGGCTGAAGGCAACTCGGAAATGGCCTATTGATGAAGGTGCCTACGCTGTTCTAGCGTGTCCCACCTCAAATTGTCTATCATAGAGCTGACACTACTGTATCTTAAGTAATCGGCATTAAATACAAATCTTGCAGCACGGTGCTGAACCATCTCGATCTCGTCCAATATTTCTCTTTGTGTGGGGATTCCAAGCAGAAGAGCCGTACTCTAATTTTGGGCGAACAAGAGATACATAAACTCTTTATTTTACATCCGGGGTACATGCACTTAGGATTCTCCTTGGCAAACCAAGTGTACTGTTGGCCTTGTTACATAACATTTTACAATGCTCCTTCCAAGATAGGTTATCTGTGATGATCACACCTAAGTATAAATCGCTGGAATAATCGCAGGTCCAGTTCGCAAAAATCGCAGTAAATACGCTGGCTGTTCAAACGCGATTTTGCTTCGCCATGAACTCGCCGTAAAAATCGCAGCAAAGATCTTGTTTTTTTTTTTGACGTAATGCGCCATGTCATCGGTTCCCCCGGGGATCGACCCCCTTATACACTTATCCACTTATTCAGGCTATTACCGGAAGTTGCATGAAAGCGAGGCCTAAGGTCACGTCTTGACTGTTGTAGCACTATGTGGGAAGTATTGGCAAAGGGCCGAGCGCTTAGCAATAGGAATTGGACTGAGTGAAGTACTATTCTGATTCAGGGAGTAATCGTACGCGGTATCAATAAAAATTCTCGGTTGTGGTTGGTCATCCGCGCGCCTATTTAGATTGGGTTCTAATTTACCCGCGGGACTTTTAAAAATTTGAGTAAGGCAAGAAAAAAGGTAAACAAACATGGCCGCAGCACTGCTGTCGCGATTTTATTTTTGCGCCGGCCTGGTAGACTGTGTTTTTCGCGGGTATGGAAGCTAGGTTTACATTCTTCTTTCTTTGGTGGTAATGTGTTTTACCGAGAAAAAGAAAACAGGGCGTTAAAGTTCCCTGACAAGAATGCAGTGAAGAATGGTTTCGCGATCGACAACTGAGCCCCGCATCGACGCAATTTTCCTTTGAATACGAGAGCGTTTATTTTGGGCTGTTTTTAGGGGCAGTGTATTGTCTTAGTCTAGCCTCTAAGAGTAATGCAAAATGTGTTGGGAAATACAGTTCATCTTCTAATAAGAACAAACAGCGACAGAGCGTGTGCGCGACGAAGTTCCCACCCATTGCATTGCATGACATTTGCGGTCGATTCTCGCCATCAATTAGATAAGAAAATGCACAAAAAGGGTTATTCAGCTACGAACCAACAGGGGAAAATAAAGCAAAAAGGAAGCTGACATTGTATGGTTTTTGATGAAGCAGCAAATCAGAAATACTCAAAGGAGAAAATTAGGAAATCTTCGATCTGTCGTTCAAGAAAAGACACAACAACACGGTTACAGTGATTTAATATTAATTTGTAGTTTTTGACACGGAGACAACTTCTTTGGATAAAATAGCAGCTATAACTAAACAGGTAAACACTTACAATTACTATGTGCATTCTACCAAAATGCAATATCAGCTACTACGCTTCTCGATTTAACAAACTGTCAGTGGAATCGATAATGACCAGAAAACTTTGCTCAAAGAAAACGTTCCAGTGCAGACTGTTCATCTGAAAGATTTCACCACTTTTCTCTCCAGTAATGCTAGTGCAAATTACCACAATGTTTTGATCGGCCACAATTCTTTTGTTGTTGACACTCCCACATTGCTACGCTGTCTCGGGCATGAGTTCAAAGAAACACTTTTATCCATGAAAAATTCTATTCGCCGACAGTCTTCACCTTGTCAAAACACCCGAATCGCTCGATCCGGGAGGAAAGCCCTGTAGAAGCAATCTACCATCGCAGTGTCCATCGGTTTTTAAATCTGTTTTTAATGAAGAGCTTTTTAGCACATGATGCTTTGGAAGATGTCTTTGCTCTCCATCGCGTATTATTTCAATCCCCGTCGTTGTAAACAACGGCAATGTAAAACCCGCCTCCTTCGCTTCGAAGACATGGTATTTTAAGACGAACGTTTCCAGCGTGTGCAATTTCAGGGATAACATCTTTTTTCAGAGTAATAATGGCTGGTAAAGCAGAGCCTCCTACAAAAAATTGCGGAAAGTGGCCTGTCCTACCAGGACTTACAGCATCTTTAGAGAAGCTTTGGTCGCAATTTTGAGCAGAGCGCCGACAGCAGCGATTCCATCCACACCACGAGGAACAAAGCATCCAGCGATTTTAGCCAGAATTGTTAATAATTTCGAAGGCAAGTAATGTACCAGCCATTACTAGACACGATTCATCCAAAAGATAACAGTTTCTATCTCACAAAAAGCTGCACAGCGCGAAAGAGATTTGTCTATAAATGAATAAACAAGAATAACATCCGCAAATCGACCACAAAATCCGCGTGGCGGAGTGGCGTGACATTTACCGCGCATGCGTAATTGACGATCTTGTCGTGTCAAAATTTCAGAAATTTGAAACTTTCGAAGTCCACACTTCCGCTTCCGCTCGGTAATTTTTTTTCATTTTTTGCATGTTGACTCCGTTCTATCCAAAGTGCGTTTTACGCGATTTTGAAAAAATTCTGTCAACAGAGAAAAAAATTACCAACGAATTCTAAAAAACGTGTTTTTTCTTTAAAATTTCTGACAGATTTTTTTTAAAGTTGGTACTCTGGTAGAACACTGGGGTCGAAGGCCGTATGCAAAATTTAAACAGAATTCACCGTGGAATTTTAAAGATAATTGAAGATATGTCTGTTTTGAGGCCCTAATTAAAAGCCCAATGGTGTTGCCATGGCAACGTCAACCTCGATACATGTATGGCAAATTAATACTGTAATATTATCTTGATTTTGGGGTAAAATGTGATGACAATCCACAAAGTATAACTCTAATTGTTTTGCCTCCAAATATACTATACAGGGAAACCAAAATACTATATCGAGCCACCTTAAATGGGTTCTTTTTTTTTTGCCGTTTCTCTTCTGGTTTCAAACTGATAGAAAATATCCCTGACTTTTTTAAAGTTCAAAAAAGTCCACTATCAAATTTTGTCATGGATGCGATTAAGGCGTACAATTTAAGGGTAATCACTCTCGGCTGATTTTAAATTACTCCCTGAATTGTACTCCATCCAGTCCATTTATTATTACTAAATTAATCCTGCAGGTAATTTGAAATTGGCTAAGCGCATAGCATGATTACCCCTGAATAGTAGGACATGAAGTTCAGTTACTAATTAGTTGCATGCTCTGTAACAAAATTCGAGATTAAAAAGTCTATGTAGACTTCTTTTTATCAAAACGTCAAGGATATTCAATTTGAAAGCAGCAGGAAGACAGAAAAAAACAATCCATTTAGGTGCACCTGATTTAGATGGGTGCAACATAGGTGTCCAATTGACAAAGAGTTGAAATTGGAGAAGCAAGCAACCAAGCAAGCAAGCAAGTAAGTAAGTCATTAAAGAGGGTAACACAACAGTTTTTAAAAACAAACCAGTGGCCCTTTAAAAATTTACAATATTTTACATGTAAAAATATAGTCCTATGTTACTAAAAGATGAAAAATTATGCACATAATTTCAAAATAAAATAAAAACTAGATTAAAAATTTAAATTAAATCAAAATTAGCTGTTATTGGATACCCATGTGACTGCACAAAGAAATAGGCACACAGATGACCAATCACAATCAAGAATTTTTTTTTATTGATACGATTAATTATATAAGTGGGTCCAATAATATTAGGATGTCTACAAAAGGTCAAACACTAAAATACACACAGCATGACTTTATTACCAAACACAGCATTGTTTCACAATGCATTGCATTTAGAATAAATATATTATTATTCAACTATTAAATAATATAACAAATACTTAACTAGCACGCTACAATAGGCGACAAAAATAGTTGACACACTGTATAACAAAAACGGTTTTCGTGCCATATTTATCACTGTATCTTTCCATTCACTAAACTAGGCCGCATTAACCCCCGTTCCCCTATCCAATGTTGTAGGATTGTAGCGACAGACCTGACTAAACGATACACAACATTGTCTGGGGGGTTGGGGGTTGGGGATAAGGGGGTGGGGCTGAAATGCCTCTCGTCCCGAAGAAAATGGGGTTCAAAATGACAATGTGTCAACAATATTGTCGCCTATTGTCTGAAGTACGAAATGTGCTATTTCTTACCCAAAGTGCGAGGAAATTAATCGGTTATTACAAATATTAGTCTACACTGTCCGATGTTTTGCTTCATGCGAACGGCGTTAATAGCTGATTAATTACATTCTAATTACAGCCGTTTATCGAATTTTCTGGTAATGTTATAATAGTCTTAACCACGTGAATGAAGCGAGGCAAGATGGTCTTCGCTGGTAAAATTGACGAAGCAACTCGTGCTTTTGGGCGCATTGCTCGAAAATGCAAAGGGTTAAGACTGAAGGAAATCATGGACGAATTATACATTTGAAGGTCTTCAGAAAATCAGATTTTAAAAAGACTGAAAAAAGGACAATGTAACAACGTCCGGCCACAAGAATGAGCGACCAGGCCGGCCAAGAAAGTTGAGTCCCCGTGTACAGCGGCCATTCCTTCGACAGATTTGCTCTTTAAGGGAAAAGAAGGGAATTTTACCGTAAAGCGGATAATGGAAGAGGCCGGCTTAAAAATGTACCACGTTTCTTGCAGAACAGTATGACGCTGTAACGCAAGCGTGACACGCGCGCGTGACATATCAAATTACTGTCACTTGATGTGGCATTTACAAGAAATTCTTTCTCATTTCTCGCATAATTCATGTATCAAACCCTAATTTGGAACAAGAAATATGTTCACTCTTTCATTCTGTACTAAAATCAGCCTTTAAAAAGGGAAATATGTGTCTATCTTTTGAAATTCCACGATTTACCACGATTTACCATAGGTAAACAAAGAACATTACTAAGCCGTTTTTCTATTTCAACATGGTAAATCGTGGTTAATCGCGGTTATTCGAGACATCTTCTTTACCGCTTTCTTCTCCAAGAAAATTTTGCACAAGAACGCATTTATTTTGCTGTTATTGCGAAAGTTGAACATGAAACCGAGAGATCTTCAAAAGAACGTACCGTTATCATTTCAGTTCTCCTTCCCGTCAAGCAAGCCATTCCGTCATAAACACAATGGGCCGTTCTTGCCACTTGCAAAAAAAGAGTACGAATTCGCAAGTCCATCTTATCTTTTATCTTTTTGGCAAAATGCTGATAAATTCAGTTACATAGCAACTGGCAACTAAGCAACACATGTGCTGCGCACACACCATATACGTATCTGTTTCCCGCTTTGACATTAGTGAGGCACTTGACGCATTTGCGTGTTCTCCTGGTAGCACAGCGGATTTCATTTGTACAAATAATTCTCAAATTTGGTCATCTATGAAAGTCTGTTGTGTGATACACCAGAAAGTCCCCAAAATAATAATTTAAGCAAGCTACAGCGCCCTTACCTTACCATGAATGTCCAAATAACAATTTTTGTATATCGGACAATAGGCGACAAAAATAGTTGACACACTGTATAACAAAAACGGTTTTCGTGCCATATTTATCACTGTATCTTTCCATTCACTAAACTAGGCCGCATTAACCCCCGTTCCCCCATTCCAATGTTGTAGGATTGTAGCGACAGACCTGACTAAACGATACACAACATTGTCTGGGGGGGTGGGGGTTGGGGATAAGGGGGTGGGGCTGAAATGCCTCTCGTCCCGAAGAAAATGGGGTTCAAAATGACAATGTGTCAACAATATTGTCGCCTATTGTAGGTCCGATAAACAGTAAGATCTGCGGTTCTGAAAACTGCACAATCCTGACCCGAGAAATTTCCTGGACCAGGAGCCATAATCAATTATGGCTTGCTTGGTGGGTGGGGGCTCTCAAATAAAAGTGACGAAGATGATCGTCATATGTTTTAGGGGTTAAAATTTGTGGTTTGGTACCACTAAGGGTTTTAAGTAATGCTCCACATAAGAACAAAAGTAAACTTCATTGTTCTGCAGCATTGGCTCTTTCCCACATAGAATATCTTTGATTTCGAGAATAGGGGAAGAGCTGATGGTTCATAATTATATTTCATTATAAAAATAAAGAAAATCCATTTGCGTCAAATAAATTTTAGGAAATGTTTGTGCTTAACCAATCAGAATACATGTAGCAGAAGACAATAGCTAATAATTTTGCTTCTTTGATGAAGTTCCCCGAATACAATATCTTTTAAAACTTGCATGTTGTGCCATTGGGTCTCTAATTACTTGAAATGTTAAAAAAATTAGACAAAATGCACCTTGAACCATAACCTTTCAGCGGTTTTTGAGTCTAGGCCAATGAGATCACTAGTTGTAACAATGAAAAAAGTTGACATTCCATCGTGCATTGCCGTTCAGCACTTTCCTTCTTATGCGGATCATTACTTAAATCAGAAATGACCACTGTCAAGGGTTATTCTTAGGCTCCATTACCAGCTGCTGTTTGGGAAAATCAGTCCGCACTCATCCCCTTCTCTCGGGGAGGAACAAAGACTGGACTCGAGAGAGCGGCGGAAATCAAGCCTAAGTAATTCTGATCATACCTTTTAGGGTATAATATGCCAGACAAATAATATTATGCTGACCTAACTTATCAGAAAGAATTTATTGATATCTCTTAGGGTGGTAAAAAAAAACAGGTTTCTGGTCCTTTTAGGGTTTCGTTTCAAAATTTCAGACGATCACGCCCATCAAATTTATCAGTCCCCCCACCTCATGTTTGTTTTGCACGAAAGGGTAATCTCAGAGAGATCTTGTCAAGAGAGGCTAAGTTCTAAAACACAACATTGGTAATATTGTGTATGCATAGAGTAAGTCCTGTCATCACTTTGAAATCTGAAAATGAATTCAGGGGTTGGAAAGAAAATAACGGGTCAGTAAGGAATCAAAGTAACACATTTTTGTTTGCTTGGCCTAAAAATATATTTTACAATAAAATTATTACGATATTAAGACAGATGCAGCCTTTGAGACTACAGGCTGTCTTTGCTATAACTATAACTTACCGGTACATTGGGGTTTTATTGTTTTCTTCTAAACTGGAGTTTATTATTATCTATAATTAGAATTACCGGTATTATTTATTTATTATTTTGCAACCTGTTTAATTTTTATTTTCCTTTGTCTAAGATTCATTGCCATAATCTGACACAAAAAAAAATAAAAATGAACCAGGTCTGATCTGATTATTGTAAAATGCAATTTTTTTTCCTGTGTCACTCGCCAAATTGGTTGAGATTGTTTACAAATACACGTAAGAGTTATTTTTGTAGAGTTTTTGCAAGGTTCCATAGTAAAAGATTTATCGATCGTGTTGAGAAGCATATTGTGAACATTGTTAGTTTAACCTAAAAAATAATGTCATCACCATACATTTTTGCATTTATAATTTCAAACTTGAGCCTGAATTCGTTGAGATTGTTTAGGATTAAGAGTTATTTTTTGTAGAGTTCTTGTGAGAATAAACAGTATAAGATTTATTGTTTGTGTTGATAAGTATGTTGTTAATTCATCTTAAATTTGTGTTTTTATAAATAGCAGCCACTACTGCTTGTTTTAAATTGTACAATGCAAAGAAAGTTTTCCTATCGAAAGGATTTGAATGGTGAACCACATGCGTTAGAAAATACGAGTTTGAAAAAACTATGTTCATGGATTCATGAGACAGTCCCGTAAGGTGGTTCGCGGCAGTTTTCGAGGGTCCACACACCTCACATTTGAGCGCCCATAGCGTTGGTGCTAGAGCTCAAATTGACTAGCCGTTAACACACATAGCTTCTTAAAGATTGAACTTTCCGGTAATGTCAATTTAATTAGCATCTGAGCTACCATGGCAACACGGCAATGACGTCACTCAATTTACATATTGTCCATTTTCATGAGAAATCGGAAAAAGAAATTTGCGTCATCCTCTTTCTCAAAATAGCCTGAAGCCAAAGGTACCTTCTCCAACCCAAAAAGTTATTTAAAAAAGCGTATTACACTCCTTTAATTCGTGATTAAAGTAAAGCAATATCAAATTGCTAATTTTAAGAATAACGTAGCCCGGATTTTCTCGAAAATGCTCTCTGAGATTTTGCCCAAACTTGCAGTACTTGTAGCCCTGCCTTTGAAGTATAACGTACGGTAGGTGGTTTTAAAAGTTTAGGTCAGGTTCTCATGAAAATGGACAATATGTAAATTGGGTGACGTCATTGTGTGTTGCCATGGTAGCTCCGATGCTAATTAAATTGACATTACCGGAAAGTTTAATCTTTAAGAAGCTATGTGTGTTAACGGCTAGTCAATCCGAGCTCTAGCACCGACGCTATGGGCGCTCAAATGTGAGGTGTGTGGACCCTCAAAAACTGCCGCGAGCCACCTTAAAGGTTAATACATTACATTATCCAGTTCTTGGCTTTTATTTCACACAATGAATATTGATGGGCATGTACTAAAACCAGGAACACCCGGAACACCGGAACAGCCCGGAACACTGCGGAACAGCCCGGAACAGCCCGGAACATAAAATAAATTAAAAAGTGTAAGATGTTAATGCTCCGGAAAAAAATCACACTTTTTACATGTAAAAGAAACCGCACCATTTATACACTGACACTGATATAAACAAAGATGAATAACGAATAAATGCTGTCGGTTGTTAGGAAATAAATTTGCGATGGGTGATTTATTATGGTCATACATCTCACTCTTTCCATAGACTACAGCTATGAAAACTCTTTAATTTGGATTGAACTTACATTTATTTAATATAAGCCAGAAGCCTGGAAAGTTTGCTTTTTTTGTTGTTCATTGTTTTGACATTTGTTAGAAAAATTATTCCTGTTAGATGTTTGCAAAATTGCCACGTGCAAATCAAAAGTAAAAATTTGCAGACATGACAGCTAGAACTTGCAATGATTGACATATCGATAACTCGACCTTGTCGGACAAGTCAAACGCTCGAAAAAACACAAAGTTTCTTCGAAATGATCAAAGATCCTCCAGTAAATTACGTACTACCCAATAGGATGCAAATGTAAGAGGTGTACGCTTTCGATATTTAATGGTGAAAATTCCCAGCAACTGAAAAGAGAACCTGAATCTTCATACAGCCTGAAGACGAGGCCATTGCATAGTACGTTGCATATTTCAAACACAACAGATGTTTGCCTCACGAACTCGCGAGGCGAAAAACTCACAAAAACACCAGCGCACACTTGAAGAAACAGCTGAGCTAACTACCTCGCGAGGAATTTTGCTCAGCACTTTCCTCAAGTGTGCGGCAGGCTTAATGCGATGCACAAAAGGAGACACGAAAACATAAACATGAATAATATAAAGAAAAACGGAGTGCATACCTTACCTCGTTGTCGTATCCGGCACGAGTAATGTGCTAACCACTATATAATATTACCGCATATATACCACTATACATTTAACTATTATAGCGTAAAAGCGTGCGTGATATCGCCTAATTCTTAATTCTAAAATTAGGCGATATCACGCAAGCTTGAGCGCTATAATAGTTTTATAATTCAACACATTGATAACAAAGCACAGTTTGAAGAAAAAATATTGAGGCCGATCCGTCATTTTTGCATTCTCTTGTCAAAATGCGAAATTTACCTCTATCGTTCAAAGTCATGTAGACATAGCAAGGCTGACCCCGAATAGCCCGAAAATCACAGACAACAGAGAGAAAAGCGAAAGTAAGCGAGAGCGAGAGAAAAAAAGACTAGCAGTAGCGTTTTGTTTTTACAACTGTTGTAAACTTTGTACATAGTTTTTGAACAACAAAAAAACAACGAGAAACACACTCCCACGTGCTTACTCAGAGGGACCTGTTTTCAAAAATCCATTAGATACATATATTTAATTTTTTTCATGTTCCGCGGTGTTCCGGGCTGTCCCGGGGTGTTTCCGGGCTGTTCCGGTGTTCTGGGGTATTCCGGTGTTCTGGGCTGTTCGGGTGTTCCTCGTTTTAGTACATGCCATATTGATGTCACACATCGTTTGAGATACGAACAATATTTGTTTTATTTGAGAAGTCCAAAGTACCCCACTTGTGAAGCTGTAACCGGCTACTTGTTTAGAATACTACAACAGCATAAATTTCAACATAGCCTATGAGCAGTAGACTGAGGAAATTGTTCACACACCAGAAGTTTACTTCATGTATTGAAAATAAGTTTGGATTTGCCAAACCACAGGGTTACCATCCTCTAATTGAATGGTGGACTGTTCTTTTATTAAAATGGCTGAGTGTGTCTTTGAATGTCAGTTTCACTTAAAATTGATTGCCAGGCAATTTTGCAATAGAATAAGAAGTAAAAGGAAATTGCTTATTACAAAAAAAAAAAATTTAAAAAGATAATAAATAGCTGTTTTGAATTTGCTAGATATAATATCAAACTATAGAAGCTAATTTATCAAACACTCAAAAGAGTGTTTCATCAGGTACAGTACAAGTGTGTATGTTGTGGTTCAAATTTTTCTTTGGTTTAAATTTGTTTAAACCTGTTTGTTGTTTGTTTTCCTTTGTGTTAGAACATGATAATGAATGTGAGACAAAGGAAAACAGAAATTAAACTGGTTTGAAAACTAAAGAAAAAGTTAAACCACAACATATACACAAACCTCGAAGTCAGTTAACCCTTTCACTCCCAGAGTCAGTTATGGAGACATGAAGTGTACAGTGCTAACATTTTAGTCTGTCAACGAAATCCTAGGGTGTGACCACTCAAATGAAACCTCTTTAGGAGTACTTTTTCATGGAACCATTAGTTTTTCAATACTTTACAAAATGAAATTTGGAAATTTTCTTGAATTTTGTTCTTTGGCACTTTTGGGTGTGAAAGGGTTAAAAAAAATTGGCAGCACCTCATCATTTTTTCAACCCACTTCTTGGTGTTTGGAAATCCTGATGAAACACTCTTCCTCATATTGGATATATTACATATTAAGAACCTTAATTTTTCTTTCACCTATTTTGAAGCCTAGCTCTTCTTCACCCAGTTCTCAAGAATCTCCACTACATCCATCCTCTCCAGGTCATCATTCTTCAGTAATTCAATGAGCTTCCCCACAGTTGCTTGGCGGTTTGACCTGCACCACATTTTAAGAAGTTCATTGGTTGGATTTAATCTCTGTGCCAAATTCTCCATAAGGTCTCTATCATAATCCATTAGCTCTCCAAGAATTCGAAAATCTTTAAAATGCACTTCATCTTTGATGTTCAGTTTTAAGCAGACTTTAGTGTGAATACGAAGAGGAATGTCACTGACATTGGTTGATAACCTTGAACATGTTAGTTGAACCACTGGTGAGTCCACCAAGTCATGCCCAATGTTTTCCTGGCCCAAACTTCCAGGGCTTTTATCTGTTAAACCAGTCTCTTCGACACTTGTCTTCGTAATGCCAATATTTTCCTCTTGTTCTGGCATGTGCTTTCTTGTTAACTCATTTGTTAAACTAATCTCTTGAACACCTTTCTTTACAATGTCAATGTCTTCCTCTTGTTCTGCTGTTTTCTCAAATTCCATGTTGGAGCTAAGTTTTGCATCTGTTAGACCCATCTCTTGACCATCTCTATTTAGGACATCACTCACATTTTCTGGTTCTCTTGTATTCACAATTTTTCCTTGCTGCTTTCTAGTCTCACAGTACAAACTCTGCACTTGTACAATCTCCTCAGTATGCTCAACACAGATCTTTTTGCCCTCTTTGTAGAAAAGAAAAGAATGGATTGTATACTTTTGACACCACTTTTCATACTTTTGATTTTTGTTATTAAAATTAATGTATTGTTAGTAAAGATATTTAGGGTTTAAGGGCAGGAGAGAGGGACTCTCACATGGTTGCTTTTGTGGTAATTAAATGGCAATGGTAAAGTGAGACTATCGCAAGGTTAGCCCCAGCAGTAGTGCCAGGGACTTACCCATTCAAACACTTTATGGTTCATGAACTTCACTTCTCTTTCTTTAGAAACTAGCCCTCGCTCCTCGGCCTTCTTAAAAATAATTGCTTTGTCTTAAGGGACTGCACATCATTATGAGAGGGTTCTATTAGAGATCACAAATTCTTCATGTATAGCATGGTTGTCTTGTGGTTAGCTTAAGAGACCACTCAAAACAAATTGCAACGTTACCATAAAAATGCAAGAACTCCTACGAGGCAACTTGTGAAAATCAAATGTTTGTACCCTCCCCTCTCCTAGGTGTTTTGCTCCACTGACCCCCCATCCCTTGCATCCAACTCACCACCTTCCTCTCCTTCCAGTGGTATCCCCATGGGTAAGGCAGATGACCATTTACACATTGCAGGCTCAATGTTAACAGCCAATCAATAACCCTTTTTGCCGTTAACCTTTCTCATTTGCATTACAATAAAAATCATTAAGTGGTTGTGAGGCAACTTTGGGCAATTTTGTAGTTTGACTGCCTGAACTTGCCTTGCATGTTGGATTTCATTGTAATGCAAATGAGAAAGGTTAACTGCAAAAAGGGCTATTAGAGGAGTAAAAAGTTGCATATTTGTCCCATACTCTATTATAACTTGTTCAACACGTCGCATATTTACAAATTTAAAGGGGCTCAATTCTGTGCCAATGACAATAAAATAGGGTGAGATACATGTACGTCACTCTGACTGAGGCCTAATGTGCCACTCAGGCACTTTAGGCATGAAAAAGGCTGAGAGAGTTGATTGAGTTTACCAAGATTACATACCATGTTTGCTTGGAAACATCTTGATCATTTTGTCAACAAGTTTATTGCATTGGTCCTTCCAGCTGTATTTTTCCATGTATTCTGTCTGAAGCTGCCTTGCCTCAAGAGCTCGTTTTTCTGGCCCCTTTTGCCTGATCTCCTTTATCTTGTCTGCCCAAACTTGGGGTTCTTCAGAATCCAATACATGCTTCCTTCCAGAGGGCAGTTTTTTAAGGGCCATGCCAAATCCACTGTTTCCACTGCTGAGGACTGGAAGATTTG
The DNA here is from genome assembly GCA_024195265.1 of Dendrophyllia cribrosa. Lineage (NCBI taxonomy): Eukaryota > Metazoa > Cnidaria > Anthozoa > Scleractinia > Dendrophylliidae > Dendrophyllia > Dendrophyllia cribrosa. Next base: position 53,747,356 of record JAJLRJ010000003.1, read on the forward strand.
CAGAGATGGCACGGAGACTACTTGTTCCAAAACCCTCTACTGAAGGCATGATGGCAAGGTCAACGCAGCAAAGCAACTGTCTCCAGTCTTTGGTACTCCTGGAGACATGTTTCACAGTGAATTGGCTTAAACTGATAACTCCATCAAGTTTAGTTTTAAGATCTTCATCATTGTCATCTGGCAGCACAACAAATATGAGGTGGTATGACATGTCCTGCAACAATGTGATCGCTTTAGCTGCAACATCACAGCCTTTGACTTTAAAATACTTAGCTGGATATGTTGCACTGATCATTACACGGAATATTTCTCCATCATCACGCATTGGCCGGACATTGAGCAGGTCATAAACGATTTCAGGTGTCAGATTAATTACATCTTTATCTTTTCCACAGAAGTACATAGCAGATCGGTAGGCATCAGCTACTTTTGGGCCAATTGCAATTATAATATCAGCCACTTGACACAAGTCTAGTTGCACTTTATGCTCATTTAGCCACTTTGGATCCCCTTTATGCAAATTGTATTTCTCGATTTCATCACTGATTGTATGCACAACATGCACCCACTTGCATTTCTTTGTTTCCTTTATAATTTGAGCTTGTTTCCCAAGGTCACTATAAGAGTGGATAATAAGTACATCAATATCAAGATCATCAGGTGGAAATGCAAAATGATCCTTTTCTGAAAAACCAATCAGCTTTTTTGCATTAACAAGTTCAATGTTTGACTTCTTAGCCTGATCTCTCTGTTCCTGGGTACTGCTTGGTACAAGCCCATAGACCTTCACTCTTGGGTTTTTGGCTAATTCAGTGACTAACTGATCATTCGCAGTTATGCTCCAACCCTCAGTATTTGTAGCTAGTGTTACATTCAAAATGCATTCCTCTTTCACTGGTGTAGGGCCGAAGTCTGTAAATTAAAATTAAACAAAATTAACTAATGTTTGACTTTTTAGTTTTTAAACTTTAAGTTAAATTGGAGATTAAAGGCCAGCAATTAATGCACTACATTGGCAACACTATGAGCTGAAACTTAAGGCCAGCAATACGCAAACATAAACAACTATTAATGACCTATTGCACCTCAATTATCTAACCAGTGGTGCTGGATCGGACTGGAATATTGGCTACATAAGTACTATTGATAAAATGTCCTAACAAAAGATATGGTACATTTGTACATCTAAGTTGCAATTCTAAAGTACAGTACACAAATACAATAGTATAAAAATAGATGCTCCACCATGCTCCATAGGGCCAAGAGCGTCATGCTCCATTAACTGCATTTTACATTTAGATTGTAAAACTTTCTTAAAATTTTCACAAATTTGTAGAATTTGTGGAACACATATTTTCATCATGTCTACATAAGTATAAGCAAATTTATTTTTTCACAGCAAGGTAATTAAATTACGATCAAACAATGGACAGTATCACTTTGCCAAAGTAGAAAGAACTTTGTTGCTAAAAAATATGCAGTATCTTTCTTCTCGTGTCAGTTTTTAAGCCAGCTGTTGTATGCATTCCATATAGTTCACTTGTTTGCCGACTGAAAGCCATTACTGAAATGTTAGCTGATGTCACAAAACCGTTTGGTATTATAGCTTGATGCAAGGCATTATGGGAAGACTGCAAACCAGATTTGCCTGTCATTTTCTTGGAATTTAAAATTTTGTAGCTGAAATTATACCCCAAAAAATATGAACAACACCAGCTATAAAGGCTAACCCAATTTCAGACTCAAGATATGATCAAAATCTATACACAAACTTAGATCAAGGGTCAATCATACCTAGGTATAATAATTAACTAGGATCTACAGTAGGGGTACATGTGTTTACAATCTCTGCATCTTGTTGGAGGACTTGTGAAGGAGGGAGTGGAGGGAAGCTATCAACAAACTGATATTAATGCCATTACAAAGCCTGCTTGTGGGACAAGCTTCTTGTAATATTTACTGTGAAATTAGATATCTCTGTGTGTCGTTGGATGTTGTGCTTTTAAACGCTTCAAACTGAAGCCAGTGTTTCACTGTTCTCTGCTAGACAATTGTGGGTCTTTTCTTTTTTATGTTCGTTTCGATATTCAGTGTAACAATGGCATTGTCTGATCATTTAAGTTTAGCTGAATATTATTCATTTAAGTTTGGTTTTGCTAGCGTGTCTGCATTCCACACATGCCGCCGCATTTGTTTTGATTTGCGTTCTCGCGGTTTTGTGTCCTATCGACCATCGTATAAAACGCATCAGACTTCAAGTTATATAAATGCAATATGCAATTTCCCTTTAGCTTACCTTGTCCTCCCGTTGATGGAATTTCGTTTTCATTTTCTTTTTCCATGATTGTTTCGCCTCCCTGCAGCCCAGCGTCCCAGCTCCATTTCGCTTTCGGGGAAAAGCAGGAAGTGTGACCCAGTGCCTTCTCGGCCGTCAGAGGAATAATTTATGGTAGTAAGTTCGTGTTCCAGTACACTAAAGGAAAATTCAGCTACAATATCTTCACTTAAACCATCACCAATCATAACTACACGTCATCCAACATCACTGTACGTCACCCAATGTCGCTAGACATCATCTAACATCACTATTCGTCATCCAATGTCGCTAGACATCATACAGCATCACTAGGCATCATACAGCATCACTAGGCATCATCTAACGTGACTAGACATCATCCAACATCACTAGGCATCATACAGCATCACTAGGCATCATCTAACGTAACTAGACATCATCCAACATCACTAGGCATCATACACCATCACTAGGCATCATCTAACGTAACTAGACATCATCCAACATCACTAGGCATCATACAGCATCACTAGGCATCATCTAACGTAACTAGACATCATCTAACGTCACTAGACATTATCCAACATCACTAGGCATAATACAGCATCACTAGGCATCATCTAACGTAACTAGACATCATCCAACATCACTAGGCATCATACAGCATCACTAGGCATCATCTAACGTAACTAGACATCATCCAACATCACTAGGCATCATACAGCATCACTAGGCATCATCTAACATAACTAGACATTATCCAACATCACTAGGCATCATACAGCATCACTAGGCATCATCTAACGTAACTAGACATCATCCAACATCACTAGGCATCATACAGCATCACTAGGCATCATCAAACGTAACTAGACATCATCCAACATCACTAGGCATCATACAGCATCACTAGGCATCATCTAACGTAACTAGACATCATCCAACATCACTAGGCATCATACAGCATCACTAGGCATCATCTAACGTAACTAGACATCATCCAACATCACTAGGCATCATCTAACGTAACTAGACATCATCCAACATCACTAGGCATCATACAGCATCACTAGGCATCATCTAACGTGACTAGACATCATCCAACATCACTAGGCATCATACAGCATCACTAGCCATCATCTAACGTAACTAGACATCATCCAACATCACTAGGCATCATACAGCATCACTAGGCATCATCTAACGTAACTAGACATCATCCAACATCACTAGGCATCATCTAACGTAACTAGACATCATCCAACATCACTAGGCATCATACAGCATCACTAGGCATCATCTAACGTAACTAGACATCATCCAACATCACTAGGCATCATACAGCATCACTAGGCATCATCTAAGGTAACTAGACATCATCCAACATCACTAGGCATCATACAGCATCACTAGGCATCATCTAACGTAACTAGACATTATCCAACATCACTAGGCATCATACAGCATCACTACTTATCATCTAACGTAACTAGACATCATACAGCATCACTAGCCATCATCTAACGTAACTAGACATTATCCAACATCACTAGGCATCATAGAGCATCACTAGCCATCATCTAACGTAACTAGACATTATCCAACATCACTAGGCATAATACAGCATCACTAGCCATCATCTAACGTAACTAGACATTATCCAACATCACTAGGCATAATACAGCATCACCAGGCATCATCTAACGTAACTAGACATCATCCTACATCACTAGGCATCATACAGCATCACTAGGCATCATCTAACGTAACTAGACATCATCCAACATCACTAGGCATCATACAGCATCACTAGGCATCATCTAACGTAACTAGACATAATCCAACATCACTAGGCATCATACAGCATCACTAGGCATCATCTAACGTAACTAGACATGACATCATCCAACATCACTAGGCATCATACAGCATCACTAGGCATCATCTAACGTAACTAGACATCATCCAACATCACTAGGCATCATACAGCATCACTAGGCATCATCTAACGTAACTAGACATCATCTAACATCACTAGACATTATCCAACATCACTAGGCATAATACAGCATCACTAGGCATCATATAACGTAACTAGACATCATCCAACATCACTAGGCATCATACAGCATCACTAGGCATCATCTAACGTAACTAGACATCATCCAACATCACTAGGCATCATACAGCATCACTAGGCATCATCTAACGTAACTAGACATCATCCAACATCACTAGGCATCATACAGCATCACTAGGCATCATCTAACGTAACTAGACATCATCTAACATCACTAGACATTATCCAACATCACTAGGCATAATACAGCATCACTAGGCATCATCTAACGTAACTAGACATCATCCAACATCACTAGGCATCATACAGCATCACTAGGCATCATCTAAGGTAACTAGACATCATCTAATGAATGGGGTTAGTTTCTAGAGAAACTGTGGTGCTGCGTCGGTGGGGGGATGAAACACGAGAATTTAGTTTTATCGACTGAGTCGATAAGGTAAATTGACCACCGTAAAAAGATTCAAATAGCTGACGTTTCGAGCGCTAGCCCTTCGTCGGAGCGAATCAAGGAATTGTGGGTAGTGTGTGGTTTTATATAGTAAGCGGTGGAGCTACGCTATTGGTGGAAATTTGGTGACGTGAAAAACAAATGTAGATTAGTTGAATGAAAAGCGTTCGTTGATTCCGTGGGGTTTGAGAGTGCCGATTTGAAAGATGATTTTTTGTTCTAGGTTTTTACGGCTTTCTGTGTTACCCTGGTGTAGGGAAACGCCGCAGATTGTCATGTGTTGTTTAGAATGGTTAGTAAGATTAAAATGGCGCGCGACTGGTTTGGATGCGTCTTTGTCATTTTTTTCAACGTCTCGGAGATGTTCACGAAAACGGTCGCCCAGTCTCCTCCCTGTTTCGCCAATGTATATCTTTTTGCAAAAAGTACATGTAATGCAGTAGATAACATTTACGGAGGTGCATGTCTATGTAGTGATGACTCTGATTTTTCCAACAAATCAGAAGAAATGTGCCAGTTTTTCAAGAAACGTGGGTACCCTGACTCTGTTGTTAATACGGGCCAACAACGTGCACAACAGATCGACAGACAGTCAGCACTACAAACGCCACAGAAGGAAGAGAACGAGAGAATTCCATTCACCCTCACTTTCCACCCACACAACAACACAGTCAAAAGCATCATTTTAAAAAATTTCAAATTACTCCAAAACGACCCCGAAACTGGCAGAATTTTTTCACAACCCCCACTAATTTCATTCAAACGTGACAAAAACATAGGCAACTTTCTAGTTACGAGCGCTCTGAAATCTGACGATGTACCGGGAACTTTCAAATGCACACGCACACGATGTAACACTTGTCCTTTCATTCACAACGCGGACAAAATAACAGGACCCAAACGATCTATTAAAATCACTGATCATTTTACATGCACCTCCGTAAATGTTATCTACTGCATTACATGTACTTTTTGCAAAAAGATATACATTGGCGAAACAGGGAGGAGACTGGGCGACCGTTTTCGTGAACATCTCCGAGACGTTGAAAAAAATGACAAAGACGCATCCAAACCAGTCGCGCGCCATTTTAATCTTACTAACCATTCTAAACAACACATGACAATCTGCGGCGTTTCCCTACACCAGGGTAACACAGAAAGCCGTAAAAACCTAGAACAAAAAATCATCTTTCAAATCGGCACTCTCAAACCCCACGGAATCAACGAACGCTTTTCATTCAACTAATCTACATTTGTTTTTCACGTCACCAAATTTCCACCAATAGCGTAGCTCCACCGCTTACTATATAAAACCACACACTACCCACAATTCCTTGATTCGCTCCGACGAAGGGCTAGCGCTCGAAACGTCAGCTATTTGAATCTTTTTACGGTGGTCAATTTACCTTATCGACTCAGTCGATAAAACTAAATTCTCGTGTAGACATCATCTAACATCACTAGGCATCATACAGCATCACTAGGCATCATACAGCATCACTAGGCATCATCTAACGTAACTAGACATCATCCAACATCACTAGGCATCATACAGCATCACTAGGCATCATCTAACGTAACTAGACATCATCTAACATCACTAGACATTATCCAACATCACTAGGCATAAAACAGCATCACTAGGCATCATATAACGTAACTAGACATCATCCAACATCACTAGGCATCATACAGCATCACTAGGCATCATCTAACGTAACTAGACATCATCCAACATCACTAGGCATCATACAGCATCACTAGGCATCATCTAACGTAACTAGACATCATCTAACATCACTAGACATTATCCAACATCACTAGGCATAATACAGCATCACTAGGCATCATCTAACGTAACTAGACATCATCCAACATCACTATGCATCATACAGCATCACTAGGCATCATCTAACGTGACTAGACATCATCCTACATCACTAGGCATCATACAGCATCACTAGGCATCATCTAACGTAACTAGACATCATCCAACATCACTAGACATCATACAGCATTACTAGGCATCATCTAACGTAACTAGACATCATCCAACATCACTAGCCATCATGCAGCATCACTAGGCATCATCTAACGTAACTAGACATCATCCAACATCACTAGGCATAATACAGCATCACTAGGCATCATCTAACGTGACTAGACATCATCCAACATCACTAGGCATCATACAGCATCACTAGGCATCATCTAACGTGACTAGACATCATCCAACATCACTAGGCATCATACAGCATCACTAGGCATCATCTAACGTGACTAGACATCATCCAACATCACTAGGCATCATACAGCATCATTAGCCATCATCTAACGTAACTAGACATCATCCAACATCACTAGGCATCATACAGCATCACTAGGCATCATCTAACGTAACTAGACATCATCCAACATCACTAGGCATCATCTAACGTAACTAGACATCATCCAACATCACTAGGCATCATACAGCATCACTAGGCATCATCTAACGTAACTAGACATCATCCAACATCACTAGGCATCATACAGCATCACTAGGCATCATCTAAGGTAACTAGACATCATCCAACATCACTAGGCATCATACAGCATCACTAGGCATCATCTAACGTAACTAGACATCATCCAACATCACTAGGCATCATACAGCATCACTAGTTATCATCTAACGTAACTAGACATCATACAACATCACTAGCCATCATCTAACGTAACTAGACATTATCCAACATCACTAGGCATCATAGAGCATCACTAGCCATCATCTAACGTAACTAGACATTATCCAACATCACTAGGCATAATACAGCATCACTAGCCATCATCTAACGTAACTAGACATTATCCAACATCACTAGGCATAATACAGCATCACCAGGCATCATCTAACGTAACTAGACATCATCCTACATCACTAGGCATCATACAGCATCACTAGGCATCATCTAGCGTAACTAGACATCATCCAACATCACTAGGCATCATACAGCATCACCAGGCATCATCTAACGTAACTAGACATCATCCAACATCACTAGGCATCATACAGCATCACTAGGCATCATCTAACGTAACTAGACATCACCCTACATCACTAGGCATCATACAGCATCACTAGGCATCATCTAACGTAACTAGACATCATCCAACATCACTAGGCATCATACAGCATCACTAGTTATCATCTAACGTAACTAGACATCATCCAACATCACTAGGCATCATACAGCATCACTAGGCATCATCTAAGGTAACTAGACATCATCCAACATCACTAGGCATCATACAGCATCACTAGGCATCATCTAACGTAACTAGACATCATCCAACATCACTAGGCATCATGCAGCATCACTAGGCATCATACAGCATCACTAGGCATCATCTAACGTAACTAGACATCATCCAACATCACTAGGCATCATACAGCATCACTAGGCATCATCTAACGTAACTAGACATCATCCTACATCACTAGGCATCATACAGCATCACTAGGCATCATCTAACGTAACTAGACATCATCCAACATCACTAGGCATCATACAGCATCACTAGGCGTCATCTAACGTAACTAGACATCATCCAACATCACTAGGCATCATGCAGCATCACTAGGCATCATACAGTATCACTAGGCATCATCTAACGTAACTAGACATCATCCAACATCACTAGGCATCATACAGCATCACTAGGCATCATCTAACGTAACTAGACATCATCCAATATCACTAGGCATCATACAGCATCACTAGGCATCATCTAACGTAACTAGACATTATCCAGCATCACTAGACATCTTCTACCATCACTAGATATCACCTACCATCACTAGATACCACCTACCATCACTAGACATAATCTAACGTAACTAGACATCATCTACTATCACTAGACATCTACAAACGTCACTAGACATCATATACCAACACCAGGGCCCGGTTGTTCAAAAGGTGGATAAAACTATTTAGTATATACTGAAACAGTGGATGGCATTTTTGGCGCGCTCTGATTGGCTACTGAAACTCGGAATAGCAAGTGCTATTCACCTCCCAGCAATTTGCGCGCGAAAATTGTAATTGTTGACAGGAATAAATGAGTTAAAACGCATCATTTTCGTAGGATTTTGTTAATGGTTATCCACTGGATAGTGAACAACCGGGACCAGGAGAAAAATTTTTGGGCTTGCAAAAATATGTCATAAGTGCTATTCACGAACGATTTCTTATGACCATCCTAAGTTAGGCGTAACTTAGCAGTCTCCTAAGTTTAGTGGTCGCGGGCAGTTATCGATTAGTAAAAGGAAACCAATCAGAAATGGTTTTTATGGCGTGCTCTTATGAATAGTAATTTATGAAAATTACATGAATGAATATTTTGCCTTGTGTAAATTGTTGTTCATGGTCAGCTGCGAAAGCAACATACAAATCTATCATCGTTTAGGGTCCACTTCGATATTTGTCGTACAAGGGTTTAATTTTCACGGAAAACGGAAATATAACTCTGCAAGCCTAGGTATAACCGACCGTGTGTTTTACATTACTGACCCGGGAAAATTTTAATGCTGAAAATCGACGTAAAACTCGTCAACAATCGAATTTAGCCCCCGTCAAGACAAGTCTTAATAAGTTAGGAGGTCAATATTGACCTCCTAAATTTAGGAGAAAATTTAATACATATTTTAAGTTAGGCGGACTTCGTGAATACCAGTTGAGACATGTCTTAACCCTCGGACGTACACGCAAACTTATATCTCCACCGCGGTACAGGTGATCGTGAATACCAGTAATCTCCTAAGTTATATGTCGGATGCTTTCGTGAATACGGCCCCAGGGTACTATACTTGGCATTACAGAATTTTACGTGTTCGGAAGACCCTAGGGAGCCTTAAGGTTACCCCGAGAGAGAAAAAAACGTGTTCTTTGCTGGTAGATGTTTGAGGATGAAATAACAAAAATGAAACGAACAAATCAACTCACGAAAAAGATAGCTCCAAAGGACAAGTAAGGCGAGAGTAAGGACGAGTAAGGCGAGAGTCGATCCAGACCAGCTGCTTAAAAGGCGTACATAGTACTTAAATTAGCCAAACTCAGGGGCACCCAACGAATCTGTTCCTCACTTTATCTGTTCTCCAGCGGAATTCTTGCCGGCTGGCAAAATATTATGTTTATATTTTTTTAATTACCATTTTTGCGCTGGTTGACTTGAGAAAGGATTCGCAAGAATAAGCTGTGCTGGTTATCTTGAGCAGATCGAAAAGAGACTGATTATTTATGTGAGGAGAAGTTTGATGTTGGTCAGTTTGATGCTTAAAAGAGTTCAGCTTCGTAGTAACAAATTTAAGCAGTGCTAAGAGACAGCCAAACAGGATTAAGTTCGAGACGGCAGTACATGTTCAAAACAAAAAACGAAAAAGCTTCAAATAGTTTGCCATTATTGTTTCCAAGTCCCGTTTTGTAACTTATCCTTATTTTTTGTTTTTGTTTATTCATTTTTTTTAATTGCTGGCTGAAGACGCTTTTTTATCCTGCTGCCTGGGAATTGCTTAATGTGTTATGCTGGGAAAAAGGAACAGATATATTTTTACCAGCAACCTAGAAGAACACCTGGAAATGCTTTTATATCAATTATTTTAATATATTTGAGTAAAATAACGCATTTTGCCAAAGATTGTTCGTTGGGTGCCCCTGCAAACTTAAGAACGTTCCCCGAGTCAAATAAACCCAGCAACCGACAATAACTAATTAAAAATTGTTTAATATTTTTACGTCTTTTTAACAGACGCTTGTTTACAAAAGTGTAACCGAAAAACTGTACTAAAAAAGACCTTTAAGTAATACTGCTTAGTACTTTCTGATGACATACAATGTAGAAAGGGAAATTCTAGTCGCCATGAAAATCCTTTATTTTTTGTTTTGAACGTCGTGTTAGTGAGTTATAGAGATTTGAATTTACAAAATGCTAATTAGATGAGGTCAACCCGGGAATCATTTATTATACAACTACTTATTTTCACCTCCAAGTAATATTTTTTACGAATCAATTGACTATCCACAGTTTATTTTTAGTATTTATCAAATTCATTATCCTCAAGCTTTAAAGTACGTATTGTAAATTGGCGTAGAAATAAAGACAAATTCCTGTAGGTTGAGACGAGGCCCGTCTTTCTGATACTTGTCCGTTGCGGCAAACCTGGACTGCACACTGTAAATCCATCTTTCAACTTGGGTCTCCGTCTCCTCGGTAGTTAAAGGGCCAGACTTCTTCGCACCTTTTGCTTTACCGTTACTCAGGAACCTTGCTATCCATGCTACGATTCGGATGGCTTTCCAGTAGCCATGCTTATCCAGAGTTTCATTCAGCGCATCGTCCTCTGTCTTGGTCACAAACACGGCTTCTCTCGCCACTTTAGCTTCCGCTTGAGTTTCGCTTGTAGCGGCGGTGACAATGTCTGGTGGCCAGCTTTCTGGTTCTGCGAGCCATGCAGGACCTTCCCACCACAACTTCGCAGATTCATCTACATGCCCTACTCTGCTTCCAAGGTCAGCGGGGGTCTGATGTGAACGGACATATCTCCATTGGATGAAGCTGTGTTGCTGGATTTTCTTGACTCTGTTTGCCACGAACTGCTTGTAACCACCATTTCCTTAAAACCGTAGACACCTTCCACTGGGAATCCCGTCACGTTGCTGATGAGGTTTGCTGTCATATGAGCGGATACTTGTTCCTGTCTGGGAATAGTTAGTTCCTGCTTAGCTAGGCGTGATTTAGCTGTGACGAGGCTTTGCTGATTACCTTGTGCTTGACGTACAACTGCAAACACTGCCGATGCCACCCCTTTATTGCTAGGGTCTCCAAATCCATGTCGATCAATGCCAACGATTCTCTCTTGATGCTGAGCTATCTCAACCTTGTCAGGCAATATCTTCTTCCAAGCATTCCACTTGTCTAACGCCACGCCAGAAAACGCCTTGTCTCAGGCAAGACGGCTGTCGCATACTTCTCTATACTGCACTTTGCCCGCCAATATGGTAGGAGAAGCGAGACCAAGTGGGTCGTAAATTCTGGCTAGACTTCCCAGAAGCACCCTCTTAGTGGGCTCTAACGGTTGTGTGGGGAAGATAACGGCGGTCGTATCCTTTTCTTTGTCCCATGGCATTCCTAATAGCTTTGTCTCGCCTGACTTCGCTGCCAGTTGTTGATTGGCATAGCTCGATTTTTGTTCTGAACTTCTTCTTCTTGCAACATATCTGTTTCTAAGGCTGGTACGTTGGAGTGCCATTTATGTAATTCGAACTGGGCTTCACTGAAGGTTGTCTGCGCAGATTCTTTCAAGTGCTGTGTCTCGCGAACGGTCGGTCCACCAGTAATGGTGTCGTCGACGTAAAGACTTTGGAGGATTTCTTCAACTTCTGCTGGAAACCGTTCCCGACAGAGCTCGAGATGTTCCCAAGCAAGAAGGGAGACGGCGCCAAGCCAAAGAGAGCTCGCGTGAAACGTAACGCCTCAGTCTCTTTAGTCTTCAGATCCTTGTACCAATGAAACCGCATCACATCTCTGTCTGGTTCCCAGATTCGAACTTGCAGAAATGCTTGCTTTAGATCACCTGAGATAGCTGCAGGATGGAAACGGTTTTTCACCAGGAAGCTCCATAGCTGGATTTGAGTCGGTGGTCCGATCTCGAGACTTTCATTCAAGGATGGGGCCTTTTAACTTGCTCTTGCAGATGCATCATAGACAATGCGTAACTTGGTACTTTCAGCTGTTTCCCGAATGACTGGTTTGTGCGGTATGTAAAATTCTCTCTCTTTAGTTTCACTTTCCACACGCTCCACGATACCTTGGGCTAGCTGATCCTGAATCACGGTATCATACCGTTCAAGCATCCCCGGTTGTTTTTCCAATCTCTTTGTGAGTGCATTCAGTCTCTTCAAACTTCCTGCTTCGTTGTTGAGTAAAGGAGGATGATTGCCCTTCCAAGGTAAACCATCTTCGTACTACCCTTCTGGACTTCTCTTTAACTGCTCTTCTAGGCCTAACACTTCAAGTCTGCAGAGATTTTCGTAATCGCAAGAGAAATCCTGTGTCAAGAACTTGTTGGTCAAGTCTACTTCTTTCCCAGGGGACATCATTGTCCATCAAAAACGAGTTAGCTCCGCTATTGGCTCCCCGGTTTACCAATTCGTGGCATGCTGTTTACTTTCACTCTCGCATATTCGCTGGCTCCAAGTGTAAGACGGCCAAAACGGTCGACGAGAGAAACCACAGATTCGAGTGTAAGATTTACGAGTTTATTACAAATCCACAAACAAGCCAAATAATACAAAACGGGAACGAGTAACACAAGGGTTATTGAGAATTAAGCATCTGAACTTAGGACGTCTGCTTGAGAACTGAACTTGCTCTTGTTGTTGTTGCACAGACTAACCAACTAAACCAACTAAATCCACTGAGCAAAGGTAGCCAATTTATAATATATTTCAGGAAACTATAAACTTAACTCTAAACCAAATAAGGTTAGAGAGTGAATTTGTAGCCCACAAATACAGGATTTACCTAAGGGAACTAAGTGTTTACTACTCCTACACAACGGGAATTAGGTACAAGAAATGTGTGGGAATAATATAACAAAATGATAGCAAAACAAGGTGTGAAAGGAAACTTAGTAATTTAGGCAAATAACTGAATAACGACTAACAAGAATCCTTGGGAGTAATTTGGAATAATTTGAATGAAAACTAAACAAGACAAAATGTGACCTGGTCACACTCCTCCCTGCTTTTGCTTGCCATGTCCTCATGCGAGCTAAACAAAATCAATAAAACTATAAAACTAAACATAAAAATTACTTAAATGAAGCCCTAGGCTGATTATAAGGGTTGCTATGTTGTCCTTTGTTAAGCCTGGCAGAACGACGCAGTATTGGTCCGTCTGGCTCTGCGACTGGTAATGGTACGGGCACTTGTGGGGCATCAAATGCAATCTCAATATCGTCAGCATCGTCTGAGGAGTCATCAGAGGTTTCAGAGGGGACTCTTCGCAAGGGTACTCGGCTCCGTCTGTGATTAGGGGGTTGCACCTGTAGGGGCCTTGGTTTGGGGCACACTTGAAGTTCTGAGCGGTTGACAGTTCTGCTTGGGCCATGACCATCAGCTGGTTCAATTTCGTAAACATTGTCACGACGATTAACAACCTTGTAGACCTTAGAGTTCCATCTGTCTTGGATCTTAGCTCTCCCCTGTGGGTGGCTTCGGGTGAAAACTCTCTCTCCAATGGGAATCTCGTCAGGCTTTACTTGTCGGCGGCGATCAAACTGCTGTTTCCGGAAGTTAGCTTCAGCCCTCAGTTTTCTCTGAGCTTGCTGGTGAGCATCACGTAAGCGATTCTGATGCTGGGTTAGCCATTCTCCATTATCAGTTGGTGGGTCATCTTGGTCAGAGGGAGGCAAAAGATCAACAGGTAGCCTTGGATCGGTTGCAAATAAGAGGTAATGAGGAGAGTAACCTGTGGAGGAATGTGGTGTTGCATTGTATGCATAACACAGTTCCTTAAGGTGCTCAGGCCACTTCCTCTTCTTCTCAGCTGGAAGGCTACGTAGGAGGTCATGCAGGGTACGGTTAAAGCGTTCACATTGGCCGTTTCCTTGGGGATGGTAGGGTGTGCTTCTAGACTTCTTGATATCATACATCTGACAAAGCTCTTGCACAACTTCTGCTTCGAAACATCTGCCCTGATCAGAGTGGATCCGCTTGGGGACACCATACACCAGGAACCAGTCACGAACTAAGGTTTTGACGACGGTGCTCGCTCGCTGGTCTCTGGTTGATACTGCGACAGTGAACTTGGTAAATACATCAGTAAGTACCAGGACATTTTCTCTGCCATCTGATGCAGGCTCAAGCTGGGTGAAGTCCATGGCTAGTACTTCCAGGGGCTTTGTAGCGACGATACTCGTCATTGGTGTCTTGACAGGCAGGTAGGGTCCCTTTGCTACGACGCAACGCTCGCATTCCGACAGGTACTGTTTGACGTGGTTGTGCAGTCCAGGCCACCAGCAGCGTTCACGAACCAACTGTTCTGTTCGCTCTAGTCCCTGATGACCACACTGGTCATGAACACGATTGAGGAACTCCCCACGGATACTGTCAGGCAGGATTAGCTGCAGGTGCTGGTTGCCATGGTTGTCAGAGTTGCTGCGGTAGAGTACGCCCTTCTTCTCTATGATACGGTCCCACTGGTTAAGAAGTTGTTTCGCCTCACGAGACTCAGCTCTTCTCTCACGTGGTGAGGGCTTGCAACCAATGGTGCGGTAATGGATCATACGCTTTACGGTGGTATCTGCATTCTGCAATCTGGCCAACTGCTTTAAATTCCAGGAAGGTAATGGGCCTGTGCTGTACGTTTGGGGAGGGTCTACTGTTAACTGCTCAACTGCTGCGGTAGGGTTCTCTGCCAGGAACACTGCTGACTGGAGTAGTTGCTCCCTTACAAATTCAGGTACGGCAGTAGTGCTAAGGGATGAAGCCAGAATTACTTCTACTTGGTCAATGTCACACTCTTCATTTTCCGGCCGGTCGAGGCGGCTGAGTGCGTCAGCATTGGCATTCTGCTTTCCAGCACGGCACTTTATGTTGAAATTGAAGTTAGCTAGTTTGGACACCCATCGCTGCTCAACGGCCTTAAGCTTACTCTTCAACTGCAGGTATGTGAGAGGGTTATTGTCGGTCATTACTGTAAAGGTGGAGGAGATCAGGTACTCACGGAACTTTTCTGATACGGCCCACTTGAGAGCTAGGAGTTCCAGTTTTCTGGAAGAGTAGTTCTCCATTTTCCTCTCAGCTCCTCTGAGGGCACGACTAGCGTAGGCTATTGGCCTGATTCTACCATCTTGTTCCTGCGACACCACCGCTCCTAGACCATCATTAGAGGCATCTACTTCGACAATGAAAGACTTTGTGTAGATAGGGTAAGCTAACACTGGTGGGCTGGTCAGAGCTTGTTTAAGGCTATCGAATGCTTTCTGGCACTCCTGGTTCCAATCACCTCCAACAGACTTGCTTCTCTGCTTCCCATGCTTCGTACAGCTTGGAGACCAACTCGTGTAGGGGTCTTGCCAGTTGCGCAAAGTGTGGGACAAATCTTCGGTAGTATGAGGCGAAGCCAAGGAAGGATCTCAGGTCTTTGAGGGTTCTGGGTTGTGGCCAGTTTGTTACTACTTCTGTCTTGGCAGGGTCGGTGGCGACACCGTCAGCAGACACTACATGTCCAAGGTACGTCACCTTCGGCCGGAAGAACTGACATTTCTTAACCTCGATCTTCAGTCCATGCTATCGCAGCCTACGGAACACCATCTCCAGGCGCTGCAGTTGGGTCTTGATGTCTTGACTGAAGACAATGATGTCGTCCAGATAGACAATCAGAACTTCCAGTAACTCATCACGGAAAATGGTCTGCATAACACGCTGAAAGGTGGCAGGGGCACCTCCGAGACCGAACGGCATTCGGTTGTACTCGAACAGTCCAAAGGGCGTGGTGAAAGCTGTCTTGTGCCGGTCTGCGGGGTCAACTTCTACCTGGTTGTAGGCGGAGGCCAGATCAATGGTGGAGAAGTACTTGGCACCTCCTAAGACATCCAGGCTCTCATCTATCCTAAGAAGAGGGTAAGCATCACGCTTGACTTTGGAATTGAGCTGAGGATAGTCCACGCACATGCGCAGCGCACCACTTTTCTTCCGGACAAGTACAATTGGGGATGCATGCTTGCTCTGGCTTGGCTTGATAACACCCTTATTTAACAGATCTTGTAAATGCTCCTTCACCTCAGCCAGCTGGTTTGGAGGGATCCGTCTGTGACGCTGATTCACAGGGATGTCATCAGATGTTGGTATCTTGTGCTGAATGGTGGTGGTTCTTCCAAGGCTATCTCCTTCACGAGCAAACACATCTGCATAAGTGGTGAAGATTCGCAACGCCTCTTGCTTTTCAGCTGGGGTCCCGGGGAAATCTGTCAGGTTTATTTCAGCAGGGAGATCTTGCTTGCTCTGGGGGGTCGCAGGTTTTCCAGGCTCCGGTGATCAGGAAGGCTTCTGGTCCTCTGCTCCCAGAAGGCAGGACACTATCACCTCGTTGCTGCGCACATCAAACTCCAGCTGATCTCCACTGTTCACCTTTGCTGCACCACGTACCGTTCCAAGGCGTGTTCGAGGCTTTAGCCATACATCCTTTGGGGAGGGGTTCACGACTTGGATGAGGAAGCACATCTTAGCGCCATTAACCAGGGTATTCGCTACCTGAATGTTTCCTGGTACTGGTACAC
The DNA here is from genome assembly GCA_024195265.1 of Dendrophyllia cribrosa. Lineage (NCBI taxonomy): Eukaryota > Metazoa > Cnidaria > Anthozoa > Scleractinia > Dendrophylliidae > Dendrophyllia > Dendrophyllia cribrosa. The sequence continues at coordinate 53,764,508 of JAJLRJ010000003.1, forward strand.
TGAGGGGTTCCACCAGTGACCACAGGCGGGACCATGCAGTGACAGCTACACTTGCTACTGAGTTTGGGGGCACCAGCACTGGGTACTTTACAGCGACTCGGACAAAGCCAGAGGTACAGGTTCCTGCAGTCCTTGGCTCAGCTGTGGTCCTTTGCTGGAGCAGGCCACCAAACTTGGGGATTTGCGCCAGTACATTAGTTCCAAGGAGTCCAGGCACCTCTCGTCTCTGCTTGACAGTGGCAGGGATGTCTTTTAAGACTAGTACTCCACAGCCGGGTACGTTCACCCCATCAACCTCTACGTCTAAATCAAGGTACCCCAGGTACGGAATCTCAAGCCCATTAGCAGCCCAGGTTAGCAGCACGCAGGGTAAGCATTCGCCCGTCTTGTCTCATGCGCCCGCAGGTTGGCTGGAGTTTCTTTTTATAGAATTCTTCCGTCACGAAGGACACCATTGACCCAGAGTCCACCACACACAGCACGTCAACACCAGCAAGCCTTGCTTGAACCGTTGGGGTACCACCAACCATGTGTATTGGCGTGCATTCGTCTTTTGGTAGAGGTTTAGAGCCACTATTCCCCTCCTCCACGGCATGGCTCACTGCCGTGGAGTCTTCTCGTTTAACGCTGGCGGCTGGAAGTTCTGTCGGTTGTTTGTCTTTCCGCCAACTCCTCGTTGGTTTCTTCCATTGCTAGCAGGGCAGTCTCTCTGAAAATGACTGGTTGAACCGCACCCAAAACAGCCGGGTTGCCGTAGTGAGCATTGTTGACCGTATGACATAAGCTGCGCAATGGTTTTCTTTTGTTTGTCAAGAGCTGACTGTTGGCTCCTCATATGGTCAGCCAGTAATTTCTGCTGCTTTTGGAGGTTCTCAGCTAGGAGTTTTTGGCCGGCAACAATTTCGTTTACAACCGACTGCAAGTTCACTGACCCCTTCACTGCTTCACATGTAGGCTAGTGATGTTGGATGATGTCTAGTTACGTTAGATGATGCCTAGTGATGCTGTATGATGCCTAGTGATGTTTGATGATGTCTAGTTACGTTAGATGATGCCTAGTGATGCTGGATGAAGCCTAGTGATGTTGGATGATGTCTGGTTACGTTCGATGATGCCTAGTGATGCTGCATGATGCCTAGTGATGTTGGATGATGTCTAGTTACGTTAGATGATGCCTAGTAATGCTGTATGATGCCTAGTGATGTTGGATGATGTCTAGTTACGTTAGATGATGCCTAGTGATGCTGTATTATGCCTAGTGATGTTGGATAATGTCTAGTTACGTTAGATGATGGCTAGTGATGCTGTATGATGCCTAGTGATGTTGGATGATGCCTAGTGATGCTGCATGATGCCTAGTGATGTTGGATGACGTCTAGTTAAGTTAGATGATGTCTAGTGATGCTGTATGATGCCTAGTGATGTTGGATGATGTCTAGTTACGTTAGATGATGCCTAGTGATGCTGTATTATGCCTAGTGATGTTGGATGATGTCTAGTTACGTTAGATGATGCCTAGTGATGCTGCATGATGCCTAGTGATGTTGGATGATGTCTAGTTGCGTTAGATGATGCCTAGTGATGCTGTATGATGTCTAGTGATGTTGGATGATGTCTAGTTACGTTAGATGATGCCTAGTGATGCTGTATGATGCCTAGTGTTATAGGATGATGTCTAGTTACGTTAGATGATGCCTAGTGATGCTGTATGATGCATAGTGATGTTGGATGATGTCTAGTTACGTTAGATGATGCCTAGTGATGCTGTATTATGCCTAGTGATGTTGGATGATGTCTAGTTACGTTACATGCTGCCTAGTGATGCTGCATGATGCCTAGTGATGTTGGATGATGTCTGTTTACGTTAGATGATGCCTAGTGATGCTGTATGATGCCTAGTGATGTTGGATAATGTCTAGTTACGTTAGATGATGCCTAGTGATGCTGCATGATGCCTAGTGATGTTGGATGATGTCTAGTTACGTTAGATGATGCCTAGTGATGCTGTATGATGCATAGTGATGTTGGATGATGTCTAGTTACGTTAGATGATGCCTAGTGATGCTGTATGATGCCTAGTGATGTTGGATGATGTCTAGTTACGTTAGATGATGCCTAGTGATGCTGTATGATGCCTAGTGATGTTGGATGATGTCTAGTTACGTTAGATGATGCCTAGTGATGCTGTATGATGCATAGTGATGTTGGATGATGTCTAGTTACGTTAGATGATGCCTAGTGATGCTGTATTATGCCTAGTGATGTTGGATAATGTCTAGTGATGTTAGATGATGTCTAGTTACGTTAGATGATGCCTAGTGATGCTGTATGATGCCTAGTGATGTTGGATGATGTCTAGTTACGTTAGATGATGCCTAGAGATGCTGTATGATGCCTAGTGATGTTGGATGATGTCTAGTTACGTTAGATGATGCCTAGTGATGCTGTATGATGCCTAGTGATGTTGGATGATGTCTAGTTACGTTAGATGATGCCTAGTGATGCTGTATGATGCCTAGTGATGTTGGATGATGTCTAGTCACGTTAGATGATGCGTAGTGATGCTGTATGATGCCTAGTGATGTAGGATGATGTCTAGTTACGTTAGATGATGCCTAGTGATGCTGTATAATGCATAGTGATGTTGGATGATGTCTAGTTACGTTAGATGATGCCTAGTGATGCTGTATTATGCCTAGTGATGTTGGATAATGTCTAGTGATGTTAGATGATGTCTAGTTACGTTAGATGATGCGTAGTGATGCTCTATGATGCCTAGTGATGTTGGATGATGTCTAGTTACGTTAGATGATGCCTAGTGATGCTGTATGATGCCTAGTGATGTTGGATGATGTCTAGTTACGTTAGATGATGCCTAGTGATGCTGTATGATGCCTAGTGATGTTGGATGATGTCTAGTTACGTTAGATGATGCCTAGTGCTGCTGTATGATGCCTAGTGATGTTGGATGATGTCTAGTTACGTTAGATGATGCCTAGTGATGCTGTATGATGCCTAGTGATGTTGGATGATGTCTAGTTACGTTAGATGATGCCTAGTGATGCTGTATGATGCCTAGTGATGTTGGATGATGTCTAGTTACGTTAGATGATGCCTAGTGATGCTGTATTATGCCTAGTGATGTTGGATAATGTCTAGTTACGTTAGATGATGCCTAGTGATGCTGTATGATGCCTAGTGATGTTGGATGATGTCTAGTTACGTTAGATGATGCCTAGTGATGCTGTATGATGCCTAGTGATGTTGGATGATGTCTAGTTACGTTAGATGATGCCTAGTGATGCTGTATGATGCATAGTGATGTTGGATGATGTCTAGTTACGTTAGATGATGCCTAGTGATGCTGTATTATGCCTAGTGATGTTGGATAATGTCTAGTGATGTTAGATGATGTCTAGTTACGTTAGATGATGCCTAGTGATGCTGTATTATGCCTAGTGATGTTGGATAATGTCTAGTTACGTTAGATGATGCCTAGTGATGCTGTATGATGCCTAGTGATGTTGGATGATGTCTAGTTACGTTAGATGATGCCTAGTGATGCTGTATGATGCCTAGTGATGTTGGATGATGTCTAGTTACGTTAGATGATGCCTAGTGATGCTGTACGATGCCTAGTGATGTTGGATGATGTCTAGTTACGTTAGATGATGCCTAGTGATGCTGTATGATGCATAGTGATGTTGGATGATGTCTAGTTACGTTAGATGATGCCTAGTGATGCTGTATTATGCCTAGTGATGTTGGATAATGTCTAGTTACGTTAGATGATGCCTAGTGATGCTGTATGATGCCTAGTGATGTTGGATGATGTCTAGTTACGTTAGATGATGCCTAGTGATGCTGTATGATGCCTAGTGATGTTGGATGATGTCTAGTTACGTTAGATGATGCCTAGTGATGCTGTACGATGCCTAGTGATGTTGGATGATGTCTAGTTACGTTAGATGATGCCTAGTGATGCTGTATGATGCATAGTGATGTTGGATGATGTCTAGTTACGTTAGATGATGCCTAGTGATGCTGTATTATGCCTAGTGATGTTGGATAATGTCTAGTGATGTTAGATGATGTCTAGTTACGTTAGATGATGCCTAGTGATGCTGTATGATGCCTAGTGATGTTGGATGATGTCTAGTTACGTTAGATGATGCCTAGTGATGCTGTATGATGCCTAGTGATGTTGGATGATGTCTAGTTACGTTAGATGATGCCTAGTGATGCTGTATGATGCCTAGTGATGTTGGATGATGTCTAGTTACGTTAGATGATGCCTAGTGATGCTGTATGATGCCTAGTGATGTTGGATGATGTCTAGTTACGTTAGATGATGCCTAGTGATGCTGTATGATGCATAGTGATGTTGGATGATGTCTAGTTACGTTAGATGATGCCTAGCGATGCTGTATTATGCCTAGTGATGTTGGATAATGTCTAGTGATGTTAGATGATGTCTAGTTACGTTAGATGATGCCTAGTGATGCTGCATTATGCCTAGTGATGTTGGATAATGTCTAGTTACGTTAGATGATGCCTAGTGATGCTGTATGATGCCTAGTGATGTTGGATGATGTCTAGTTACGTTAGATGATGCCTAGTGATGCTGTATGATGCCTAGTGATGTTGGATGATGTCTAGTTACGTTAGATGATGCCTAGTGATGCTGTATGATGCCTAGTGATGTTGGATGATGTCTAGTTACGTTAGATGATGCCTAGTGATGCTGTATGATGCCTAGTGATGTAGGATGATGTCTAGTTACGTTAGATGATGCCAAGTGATGCTGTATGATGCCTAGTGATGTTGGATGGTGTCTAGTTACGTTAGATGATGCCTAGTGATGCTGTATTATGCCTAGTGATGTTGGATAATGTCTAGTGATGTTAGATGATGTCTAGTTACGTTAGATGATGCCTAGTGATGCTGTATGATGCCTAGTGATGTTGGATGATGTCTAGTTACGTTAGATGATGCCTAGTGATGCTGTATGATGCCTAGTGATGTTGGATGATGTCTAGTTACGTTAGATGATGCCTAGTGATGCTGTATGATGCATAGTGATGTTGGATGATGTCTAGTTACGTTAAATGATGCCTAGTGATGCTGTATTATGCCTAGTGATGTTGGATAATGTCTAGTGATGTTAGATGATGTCTAGTGATGTTAGATGATGTCTAGTTACGTTAGATGATGCCTAGTGATGCTGCATTATGCCTAGTGATGTTGGATAATGTCTAGTTACGTTAGATGATGCCTAGTGATGCTGTATGATGCCTAGTGATGTTGGATGATGTCTAGTTACGTTAGATGATGCCTAGTGATGCTGTATGATGCCTAGTGATGTTGGATAATGTCTAGTGATGTTAGATGATGTCTAGTTGCGTTAGATGGTGCCTAGTGATGCTGTATGATGCCTAGTGATGTTGGATGATGTCTAGTTACGTTAGATGATGCCTAGTGATGCTGTATGATGCCTAGTGATGTTGGATGATGTCTAGTTACGTTAGATGATGCCTAGTGATGCTGTATGATGCATAGTGATGTTGGATGATGTCTAGTTACGTTAAATGATGCCTAGTGATGCTGTATTATGCCTAGTGATGTTGGATAATGTCTAGTGATGTTAGATGATGTCTAGTTACGTTAGATGATGCCTAGTGATGCTGCATTATGCCTAGTGATGTTGGATAATGTCTAGTTACGTTAGATGATGCCTAGTGATGCTGTATGATGCCTAGTGATGTTGGATGATGTCTAGTTACGTTAGATGATGCCTAGTGATGCTGTATGATGCCTAGTGATGTTGGATGATGTCTAGTTACGTTAGATGATGCCTAGTGATGCTGTATGATGCATAGTGATGTTGGATGATGTCTAGTTACGTTAGATGATGCCTAGTGATGCTGTATGATGCCTAGTGATGTTGGATGATGTCTAGTTACGTTAGATGATGCCTAGTGATGCTGTATGATGCCTAGTGATGTTGGATGATGTCTAGTTACGTTAGATGATGCCTAGTGATGCTGTATTATGCCTAGTGATGTTGGATAATGTCTAGTTACGTTAGATGATGCCTAGTTACGTTAGATGATGCCTAGTGATGCTGCATTATGCCTAGTGATGTTTGATAATGTCTAGTTACGTTAGATGATGCCTAGTGATGCTGTATGATGCCTAGTGATGTTGGATGATGTCTAGTTACGTTAGATGATGCCTAGTGATGCTGTATGATGCCTAGTGATGTTGGATGATGTCTAGTTACGTTAGATGATGCCTAGTGATGCTGTATGATGCCTAGTGATGTTGGATGATGTCTAGTTACGTTAGATGATGCCTAGTGATGCTGTATGATGCCTAGTGATGTAGGATGATGTCTAGTTACGTTAGATGATGCCAAGTGATGCTGTATGATGCCTAGTGATGTTGGATGGTGTCTAGTTACGTTAGATGATGCCTAGTGATGCTGTATTATGCCTAGTGATGTTGGATAATGTCTAGTGATGTTAGATGATGTCTAGTTACGTTAGATGATGCCTAGTGATGCTGTATGATGCCTAGTGATGTTGGATGATGTCTAGTTACGTTAGATGATGCCTAGTGATGCTGTATGATGCCTAGTGATGTTGGATGATGTCTAGTTACGTTAGATGATGCCTAGTGATGCTGTATGATGCATAGTGATGTTGGATGATGTCTAGTTACGTTAAATGATGCCTAGTGATGCTGTATTATGCCTAGTGATGTTGGATAATGTCTAGTGATGTTAGATGATGTCTAGTGATGTTAGATGATGTCTAGTTACGTTAGATGATGCCTAGTGATGCTGCATTATGCCTAGTGATGTTGGATAATGTCTAGTTACGTTAGATGATGCCTAGTGATGCTGTATGATGCCTAGTGATGTTGGATGATGTCTAGTTACGTTAGATGATGCCTAGTGATGCTGTATGATGCCTAGTGATGTTGGATAATGTCTAGTGATGTTAGATGATGTCTAGTTGCGTTAGATGGTGCCTAGTGATGCTGTATGATGCCTAGTGATGTTGGATGATGTCTAGTTACGTTAGATGATGCCTAGTGATGCTGTATGATGCCTAGTGATGTTGGATGATGTCTAGTTACGTTAGATGATGCCTAGTGATGCTGTATGATGCATAGTGATGTTGGATGATGTCTAGTTACGTTAAATGATGCCTAGTGATGCTGTATTATGCCTAGTGATGTTGGATAATGTCTAGTGATGTTAGATGATGTCTAGTTACGTTAGATGATGCCTAGTGATGCTGCATTATGCCTAGTGATGTTGGATAATGTCTAGTTACGTTAGATGATGCCTAGTGATGCTGTATGATGCCTAGTGATGTTGGATGATGTCTAGTTACGTTAGATGATGCCTAGTGATGCTGTATGATGCCTAGTGATGTTGGATGATGTCTAGTTACGTTAGATGATGCCTAGTGATGCTGTATGATGCATAGTGATGTTGGATGATGTCTAGTTACGTTAGATGATGCCTAGTGATGCTGTATGATGCCTAGTGATGTTGGATGATGTCTAGTTACGTTAGATGATGCCTAGTGATGCTGTATGATGCCTAGTGATGTTGGATGATGTCTAGTTACGTTAGATGATGCCTAGTGATGCTGTATTATGCCTAGTGATGTTGGATAATGTCTAGTTACGTTAGATGATGCCTAGTGATGCTGTATGATGCCTAGTGATGTTGGATGATGTCTAGTTACGTTAGATGATGCCTAGTGATGCTGTATGATGCCTAGTGATGTTGGATGATGTCTAGTTACGTTAGATGATGCTTAGTGATGCTGTATGATGCATAGTGATGTTGGATGATGTCTAGTTACGTTAGATGATGCCTAGTGATGCTGTATTATGCCTAGTGATGTTGGATAATGTCTAGTGATGTTAGATGATGTCTAGTTACGTTAGATGATGCCTAGTGATGCTGTATGATGCCTAGTGATGTTGGATGATGTCTAGTTACGTTAGATGATGCCTAGTGATGCTGTATGATGCCTAGTGATGTTGGATGATGTCTAGTTACGTTAGATGATGCCTAGTGATGCTGTATGATGCCTAGTGATGTTGGATGATGTCTAGTTACGTTAGATGATGCCTAGTGATGCTGTTTGATGCCTAGTGATGTTGGATGATGTCTAGTCACGTTAGATGATGCCTAGTGATGCTGTATGATGCCTAGTGATGCTGTATGATGCCTAGTGATGTTGGATGATGTCTAGTCACGTTAGATGATGCCTAGTGATGCTGTATGATGCCTAGTGATGCTGTATGATGTCTAGCGACATTGGATGACGAATAGTGATGTTAGATGATGTCTAGCGACATTGGGTGACGTACAGTGATGTTGGATGACGTGTAGTTATGATTGGTGATGGTTTAAGTGAAGATATTGTAGCGGATTTTTCCTTTAGTGTACTGGAACACGAACTTACTACCTAATTTATAGTTTCCCCGATTCCCTATTATAGTAGACATAGATTATGAATCATTCACTGTTAAATAGGAAAACTGACTGCTGCACTGGGTAGCAGTGATGCAAGCACCAGTCCCCGTTTATTTATACGAGCACGAAAATGGTAAAAAGGAAGATGTAACCGGAAAAAGTCCAACGTCAATAACGAACTCTGTCATATAGAGTCAATCTTACTAACCATTCTAAACAACACATGACAATCTGCGGCCTTTCCCTACACCAGGGTAACACAGAAAGCCGTAAAAACCTAGAACAAAAAATTATCTTTCAAATCGGCACTCTCAAACCCCACGGAATCAACGAACGCTTTTCATTCAACTAATTTACATTTGTTTTTCACGTCACCAAATTTCCACCAATAGCGTAGCTCCACCGCTTACTATATAAAACCACACACTACCCACAATTCCTTGATTCGCTCCGACGAAGGGCTAGCGCTCGAAACGTCAGCTATTTGAATCTTTTTACGGTGGTCATTTTACCTTATCGACTCAGTCGATAAAACTAAATTCTCGTCTGTCATATAGGTCGTATAGATTGACAATACAGTAATTGGTACAAGTTACAGCTGCGTGCCTGCTGCCCGTCAGGAAAAACCCCCTTTCCATTTGGAGGAAACCTGAACCCTCCCGAATGCAGAGCTAGGCACTTAACAAATACCTCGAGGGAGAGAGGTTGAAAAATTATGATGTAAATACAAACTGTAAATACTTATATCTATGTATAACAAACTGTGCACTAACGGTGAGAATACGTTATACAAAGCAAGAGGTAATTGCTGTTTGCTGGGCTTAAAATTCTCTTCCGACAGTTAGAAAAAACGTGAAAATACAAGAAAATACGCAAAAACTAACGACATGCAGCGATGTCAGCGTAGAATGGTTCACCGCAGTAAAATCCCGCCCGTATATGACGTCTCCATGACAACCGTCAAAGTAGTTGAACCGTGAAAACAGTAATTTGCTGCTATTCTTCGAACCGCACTGAGCAAATAGCAAGTCTCCCCTATTCCCTATTATAGTAGACATAGATTATGAATCATTCACTACAAATCATCATTACAAAGAACGGGAGAATAAATATGACTGAAATCAGATCCCCAAAGATTTAGTAACAAGCAAACGATTATCAAGAGAATCCTCGACATAACCGTCCTTGGCGGTCTCCGATCGCCATCTACCATGACGTTTCCAACATCTATCTGGGACTTGCGCATTAACCGCTGTGGTTGCGCCTCCCGATCTAAACGAATGTAAACTAATGGTGTCTGTAGTAGATACAAACTCACGTAAAAGTCCAACTATGGACTCGCTTGCCCGGGTATAACTAAGCGGTTTCACTTTGTCTATAACTTTATGCCCGGATCTGACCTTTGACTAAAGGTTTAAACAAAAAGTCTGAAATCTTGGACGCACTAATACCTGCTAGGTTCATGTACCTTTCCAAATTAGAAACAGGACAGGTGACCCAGTCCCAGATCTAATGATCACTACTTCATTCCCCTTTCGATATTGATCGGTCTTGCTCTTGGCAACCTGAATCTGTGATGGGTATCACTGATGCTAATATCCCCGATTGTGAGGGCTGCAAGTTCGCTAAAACGAAAAAACCCCGCAAATAACAGTAATGCCATAGCAATGTCCGTACGTATAGGTAACTCGCTGGAATGCTCGTATTTGGTACAACATGCTGTGAGTACTTCCTTTGTGATGGGTGATTTCTTTGTTATGGGTTTAGCATTCTGACGTTTAGCACCCTCAACTATATTTCTAACAAAGGGACTACTCATGGGATTGTAGGTCCCAGCGATGTCATGAACCCATTTGAAAGCACAGTAACTGGTTTCGATCACAGAAGCTGAAACTTGAGAAACAGCCATATGGTTAAAATACAAAGCAGCATCAACAACAGTTACTGGAAACACAACTAACTTATGATCACTAGCGAACTTAACCCAGCGATTCAGGGAATTAGTGTAACTGACAACTGTTCCACAAGCTTTTGATGAAAGAGCTGTCCGTTGTAACACTTTAAACAGGTGGGTAAGTTGAACATCTCCATGATTGTCTTTCAAACGATCTTGAATTTCTTTCCATGGACCTTGACTGAAGATGTTTAGACCTGTAGGAGACAGAACTGAAGACTGTGCGTGATCTAATGTGTTATCAGATGAATCTGTAGGACTAACACTGTCTTCCAGTATTATGTCAATATAAGACAGTTACAGAACTATGTTCAGATATGAAAAATGTTGTCTCTCAACATGTTATGGTGTCACCTGTGGAATCCATGGATTCCTTTAATTTAGAAAGCCTAGTGTCGGTTACGTACAAGCAGTTTTCGGACATATTAAAAACATAACCCAACCAAGTCTGGATAAGGGATGGTTCCCAAACACATATGTTTATGTTTAGGACAAAGCCTAACTTTGCAAGATCTTCTTTTACTGCTATAGCATCCGTGAAGGCGATCTCCTTAGAAGGATTCCCACCCAAACCATCGTCCAAGAACATGCAAATTCTCTTACCTGAACTCCTCCAATAACCGATCACAGGTTTCAGAATTTTAGTGAATAGATATGGTGCGGTGGAAAAGCCAAAAGGTAGCACATTGAAGACAAAATATGTGGGTTTACCCTGGTACTGCCATTGAAAGCCTAAGTAAGTGTGATGACTCTCAAACATTTCAATATGGTGATAGGCGCTCTTGATATCGAACGTATACAAGTAATAGCCTTTCCCTAACAGTTGTTGCGCTGTTGTAACGTCTTCACATTTAAATTTATACTTGAAAAGATGGGGATTTACGTGTCGTAAATCAAGCACTAGCCGTTTTTTACCCTCGCCCCGGATTGACACGGTCAAAGGGCTGACGACCCATGGCTGACAGCTAGCGACCGAAATACACTGTGCGGCTAAAAGCTCCTGTAGGGCCTTGGTAACAAAGGTGGCATTATCTAGGGCAGATTTATTATTTGGCAAAATGCAAGACTCGGGGATGGTAAGCAGTGGTAATTTATAACCCTCTTTAATCACACTGAGAACCGCGTTAGAAGCCTCTATTCCCTCCCAGGCTAAGACGCCTTTTAAGCCGTCCTCGAACACTCTGACTTTCTTGAGAGTATTCCCGCTCCAAAAAATCTCCCTTCTCAAAGGGTGTTTTATGTACATCATACACCGTCTCTGGAAAGTTAGAATCCCCTGACACAGATTCCAAATCACAATAATAAGAAAAATTATTACTTAACTTCTTGCCGTCCTGTTGTGCCTGTGCGGCGACCCACAAAGGACATTCGTTTCGCCAGTGACCTGGTTTACCGCAGCTAAAACACACGCCGCGTTTCTGGGCTGACCCGCTTGTGAATGAGCCTATGTTGCTTGGACCACCAACGGGTGAGGAAAAACGAGGCGAGTAACTCCCTGTCGATATGGAAAATGGGCTGTATGACAGTGGATTAGTGGCTGTACTTCCCAGAGATCTTAAAGGCTTGTACCAGATGCGAACCTTCGCGGCTTTGGCGGCGCGAGTTTCGGCAATTTTCCGTTGGACTTCTTTTTCTGCTTTTTTCATTTTCTTGGCGTCCTGGTCGTTGTCAGCGAGCTCGTTGTCGAGATATTCCCCGACCGTTTTCCAGCCGTATTCAGATTTGTCCGCTGTTAGAATAAGTTTTTGACGCTGGTCAATAAGTTCAATACCTTCGTTAAGTTTGGCGATGCATGCCTCGTGTTTTCCCGCTGTAGCGGCATTTTTTGCTTCGTTCACGGCGGACTTCACCTGCTCGTTATGCATATACGCCCCCCTCTTCGCCCCCCCCCCCCCCCCCCCCCCCCCCTCCTTAACGTCCACTTAGAATTTTCACCGTCCCGACGTCGCTTGGAGCGACGTTTTTTAATAGTCGGGTGAATACAGTTTGCGAGACTATTGATGTGTGAAACAATTTGTAAATGGGCTTTAGAGGTTAAAGCGAACATGAGAACGTTGACATGTGTGGCACTTCTAGGATTAAAAACTAACAATTTCGTACTTGCTCCAAATGCCCGGCGCTAACGTCCAAATCTCAAGTCAGGGAAAATCCAAATGACGCATTGTGCATGTTTGGCGGGAAATATCTAGAAGTTCTCTTCCCGGGCCCGGGCCCGGGTCCTCATTTTTCTTTGGTTTTATCCAGCCTTTTTTTGATATAATACACTTAATGTTGTTTGAGAAGATTATACAGAAATAGGAAACGATATTTCTTGCTTTATTTAGGTCAATTTGGTGCTTCTGTACGCTCTTTAAGAAAGAGGTGGTAATTCACTACAACTTGTAAACTTAGAAAACTTAGAACTACGTTTCTTTCCTCAAATTTATTAAAATTAATCCTAATTTCTTCCCGTTTAAACCTCAATCCACTACAAACACTTCTTTGGTCGCATGTTACAACATCAGGAATCTGTAATACCTCTGCTAGAAGTGGGATATCCCGCCTATGGAAGCGAAATTCCGACAAACACTCGCTCAAGAACATCTAAGTCAAAAAAAGTCGTAAGAATCCGGTACGGCAGGTCAAGAATATTGGACGTGTTCAAATCGTACAAGAACATAAACTGACCGTCGTTGATTATTTTCTATCTATCTATCTTGACACGGCTTATGAGAAGCATTTCCCTAACCTCTTTTAGCGAGCACATTTCGGAAAAGAGCCGCCTCTACCGAGCTGCACCTTTGGCAAACGTTGCGGTTCTGTAGCTGGTTGGCTTAAATATTTGTAACTTCGCGCCAAGACCGCGTTCTCTCCCCGTTCCGGTCCCCGTGTGGGAGCCGGCCCACAGGAGGTAGGGGAGAGGAAGCGATTGATACTTCAGGCCTCACGCTCACTCTCCGTATTCAGACTCGCTCTAGTTCTTTTTCGCAATTCCACCGTTCCGTCGCCTCTTTTTCGGTGAACTCGCGCAAAAGTACGGACTGTTTTGCATTCTAGAATTTATCCTAACATACCTCTATAAATGGCTACAGTCAAACTCACCTACTGACGGACATGTTGGCTGGTCCAAAGGGGAGGAATGTTGTGTTTGCCGCCTCAACGCCTCTCATTGTTCCCTCCTTTCATCGTTCTCTTTTTTTCTCTCTTTAAATTCATTTATTATTGCAAAGACGATTACATACAGGGATTAATTTGAACTTGGTGCAATTTTGAGCTTTTTGAAAAACTTACTCCTGTCACTCGTGCAAATTAATCCCAAATTGAACTCGAAACTGTATGATTACCTATACAAAGAGGATTACATACAAAATTAAGTCCTTACGTCCTTCACATTATAAACATGACATGTAAACAGTACTGAAAATAAAAGAAAGGTAGACTATTATCTAAATGAAATCTTTCCATTTTGTACAACAGCGATGGAAGTTATTAGCACGAACAGCAATGTATTTTTCTAATTTAATTTTGTTCCTAACCACAATGAGAAAATCCGCAAAAAGATATTTACTATTGTTGGTGGCGCAGTTAAATAAAAACTGCTTGGCGATAAGAATTAGATGATTGAGAGTCTCTGACACGTTGTCTAAGACACGATAGATTATTTCTGTTTTTTTTTTAAGCTCGACATGTTTTTTGCACATGGAGTTATACCAATAAGTAAATTCCTGCCAAAAGGTTCTAGCCAGGAGGCAGTCAACAAAAAAGGTGAAGGATAGTTTGCTTTATTGTTCGACAAAATGGACAAGATAGCGAATTGACCTTTTTCATTTTGTAACGGCTACAGTCAAACTCTCTTTAAGCGGACACCCCTCCTATAAGGCGTGCACCTTCCAACTGACGGACATGTTGGCTGGTCCAAAGGGGAGGAATGTTGTGTTTGCCGCCTCAACGCCTCTCATTGTTCCCTCCTTTCATCTTTCTCGCGCGAACGCCACCAGCGGCCGGAAGCAATGAGAGGCGGCTGTATGTATATTAAAACGATAGGGACAAGGATTTCAGAAGGGAAAACTATGGGAGCGAAAACTCGCTAAAATTCGAATCAGCAAATTAAGGGCACAGACAGCAAGTACAGCAAGCTAAGGCATTTTTAGTAAGAATTTTATTATATCCCTAGCTGTTTAAAGCACTTTATTCCCCAAAACAGCATTGTTTGACAATGCAGTGCATTTAGAATGTTATCCAACTATTAAATAGAAAAAACAAATACTTAACTGGAAGGCTAGGTCCAATAAATAGTAACTAAGTTCTGCGGTTCTGTAAACTAAAGCAATTTAGCCTGCGTGGCAGGCACAAACGGGGAGGGGGACAGGGGGACAGGGGGGAGGGGGACAGGGGGACAGGGGGGGAGGGGGACAGGGGGGTAGGAGGACAGGGGGGAGGGGACAGGGGGGGAGGGACAGGGGGAGGGGGACAGGGGGGAGGGGGACAGGGGGGAAGGGGAGGGGGAAGGGGAGGGGGGGAAGAGGAGGAGGGAAGGGGAGGGGGTGTGCAAAAAAAAGGGAGGGGAAAGGGAAGGAACCATTTCCCCTTCTCTCCCCAGTTCCCCCTCCCCGACGCCTACTACGCAGGCTAAAAGCAATTATGAGAAATGACCTGGAGCAAGAGCCATAACCGATTATGGCTCCTGCCTAGACTTGGGGGGACAGCCCGTATTTGTTTTGTACAAAGGGGAATCTCCGAGAGATTTTTTCAGGGGATGGCTCAGGAGAGGCTTATACTATGGGGAAAATTATCTACAGCTGATAGATCAGCAAAAACGTTACATGCTTTTAAAAACAAGATTGGTAAATGCGACATAACTTTGCTGATGGATGCAAGGGTTGTACCCCCTGCTCATCATAACAATTCAATTTTACCATTTTCTTTTCTTAAATTTTTAGTTGTTATTATTCAATTACTAGATTATTGGATTAGTATAAATTATTAGATTTTAGATTACTATTAGATATTTCATATAGTTTTGAATGTTTTCTATTTTTTTATGTATTTTAACTTTGAGGAATCACAGTAACACATATTTTTTTTTTTTGCTTGGCTTAAAAATATCTTAATATATCCTAAAAATATATCAGCTATATAACTTACATTGGGGTTATCATTTTCTTTTAAACAGGAGTTTATTATTGTCTATCTTAATGTGCTTTGTAGTGTAAGCGGTAAATAATAATTATTTATTTATTATTTTGGTTTTAGATTCAAATTTGCCATAATCTCACAAAAATGCAAATAAAAATGAACTGTGTTTGAGTATTTAGAATGCCACCACAACATAAATTTCAACATAGCCTATGAACAGTGGACGAATTTTTTTCACACACCAGAAGTTTCTTACTTCATGTATTGAAAGTACGTTTGGATTTGCCAAACCACAGGGTTACCATCCTCTGCTTTGATCACTTTGGTGGACTGTTCTTTTAAATGGCTGCATCTTTTCTTATGAAGAAAAAAAAAATAAAAAATAACTATTTTGAATTTGCTATATTATATATAAGAATATTATATAGAAAATATATCATGACACTCAAAAGAGTGTTTCATATCAGCAGGTATCCAAACACTTCAAAGTGGGTTAAAAAAAATTGGCTGCACCTCCTGATGAAACACTCTTCCTCATGTTGTATATATTTCGTAAAAACCTAAGTTTGTCTTTCACTTATTCCAAAGCCTTCTTCTTCACCCAGTTCTCAAGAATCTCCACTACATCCATCCTCTCCAGGTCATCATCCTTCAATAATTCAATGAGCCTACCCACTGTTGCTTGGCGGTTTGAGCTGCACCATATTTTAAGAAGTTCATTGGTCGGATTTGATCTATGTGCCAAATTCCCCATAACGTCTCTATCATATCCCATCAGCTCTCCAAGAATTCGAAAATCTTTAAAATTCATTTCATCTTTAATGTTCAGTTTTAAGCAGACTTTACTGTGAATACGAAGGGGAATGTCACTGACATTGGTTGATAACCACGAACTTGTTGGTTGAACCACTGGCGAGTCCACAGTGTCTGCATGCCCAATGTTTTTCTGGCCCAAACTTCCAGGGGTTTTATCTGTTGGACCAGTCTCTTTCACACTTGTCTTTGTAATGCCAATGTCTTGCTCTTGTTTTGGCATGTACCCAGTTACCACATTAGATCTCATACTTTCCTGTTCCAACTTGTCAGGATTCTTATCTGTCACACTCATCTCTTGGACACCTTTTTTTACAATGTCAGTGTCCATGTTGGAGCTAATTGCTTCCCAGGCCAAGCTATCAAGTTTCGTATCTGTTAGACACATCTCTTGACCATCCTTCCTTAGGACATCATTCTCGTTTTCTTGTTCCCGTGTATTCTCAATTTTTCCTTGCTGCATTCTAGTCTCAGAGTATGTGAAGCTCTGCACTTTTACGATCTCCTCGGTATGCTCGACACACATCTTTTTGCCCTCTTTGTAGAGAAAAAAAATTATTTGTTAGTAAGGATATTTTAAGGTTCAAGGGCAGTGGGGTAGGGGGGGGGGGGGGGGGGGGGTGGTTGATGATTAAATGGCAAGGATAATAATACAGTCAAACCTGTATATAACGGTCACCCTTGGGAAATGGCCAGGTGACCGTTATATACAGGGTGACCGCTATATAAGGTTTCCTTTAAACTCTACTGGAATTAAGTTAATGAATAAAGTTTTTATGTGGAAATAATCAGTCAATTTACATTTTATTGACAATAACAATTAACAGCAATGTTCAAAATATGAGAAAAAGGCCCCTTAAATGTCCGTGGTTACAAACAGTTGCAGGCTTAGCACAAATACTGCTCGTCGCTAAAAGCATTTTAGCCCAGCTTTAGAATAGGTCTACCCCAAGTACGTGCTGAGAGATTTTTCTTTTTAGATCAAAATAAAGATATATTAAACAGGCCCGTTGTTCTAAACGTTGTCGATTCTTTGATCTTAGAAAAAATCTCTAGCTGTGATATGGACAGGAGGAATTTATGCTTTCCAGAGCCGTTTAGAATATTTAGTTATGCTGTCGTTTGTTTGCTAGCTCTTGGCATATTACAATGGAGTTTCTTTGGCTCACTTTTAATGTGTTGCAAGATCAGTAATAGCCGCTTAAGTAGGAATAAGTCGCTGCTAAGAAATAGTTCATTTCTCAGTCCGTGACTTAATGTGAGCACAAGTCTCCAGTTAGCATAACTTGCAAGATAATTTTTCTTTGTCACAGCTAAAAGAGTCTAAGATCCAAGTCTTATGCGATGGACATGGTCTATATTGGAATAGTGGCATCTTTCAGATGAGCTGTTGAATAAAGCTTGTCATGATTCGCTATTGGTTTGATCATAATCCAATTTGGTGACCGTTATTATACAGGTAAAAAATAATGAAATTGTGGATTCGGGAAGCCTAAAGGGTGACAGGTGTCCGTTATATACGTCAGGTGACTGCTATATAATTATGGGTACACTTTACAGTAAATAATTGAGGCACAATTTTTGGGAAGTTGTTTGGTGACCGTTTTATACAGGGGGACTGCTATATACAGGGCCGTTATATACATGTTTGACTGTAATGGTAATAATTATGCATTTATATTGCGCAGGCTTCGTGAGTATGATCGCCTGCGCATTACATCGAGTTAATAAAAATAAAAATGTAGACAAGGTATAACTAATTCTAAGTGCTAATAATTTAAAATTGATACTTGTAAAAACTAAAAAATTGTATAAAAAAAATCGAAAAAAAAAGAACTTATAATAACGATAAAAACATTAATAATAAAATGATTAAAACTTACAAAATGCCTCTTCAAATAAATGTGTTATCAGTAAAACCTTAAAAGTGTTCAGAGATCTGCTGTTTCTAATTTGATAAGGCAACATGTTCCATGGTTTTGGGGCAGCAGCACAAAACGCTCTGTCTACCAGTGTTCTTTTCGTGAGCTCTTAAGAATATTGTTAAAGTAATTCATTATTAGATCGTAATGAGTAGCACGATGAAGGTTTTACTGTAATTAAAATCCCTCATATACATAGGTGCTTGCCGTGAATAGCCTTAAACGTTAAAGGATAAAGTTAGACTATCAAAGGTTAGCCCCAACAGCAGTGCTTGGGTACCCTAGCCTACCTTTATCCTATAAATTTCTTTGTCTAGGGACTGCACAATTAGAGGGTTCCATAAGAGATCAGGGATTCAAGTACATTATTGGTTGTCTTGTGGTTAGCTAGAGACCAGTCTAATCAACTTGCAACCACAAAATTGTATTCTTGATCAAATGCTCCTGTGAGCCAACTCGTGAATACGGAACGTTCGGACCTTCCCTTCCACTAGGCATTTGCTCCACCGACCCCCGCCCCCCACCCCTTGCATACAACTCCCCCCCTCCCTTCTCTCCAATACCATCCCCATAGCAGGCTCAATGTTTACAGCCAATCAACCAAAGGAGTGAAAATTTGCATATTTGTCCGACTCTGTCATGACTCATTCAACACTTTGCATATTCACAAGTTATAAAGGGGCTAAATTCTGCACCAATGACAATAAAATAAGGTAAGTTACATGTATGTCACTCTGACTGAGGCCTAATGTGCCACTCAGGCATGAAAAAGGCTGAGAGAGTTGATTGAGTTTACCAAGATTAATTACATACCTTGTTTGCTTGGAAACATCTTGATCATTTTGTCAACAAGTTTATTGCATTGGTCTTTCCAGCTGTATTTTTCCATGTATTCTGTCTGAAGCTGCCTTGCCTCAAGAGCTCGTTTTGCTGGTCCCTTTTGCCTGATCTCCTTTATATTGTCTGCCCAAACTTGGGGTTCTTCAGAATCCAATACATGCTTCCTTCCAGAAGGCAGTTTTTTAAGGGCCATGCCAAATCCACTGTTTCCACTGCTGAGGACTGGAAGATTTGCAGAAATGGCAGGGAGACTACTTGTTCCAAAACCCTCTGCTGAAGGCATGATGGCAAGATCAACATGGCAAAGCAACTTTCTCCAGTCTTCAGTACTCCTGGAGACATGTTTCACAGTGAATTGGCTTAATTTGATAACTCTGTCAAGTTTAGTTTTGAGATCTTCAGCATCGTCATCTGTCAGCACAACAAATATGAGGTGGTATGACATGTCCTGCAACAATGTGATTGCTTTAGCTGCGACATCACAGCCTTTGACTTTAAAATACTTAGCTGGATATGTTGCACTGATCATGACACGGAATATTTCTCCATCATCACGCATTGGCCGGACATTGAGCAGGTCATAAACAATTTCAGGTGTCAGATTAATTACATCTTTATCTTTTCCACAGAAGTACATAGCAGATCTGTAGGCATCAGCTACTTTTGGGCCAATTGCAATTATAATATCAGCCACTTGACACAAGTCTAGTTGCACTTTATGCTCATTTAGCCACTTTGGATCCCCTTTATGCAAATTGTATTTCTCGATTTCTTCGCTGATTGTATGCACAACATGAACCCACTTGCATTTCTTTGTTTCCTTTATAATTTGAGCTTGTTTCCCAAGGTCACCATAAGAGTGGATAATAAGTACATCAATATCAAGATCATCAGGTGGAAATGCAAAATGATCCTTTTCTGAAAAACCAATCAGCTTTTTTGCATTAACAAGTTCAATATTTGACTTCTTAGCCTGATCTCTCTGTTCCTGGGTACTGCTTGGTACAAGCCCATAGACCTTCACTCTTGGGTTTTTGGCCAATTCAGTGACTAACTGATCATTCACAGTTATGTTCCAACCCTCGGTATTTGTAGCTAGTGTTATGTTCAATATGCGTTCCTCTTTCACTGGTGTAGGGCCGAAGTCTGTAAATTAAAATTAAAATTAAAATTAAAAAAATTAACTGTTTGACTTTTTAGTTTTTAAACTTTAAGTTAAATTGGAGATTAAAGGCCAGCAATTAATGCACTACATTGGCAACACTATGAGCTGAACTTAAGGCCAGCAATACGCAAACATAAACAACTAAATGACCTATTGCACCTCACTTATCTAACCAGTGGTGCCTGTTTACATGAAGGGTTACCATTCTAGGAGGGTTACTCCTCTATTGTTTTTCCCGGTTTCGTTTACGTGCGAGGTAGGGTTACCCTAGGAGGAGGGTAACCCTATCTGCTTGCAAGGGTTACCCTTCTAGAAGGGTCAACTTTTTGTTTATTTAAGCCATGTAAAAGCTCGAGGTAGGGTTATATGGCGGGCGATCGCGGTCAAAAGTAGATATCATGATATCACTGCTTGATATCATGATATCTGCGTTATATCAAGATATCATGATATCACGATAACATGATATCATGATATCCGGCGTGATATCATGACATCATGATATCACTACGATAAGATCTCGCTTTTCTACATTAATCTCTAAACCATTTCGCAAATCGGTAAACCATTTCGCAAATGTCGCGTTATCATTGTTATTTTAAATGTCTGACTGTCGAAATTACTCAACGCGTGTCGGTTTGTGAAATATAAACCTTGTATTCTACGACCCCAGCAGTTTACAACCGACGATATGGCTTACCTAAACCGTGTCCTTTTAATTTTAATTACAAATTTCAGTTCATGTACTAATGTAGTTCTGGAGCTCCCCCTCGTCAGTTTAATGTAGAAAAGCGAGATCTTATCGTAGTGATATCATGACGTCATGATATCACGCCGGATATCATGATATCATGTTATCGTGATATCATGATATCTTGATATTACGCAGATATCATGATATCAAGCAGTGATATCATGATATCTACTTTTGACCGCGATCGCCCGCCATAGGGTTACTCTCCTAGGAGGGTCAAGTTTTGGACGATCAGATTACTGTCACATCACCGCTAACTATAAACATGGCTTCGCGCGGTTATAAACCTGGAGAATTATTTCGGAGAACTATGCGGCGAATCCAAACCGGGACGATACAGCAACAGTTTGGCGGCTGAAATTAATAGAACATTTTCATGTTGGTGTCCAATTAATAGGCGAAAGTCTTGAACAAACGAAGGTTCGACAGACGGAGCCGTACTTGATCATGATCAGTCACGCAATAAATCAAACAGGAAAAGAAAAGCGGCCAATCGTCCAGACTCTTCGTAGAAAAAGGCGGAAAAATGGGCATGGACGCCCAAAGCCGTTGAACTGCTTCTCAATATATCAAAGAGTACATTCAACGGCGTCGACTTCGAGGCTAATCTATCGATGGCTTCAGGTTTCAGCGGCGTTGTTGGCAGAGATAGCCCTAGGGATAACCCTATACATGTAAAGGAGGGCTATCTTTTGACCCTTCTAGAAGGGTAACCCTGCTAGGTGGGTTACCCTCCCTCCATGTAAACAGGCCCTAAGGGCCCGATTATATGAGCCGGGCTAGCCCGGTTAGCCGAGCTGGCCCGGTCTGCCGAGATCTCAGCACGCCTGTTAAACGCAACAAAAATCAACTTTGCGATTATATGACAACCGGGCCAGCCCGGTTAGCCGGGATCCCGGTATCGCGATGCCGGGATCCCGGTTAACCGGGCTGAAAATTTTCCATGTAATCGCGTTTACCGGGGCAGCCCGGCTTACCGGAACAGCACAAAAATTTGCCTCTGAGCAAACCTGCTCGTCTGTAAATGGCCCTTTTTCTCTTTAAACGATTAAGAGTTACACAAGAGTGCGTAAGCACGAAGTAAATGAGCTAAAATGCAGAAAAAATCCTTAATTGAAACATTCTACGCTTTGCGCCATTTTCAAAACAACAACTTTAGGCCAAAACCGTTGATGCTAAATTTAGTTGTCGCCCGGGCTGGCTCGCTTCATGTTACCGGGCTGAAAGTCATCTCGGCAAAATGGGCCATCTCGGCTAACCGGGCCAGCCCGGCTCATATAATTGGGCCCTAAGTTTGGTTTTGCTAGCGTGTCTGCATTCCACACATGCTGCCTTGTTTTGATTTGCGTTCTCGCGGTTTTGTGTCCTATCGACCATCGTATAAAACGCATCAGACTTCAAGTTATATAAATGCAATATGCAAAAAAATTTTCCTTTAGCTTACCTTGTCCTCCCGTTGATGAAATTTCGTTTTCATTTTCTTTTTCCATGATTGTTTCGCCTCCCTGCAGCCCAGCGTCCCAGCTCCATGCAAATGCTCGGGTTTCGCTTTCGGGGAAAAGCAGGAAGTGTGACCCAGTGCCTTCTCGGCCGTCAGAGGAATATATATATTTCTCACGAAAGACAGAAAAGCGTGTTTTACTGAACTCTGCACTATTAGGAAATTTTAGCCCATTTCGCATTTTCTTAATTTTCCTAAGCTCTGCCAGCCAGCTAACCGAGATGGAATCAAGCCACCAAGAAAGTGAGTTAAACAGTTCAGTGTCCGTTTGATCCTCTAAAATTGATTTCTCAAAATGTAACCCGATGCATGCAGTTCCAGAAGTAGCCATGTACTTCTCAAGCTTTCTCTTAGTTCAGAATTAAACTGTGGTTTTCTTAAAAAGAAGTCATAAACCCACGACATTTTCATATGAGATTATAGTTGCCAGCTTTCGCCACAGTCCATTAACTCCATTTTGCAGAAGTCTGTCTAAAGTTTTCGCAAACGTTGAAATATCATTCGTCAGCACTTTCGATTTGTGCGCAGCAACGAGGTGCGACTTGTCTTGTAATTTCGATCTAAGTTTTGGGAAGTCAACATTTTACCACTGCATTTTGATGACAACCAAGAATGAGTAGTAAAACCGCTGCGAGTCGGAGAAGAAGCAAAGAGAAAGCGAGGAAAGGGGATGGGGACAGGGTGGGGGGGGGAGGAGGTGAGAGTCTGTGAGTGTACGTGTGGGGGCGGGGGATTTAGTGGTTTGTAAGATGAACGAGTTTCTCACCCTGCTATTTTTTACCAGATTCAACTAAATAAAGTTTTAAATCTGTGAAATAGATATGTTGTGGTGCAATTTTGTCCTTGGTACAAATTTTATTTTCCTTTGTTCAAAACTCATTATCATACATTTCCATACCCAAAAACAAAGGAAGATAAAATTTGCACCAAGGACAAAATTGCACCACAACAGATATTTTTCTGTTCATCAGAGATTTGTCTGTATGTTATAAAAAAAGCTGGGGGTGTACTACCAAGAGTGAAAAAGTCTATATTTTCATTTTGTCAAATACTGAAAAAAATAGCCTGCAAGCAGCACAGGAATGTTCTTCTGGAGAGCTTTCGTTTGAATGCTCATTAAATCATTTACTCAAATTGTCTGACGCTGGGAGTGGAAAAAACTGAATCAGGTAAAAAGCTGTGGCACTGAAGAAAATTTGAAAGAGAAATAATTATTGAGACTGAGGCATGCAATCTTGTCAACCTTTTTCTTGTTAAACCAGATTGTCTGCTACTGCACAATCTAAGAGTGAGTGCCTCACCAGATCTACCTTTGGTCAATTCCTATTTCTGAATCAGTTTGTCATTCATTCAATTGTTCAGATAATGAAAGAGTCAACAGTAATAAAAATTATTTTAATGTAATTTTTAAACTATAGAATCATTCATGTGAAAATGTATTTGAGATATTTTAGATATTGTAAAGCGCTTTTGATCAATGGAAACAGCACTATATAATTTGTTATTATTATTATTATTATTATTATTATTAATATTATTTTAATTTGTGGGTTTAGGACGGAGACAATATCTCCCTCCTGGGTTTGCTGAGGTTTAATCTCAGTGTTTTTAAATTAATATATGCATTGTTTTATTGCACAGGATCAGATGAACAGCTCAAACTGAATGTCACTTTGACTTCGAATAGTGAGGGATGGGACACAGCTGTTAATGGGCAGTTGCTCCTTGAACTTGCCAGTAATCCAAGAGTTAAAGTCAGCGGCCTTGTGCCAAAAAGTACAGATAAACAGAGGGAACATGCTCAAAAGCTAGGTATTGAGCTTGTTGATGCAAAGGATCTCCCCGGTCATTCACCATCTGATCTGCTGGCTTATCCACCTGACAGTCTTGATATTGATGTTCTGATCATTCACTCCTATGGGCGTGGCCTTGGACGACAGGCGCAAGTCATTAAGGAGACAAAGAATTGCAAGTGGATTCATGTTCTGCACACTGTTAGTGAAGAAGTGTTAAAGCTTTCAGAGGAGGCAACAGAGCATGAATCCGAGCATGAAACCCAGATAGCATTGTGTCAACGGGCCGACACTGTCATTGCAATTGGCCCAAAAGTGGCTGATGTTTACAGATCTGCGCTTCACTTTTGTGGAAAAGATAAAGATGTGATTGACCTAACCCCTGGAATTTTTCACAACTTCATCGGTGGTCGACCATCACAAGAGGAAAGAGAAAAGTTTTCTGTGCTGATCAGTGGATCCTTAAAGTACTTTAAAGTCAAGGGATGTGACATTGCCGCTAAAGCTATCAAGTTATTGAATAGTTCATCCTGCATGTACCACCTCACAATTGCTGTCAAGCCCACTGAAAATGTTACAGAGATAACAAAGGCCTTGCTGAATGAGGGTATTGATTCTGACCAACTTACTGTAAAAGTTGCAAAAAGTACAGAAGATTGGATCAGTTTGCTTTGCGATGTAGATCTCGCCATCAAGCCATCAAGAGTGGAAGGTTTTGGAATTAGTGGTGTCCGTGCCATTTCTGCAGATCTTCCAGTCCTCATCAGTGGAAACAGTGGGCTCGGTATTGCGCTCAAGAAGTTGCCGTCTGGAGGGAAGCATGTGGTGGAAGCTGACGACCCACAGATTTGGGCTGACAAGATAAGAGAGGTCAGAGAAAAGGGCTCACAAACCCGCCAGTTGGAAGCCAGGGAGCTGAGAAATGAATACATGAAGCAATTCAACTGGAAAGAACAGTGTGATAAACTGGTAACAAAAATCTTTACTTTGATTCCAGCCAAACATGGTATGTAATCTTGTTAGTTGAGGATCAAACTGCTGGTAATTCTGAACTTTCTGTAGTTACGGTACATTTACCATTCTTGTCATATGACTGTATTTTATAATATTATAATGATTCTTGTAGATTAATGTTTTAGAACTTGTTAATTAAATCAATATTAATCAATCATTACTCCGATCAGTTAATAAACTTGATTTGCCTTTTCCCTGTTTGAAATAATATTAGAAAAGATGGTTAGACTTAAGCAGTGATGAGCTTTTAACAAATTAGATTACTTTTTCCATAAGCCAGTGACACAGTAAGCGATTTTATTATGCCGATTGCAGCAATTTGATCACCAGCAAAAATTGCAAGAGAAATTTGTCACTGCCTACTGCGGACACACTTGGCAATTTTTCTTGTGATTGCTACTCCACGTTCCTTTCCAGGGCTTAATTATCTGCATTCATGATGGTAGCTTCTGCCCTTATGAACGTGTGCAAGAGGCTTTTATTTATATCTTGTGAAGCGAGGTTAATAAATTTGTCGTGCCTTGGGAGCTAAGCTGTGTGAATTCAAGCAAAAAAAAAAATGATTTATATATATTATATACTTGAAGATGTCGTGCAGTTGCCTGGCAACAATGTGGTACTACTTCATGTAAGCCTATATAGGAGCATGGTAAACAAAGATGGTGGATGGTAAACGGTACGCGAACCATCGAAAGGACCTTTTACCAAAGTCTTTGGTTTCAAAGAAGACAAAGTGGAATGATAAAAAGCCTCATACGCAAATCGAGAGTTTCGACTCGCGGTGCACCCTCCCCTGATCTTCTGCGAGACACATATTTCTAGTAAACTTAATATGCAATCTTTTGAATTAGTTGTTGATTTACTGTGA
Organism: Dendrophyllia cribrosa; assembly: GCA_024195265.1. NCBI lineage: Eukaryota > Metazoa > Cnidaria > Anthozoa > Scleractinia > Dendrophylliidae > Dendrophyllia > Dendrophyllia cribrosa. The sequence continues at coordinate 53,790,750 of JAJLRJ010000003.1, forward strand.
CAAGAGTATAAAATCACTTGAATGGACACAATATTTTGTAATTTTACATGCCAATTGCGGTGATCGGCAAAAATTGCTGCCCCAGTACAGGCACACCTGGCGGTTTTCACTATAATTGCTGCGATCAGCACATGATATAAAATGGGCTAGTGTGTCATTGGCTTTAGGTGGATAAGAGCCCATGACAATAATTTAGAGGTGCTGTGATTTTCTGGTCACTACGGTAACCCCAATTATCAGAACGATCCTACCTACATGTAATTGCATGTTCCAAAGGTGGAAGAGAGACTCTTTGATTAGGGTCGGTGAAAATTTTGAATTGGGCATTAAGTAATCAAAAGTAGCTGCATGATGTTGTGTTTGGTGCCAGTTTAGTTCCTAAGCACACACACGAGTTTCACCGACAATTTTCATTTTCTACACAGTCTATGGTAATTTAGAGCAATTTGTATCATGAAGTTAAATAAATGTTGTGTTTAGAAGATGCACATCTTACGGGTACAACTGAGTTGTAAACACTCTGAGTGACAAAAAGAGATTCTGAACCCCTCAGGATTGGAACAAAGTTACATGTTAATCATTTAGTAAGGAATAGAAACTTGCTTTATTACTAGAGAAGTAAATTAGGACAGCTGCGATTTTTGTAATAACAAAACTTTAATTTCTTTTCTGAAACCTGATCGATTAACATTTTATATTCTTAGCTTTTCTCAATATAATTATCTCCCAGTCGATAACTTGAACCCTAGGGTCACATAAAACGTTTGGAGCAGTGTTCTCCATATGAGACTGTAAACATAAAAATTTTATTATTGCTACACGTATAAGAAACACAGGGCTTTATAATAGCACTACAGCTGCAATAATAATATTTATTCTGAAATAGGAGAATCCTGTTGGCTGTCCAATAGTTCAATTTATCGAGGGTTTTTTTAATTTAAGGAGGCTCAAAAGGGTTTATTACAGCTTATGTACATGTCAGAACAATTAAACATTTTTTTTATTTAAAATTTTATGGTTTTAGTCTCTGAAACAAATAATAGATAAGCTTGACAGGGTTGTTAAAGTTTCCTTCAAGACCATTTATGACATTATATGTGTTGTCATGGTAACTATAACCCTCCAAAGACATACCCCTCAAAAGTCAGTTTTTTAAATCTATCTTTAAAACCAACTCGGTGACCTATGTTTTTTATAAGCATTTTAAAAGTTTGCAATTATTCTTCACTTCCTGTGTAAATTTGAAAAAAATCTGTATTGTGGAAATCGAGATAAATTGAAAAAAGGCCTTTTAATGATTTAAAAAAATTCCACTCTACAGTTTTTTCTAAAATGTCTCAAATGTTAGATAAAGTTGAATGCTACTTACATGAAAATTTCAACGTAGGTCACTGAGCAAATTTTAGAGATAAAGAGGAATATTTTATGCACGATTTATTTCCAGTTTGCGTGATTTTACGCAGTATTTTCATTTCCGGTGAGCTGCGCGTGCTACTTTTTGACAGGAAAATCAGCTGACGCATGCGTCAATGCATGACAAGTGCACATCGCATGCACACGCGACTGAAAACCCTTTCGAGCCTCCTTAACTGTAACCAGTCTGTAGTAGAGATTACTCAATCATGTTATCAAGTAATAGATTGTTAATAAAGACCAAACTTTTCATGACCATTCAGAGCTGAAATAAATGAGGTTTAATCCTGCTACTTTTGATGAATTATGTTGTTACATGTATTAAAACTGGCAATAAAATCAAAGGAAAACATCTGAATAACAGATTGGAATTTTCCTGATCGACCACTCCCTTCTGCATCCAGCGGCCACTGTATGCAAACACCTTAGAGGGGACTCGGAGTGGCATATAGCTAATTGAATCAATTTCTGCTTTGCAAAGAATCAAGGAAGTCCACATGCAAAAAAAAAAAAGATGTAAAATTACTTTAAAAAAGAACTTTCACAATAAAAGTGTGTGCACCTTTCAGTAATTCAGTTGCAGATTTAGACATTTTTCAGGCTTATGGCATGTATGTTCTTACAAGGCCAAAATATCACCCTATGGCCAAAAATAAATAATTTAAAAAATACAAAAAGGAAAATAAATACACTATGTTTGCAATGGGTTGACAGACTTTTTACCAGAAATGAAACAAATTTCAAAAAAATTTCACCAGTAATATATTGTTTTTGTCAGAGACATGATACATGTTGTTTTTTGAACAGTTGCTTGGACTTAGCAGTCAATTGACAGATTGCAGGTCCTCTTTATACCAATCCTCAGTTACCCACGTGCAGACCAGGCCGAAAAGAAGACCCATTTCATCTCCATCCTAACCTGATTATGTGCCCAGCCTGGGGTTTCAGGGAAACTTTATACCAAAACTTCTTGACTGTTTAAGTTAAAAGATCATCAATAAGTACATTGTGAAAAAAGCTTATTACCAGTAAAAAAAAAACAGGTTTACTTTGAGCCCCTTAACATAATTAGCTATCTCAGGTCTTTTAAAACCTGCCTCTAAATTACCCTTAAACTATCAACTAGCACTTTAAAAGATATACAAAGATTGGCCAAAACTGAAAATTAATTGGACAGGTTTATATTTATGTGAATTTAATTGAACCCTTTCACTGTAGAATCAATCCCTGATCCATGTGTCAAGTCTATGGATGAAATCCTTATGTCAGATCAATTTCATCAATAATTGGAAAAAAGGCTCCACAATCAGTAGTACCTTTCTGTGATAGCAAAATTTGGGAATTTTGCCAGTTTCAAAATAATATTGTCCACTCTTGAGAATAAAAGGGTTTAATTTCAAATTCTTCTAATGATGGCAACTGTTCATAAAATGAAACCTTTTTATATAACAATTTCACTATTTAGATGTGTATTGCATATTAAGTATATTTGTTGAATACATACTAGTTAATTGACATGCAAGTCTTTTTTAATCACAATATTAAAATTAGTTTTCAACACTTTTATCCTGCAAAACTACCAAAATCACAAAACTCTTTTCAAGAATACAACCTAATAATTCAGTTTTTTGAAATACCATAATATATAAAAAATGTAGGACAGTTTTTCACATGTTTCACACATGGTCTAACCAAACAATATTACAACTTACATAATATTTTCTGTTTCTTTCAATTATTGTCCTACAAAATAAGTAACTCTATAATATTATAGTCAAGGCATTTTTCCTGTGACTTAATTACTGCAAATTTTGAACAAAATACATTAGGCCTCAGGTAAAGTGATGTCTTCACTGATTAGCGTCCACAAAAAGGACATATTATACAGTACACAATTGAAGGGCTCCCTGCAATAACGTCCTGAGTGCGTTTTTGGAAAATTTTCACAGAAATCTTGGATTTTTGGCCTCCAAAGGGATTCACTTGCCAAAATTATGACTGGATCATGTACATATGACTGAAAGGATTTAAACCAGGTCAACGAATCTTCTATCCTCGAACAGAATAATTTTTTATTTTGAAAAGATACATAGGGTGTCCTGGGAGCCATAGGGTGTCATAGGGGCACAAAACATTTTCTCTGTTTTAAGTACCTTAACAATAATAAATCATTAATTTGACAAAACTGTGCTTTTAAAGGCCTAAAACATACAATTTTAGTGAAAGTTACCAAAAACACACTCAGGACGTTGTTGCAGGGAGCCCTTCAATTAAAGTTACATTGCTCTAACTTATTAGCAAGCTACCTGACTGTGTAATGTGCATTATCTCACTTTTGAATGAGATTTTGCAATCTCATTAGATAAATATCTAAAAGTTAATGGAACATGACCCTCATTCCCTGTGGGTCATTCATGGAGCACTGAGCTATCAAAATTTGAATGCTCCAGTAATGATGGGTGATAGGTCCATACAACATGAGTACAATTAAATACTGGTCCGCAACATTAACCACCACACAACATCCGGGGTCTTCGCAATTTTGAAACCAAAGCAAGGCTTTGTTTTTCGCGCGGCTACATGGCCAAATGTCATGTCAGCTCGGTAAACACTTTTGATGTTTTGCTTAGCAGAGAAAACCGTTTCAAATTAAAGTCGTTATTTCCCTGCATTTTTTCGCAGTTTGCTATTCAAGACAGGGATATTCAGAAGCCACTATAGTGGAAAAAGAAGAGCTTTCAGGGATAAAATCTTGCTTTGAGGAACTTCATACGTTTTTATCAATGCGGAAGCAATGCAGGGAGATGTTTCTCACTTCAGAATTCAAAACTGAAGAAGCAGAGATGTAAAGAATTTTCAGTAGTCGAGGGACTTAAAAGTAAAACAAATAACATTTTTCAATGGGAATTTATGTTGATATCAATCTGTGATTGACTTATTCTTTGTGTTCTCGTTAGATTTGGAGAATTGTTTATAAAACATGCTCAAATTCAGTCATTTTGATTTCTTTCATCAAAGACAGCTCGGCCTTGATGTGCTATAAATGGTTTGCGTTTTGCTTTTAAACATAAACTTATGGAGATTTGTAGTTCTAACTTCACTCGCATCGCCTTTTAATATGCAAATAAGTTATGTTTGTGTATTTTTTAAAATTTTGATTCTCAAATCAGTTTCTCGGGCAAATTTTGATATACGCAACAGGTGGTTTTTATTCAGAAATTTTGTTTTTGTTTCTTTTTGTGAACTTTTGTATGGTCTAAATGAACTGTGCAGACAGTTGCGTAATACTGTTTTTAAGAATTGCTAAAATTGAAAAATAGCCCGGTCGTCAATCTAAATTCTTGTGCTTCTGACCTTTCACCTTAGTTAAGTTTATCATCAGCTTTCTGTTCAGAGAGCTACACTGTTAGGCTCAGCCTATCTATCTATCTATATATATATATTAGCTTTGCTCCTCCGAAAAAAAAAAATTGATGAAATTGTCACAGGTTTACACTTCAAAAGCTAGGGTTGGGGATGAAATTAGCTAGTGTGACATACATGTAAAAGGCCTTGGGCATAAAGGGCCTATTCCAAATTGTAGGTTCGCTGTGATCTACATTATTGTTTGCATGCGACCCCTCCAGTTCATTGTAAAACACTTCCCCAGATTTTGTTTCCTCCAGTTTTATTAAAATCCGAGCAAAACAGAAAAACAGGCAAAAAAAATTGACATACATGTACATGTAGGCCCTCTGTGCACCAAGCCACTTAATTGATATTAATAGACCCTTACAATGCAGTCTACTGAACTACGATTAAGGATTCTGATTGAATCCAGTGCTCAAGGGTCTTTGCTACATCCCATCGTTCAAGGCCCTCCCCATTCAGCAATTCAATCAGCTTTCCCACTGTTGCTTCATCACTTCTTGAAGACCATGCTGTTAGAATTTCATCAGTGGGGTTTGCTTTTTCTTCAAAATCACGTATTTGATCCCTTGAGAATCCAATTTTATCAGCAAGGATCCTGAAGTCATCAAATTTCTCTTCTCGCCTGACATTCAACTGCTCACAAATCTGTTTATAGACTTGCACAGGTAATGCTCGCAGCTTAGTCGCCCGCCTTACAGCAGGACTGATGCTTAAACTATCTACCTGCCTGGCCACCTTCAGGGCTTCTAATTTATCACGCCCCATCTCATCTTGGTCCGTCTCTTGGATACTCATCTGGATTTCCTCTTCATACGATCTTCCAACTGCAGCATCAGCTTCATCAAAGCCACATCCCCCAGCTCTCCTTCCTTCTGAAAACACAAGAAAGAGAAAGCCGAGTTAATACTCGCACTTAATAACACCAAAATGGTACTGTAGTCTTACTACTTAAACCTTACAGTACATGTAAATAGGCCTTATGCATGATTATGTTACCAGCTCAAAATTCACCACCTGAAGCCTTATTTGTACGAAATTCCTTGCAAACCTTTGACAAGTTCACATTGTTTTTGAGTGGGTATTCTTTTTTAACTTTGCTTCTTCGAGAATACATTGATGAGATTGTCACAGGTTTTCATTGCAGAAGTAACACTTGGAGGCGAAATTAGCTATTCTAATGTAAACATGCGTACACTGTAAGAGCTATTGGGAAAAATACTACATGTAACATGCAATGTTTACATGACCTAACAGCAACCTTTATAAAGAAGCAATACAAAAAGGTTACAAAGAACAGTGGATCTTTTTTTTACTACAAATTAACTCCTTAATAAATAATTTAAATCATTAAGATTTATTATGATTAATAATTATTATTTTATTTAGTTCTTTTGTTCACTTTACAGTTATAATTGATAGTAACTCTTTTTAGTTTTTCATCTTCATGTTAAAGGCTGGTTTTCACGAATGATGGAGTCGGAGTCGCAGTCATAATCAGAAGCACAGAGCGTTACGATCTAGTGAAAATCAAACCGACGGAATCGAAAGAAGATTACGGAGTCATAAGCGGAATCGGAAGAAAATGGAACCGTTCTGATTCTTCCGTCGAGCTTATGACCACTTATGACTCCCATTTCCGATTTTCACTAGGTTTGAAGCATTCTTACGACTCCGACTACGACTACGACTCCAACTCAGACTCCGTCGTCAGTGAAAACCAGCCTTAAGTAATTACCGACTATTATTCTTAATTACATTAGAATTTATTCTACAATTATTAGTTTACAAAAATTAGTAATGACTAGTAGCATTAACATTGGATTCTAGTGTTATTTTTAATACTTTTATGTAACCACATGGCCTGATGGAAGAGCTCCTTTTTTTGTACGAGTAAAGCTTGACTTGACTTACAGATAAAAATATGAGCAGATCTCAGTACAGGTTAATGAGCCACTGTAAATATCCAAGGGGTACAGAACACAAATATTTCATCTAACTTGTTAAAGTGCCCATAACGATTTTCTTTATGTTTTTTTATCTAAATCTACATGTCACGTAATGAACATCTGCGAAAAATCATTTTCAATGATTTCAGCAAAACATGAATTTTTTAAGGTTTTTTAAAGTCTTCGAAATTTGCCGCCATTTTGGTCCACCATTCGCATTAGTCTCCTCTCGGTCTCTCTCAGTTAACAAAGGATCGGTGACGTAAATTAAGGAACACGTGACTTCAAACAAAAGGAACTGTGATGTAGATTAAGGAACACGTGACTTCAAACAAAGGAACTGTGACATAGATTAAGGAACATGTGAGCCCGTTGGCCTATTTAACAGCGTGACGGTTATACCGCAAAAAAAATATATAGGATTTTGAAGATTTGGAATATTCATAAAAAATTCGCATTTTTTTGTGCAAAGCACAAAATTGTTTCACAGAGGTTCCTTGTGTGATGTTTACATTCAGATGAGAAAATAAAAAATTAAACGTTATGGGCACTTTAAGCAATAGGGATGGACCTTATTAAAAGTCCTAACTTTTGATACAGAATACTAATAAGATCTATTACTATAAAATGCAAAGCCAAAAAAGGTACTGTCAGTAGTTGTTTATGAGTGGCCAGACCACTAGGAGTCTTAATTTTGAATCATGCAAACCTTTAATAATTTCAATGAACAGAGCACCTACAGTGTATCAGTGCGAAGTATTAAATCTTATTGACATTTTGATGCAAGGGACAAAATTTATTATTTTACTGGAGTTGTACTGCTAACACAAAGTCATTATTATATTTTAATTTGTGTCTGTAGTGAAATCGAAATATGTTAGTGATGGTAAATTGGTGACAGTACATGTTACTTTAAATCAAGCAAACTGAAAAGAAATAATTGAAGCGTCCGGAGCATTACCAACCTATGTCGAATTTCAGACCTTTTTTTGTCTTTTAGCGCTTATTTTGCCTCATTTTTGGCATGTGGCCTACAAATTAACTTCAAAACATCGTTCAGAAATTTGTATGCTGGTTTTCCCGTCATTTTAGAGAAAAAAACGTATATAAAAAATGAAATTAACTAAACTAAACTACCCGAAGAAAGATGAGTTCTGGCTCTCTAGTGATTTGACCGTACATCGGAGCGTAGTTCCTTCCAAAACTGCATGAAACGAACTCCAAAACACACCATTAAAAGCAGATTGGCCGTGAGACCATGCGACCGCAATACTCTTGACCAGTGCCAACAACCTGAGCAAAAATACCGCTATTTACGCGTGCCTGGCTCGCTTATCAATTGCGAACTCGCCACGGTTAACACATCGTCCGTAGCGTGTGTATAAGCCAACATGTTTGAAGCCCGTCCGGTGATGGAAGGAAATCATTAAGTCCGGAAATCCTTAAGTCTCTAGCACCTCTCAAAGAAATGAGTCATGTTTCTTGTCCCACCTTGTGTCTAAATCGCTATTTCGCGCTCAAGGTGAAAATAGACGTTGGTGGACAAGACTTGAGCCGGCGGGAAAGTCTGGAATCACTTCGTATCAGAAAAGGGGCAGCGTTGTGAGTTGTGGGCCATTTCCCATCCCGTGCCGTAGTCGAAATGCCTGATATCCGAAGTGCTTCGAGACTTATAATATTTTCCGTATTTTGTTTGGGTGGACATTCCGTGCTCGATGTCGCCATTGATATCCCGACATACTTTGCGACACCTGTGCTGACTATTGGTGATAAAAATGAAGCAATTTTGAGGGAATGAACTTTGGGATAAATGTTTCTTGAGCGGGATTTAGCGGAACGGGCCCAAACTTGGCCATCTGAAGTGAAAAAAACTCAGCATAAAATCGAGAAATTCGGATAAACTTTGGGATTCATTTTCTCGAGCGGGATTCGACGGAAAGACAGGGAGTTTAGTTAATTTTTGTTTTTTGCATGTTATTTCTCTAAAACGACGGAAAAAACAGCATAAAAAAATTCTGAACAATGTTTTGCAGTTAATTTGTAGGTCAAATGCCAAAAATGAGGCAAAATGAGCGCGAAAAAACAAAAAAAAGGTCTCAAATTCGACATAGGTTGGATATGCTCCGACGTCTTCAATTCAAAGTAAGAGTAAAAATATTTTGTCCATGACAAATTTATCCCAGCCAGTAAAATACAACATGTATATGTGAAAGTGTTCCAAAAGTAAAAAAGTGAAAAAAACTAGCAAGGCTGATCAATTCAAGATTTTAGCTGCCTCTCTACTGCATTTCTCTTACAAATCCAGATTTTGTTTATTTTTACTGCTGCTTTTAAATTATAATCTTACCAGGATTTTGTTGAACCATCTCAGAAAATGCCTTCAGCAGATCATCGATTTGTTCCTCCCACATGAATCTCCCTGCATATTCACTTCGCAGTTTCTCAGCTTGAAAGTGGCGGGTTTTTGAGCCTTTTGCTCTCACCTCTTTTATCTTGTCAGCCCAAACCTTTGGTTCGTCAGAATCAACAACGTGACTCTGTCCAGAGTGTAATTTCTTCATGGCGAAACCAAGCCCACAGTTTCCACTGATAAGGATCGGAAGATCTGCAGAAATGGCACGGAGCCCACTCATTCCAAATCCTTCCGTTCTTGATGGCTTGATGAGAAGATCGACTTCACAAAGCAATCGGCACCATGTTTCTGTGGCTCCAGAACATCGTCTAACAGTCAACTGATGTTCACTGATTCCTTCCTTGTGCATGGCTTCCTCAAGCTCGGCAGTATCATCATTTGCCTGTACAGCAAGAATCAGATGATACGATGAATCTTGCAGTAGCTTGATAGCTTGAGCTGCAATGTCGCATCCTTTGACTTTAAAATACTTAGAAGAACTACTGATCAATATGCGGAACTTTTCACCTGCATCACAGCACTTGGTGTCTGTTGCCTGATGCACACCAAGGTATTCTCCTAAAATTCTTGGCATTAGGGTAAAAATCTTATCCTGCTTTCCACAGTACCGCAAAGCAGCTTTGTACGCCTCTGCAACTTTCGGGCCCACAGCAATAACAAAATCAGCTTTTTCGCACAATGTGACTTGTAGCTCGTGTTCAGATATATGCACAGCTGAACTTGATGCTGGTTTCTTTAAGAATGTTTCCAGTTCCTCGCTGATGGTATGCACAACAAGAACCCACATACAGTTCTTCGCTTCCTTTATAATCTGTGCTTGTCGCCCAACATTGCGCCCATATGAGTGCATCATCAAAATATCAATTATGAGATCATCAGGTGGATAGGCAAGCAACTCTATTGATGAAAAGCCAGGAATATATTTTGCATCAAACAGTGCAATGTTTAACTCCCTGGCATGTTTTTGTTGTTCTTGGGTGTTCTCTGGCACAAATCCAGTGACTTTGACTCTGTCATCCTGGGCCAGTGCAATTTCTAACTGTCCATTGACCACCTTGTCCCAGCCTTCAGTATTTGATGCCAATGTAATCTTCAGTTTAGATGCATTGCCTGAAGAGTTCAATAAATCAGTGATATGAGTCAAATTTTGTGTCTACAGTAAAACCTCTATTAAGCACAACAGGCCCTCTGTTAAGCGGTCACCCTCTATTAAACGGTTACTTAACAAATCCCCAGAATTAAATTGCTCCCCATATTTACTGTAAGCTTGACCTCTTTTAAGCAGTCAGTTGGCTATTCCCAAGGGTGACTACTTAATTTAGATTTGACTATGTCGTGGTTTGAAAAATTTTAAACCAGTTTGATTTGTGTTTTTCTTTGTCTCAGAATTATGATGTCATAATGATTCTCAGTCACTCACAAAGAAAAATAAAGATTAAAACTGTTTTGAAAAATTTTAAACCAAATAAAACTTTAAACAACAACATCTACCCTGAGTAGCCTGGCAATGTAACTTCATCATCATAATATCTGGGGTAAGCCATGTTTCAGACAGAGTCAAAATGTCAAAAAAAATGCTTGTAAACAAGTTCTTTTTTTAATGACTGGAACATCTTATCTGATGAAGTTAAAAGTATTTCTGACATTTTAACTTTTAAAAGACATTAGGAGTATTTCTTGAATTTTTATTTTTCTGTTCATTTCTTAAACTTTTAAATTTTTAACTGTTTTAAATTTTTGCTTTCACTATTTCTAAGGCATTTTATTAAATCTGTAATTTATTTCATTCAGGACCCCACTGAAAACCACATTAATTTTTGTGACCTGGGCTTCCTGTTAAATATCTTTGTTGTTATTATTATTATTAGAACCGGGGAGACATAAAGAAGTAACCTGATATTATATTCCACTATATGTTTCATATAAGATGAGTTTTAGGTTGCTCCGAAGGTTGCTCTGAAACTTTTACACTTACACATCGTACAACGTGAAGAACATCATGGATGACATGATATACAATACAACAAACAACATTAAGTATATCATGGATGTTAAAGGCCCATGTTTACCCAATCTGCTTTGTGCGCTTGTGTTTTTGTTTCAAAATGGTTCAATTGTTCAATGTAGCGTCATGATTGGCTGGCACATCGATTTTTCGATTTTCCGTCTGTGTAAAAATCAGCCTGGGAGCGCAAAGTAGCCTGCGAATACAGCCGCCTCTCATCGCTCCAGGCCACTAGGGGCGTTCGCGCGAGAGAGCGTCTGCGATTTACTTTGAGAAATTCCATACTGATGACGTAAATCTGTCCTGAATCAAGACAGGAGCACTGATTGGTCAACTTGATAATTTTACATAATTATGCTTTAAATTATGCAGTGTTGTGACTCAAAATCACAACTTAACACAATGGTCACCAGTGGCAAGAATTAATCTTGTCTGTCATTAGAAAATGTTTGACTCTGTGTTCAATCTATTTGTCCTATGTTTAATGTTTTGACGTTACAAGCAAGTCAGTTTCAGGCTCTTTATAGTTTTATCTGCGGTGAAGAGGTTTTTCTGTTTTTGTCAATTTAGCCGACCGGATATGGCAAGTCACTGATATTTCAAATGGCGCCACTCGTGCACGTGTGGATGAATGAACATTTATCGGGGATACATGAGAAGAAGAATCCCGTAATTATCATTGTCAGTCTGCTTTTAGCGGAAAGACTACCTTCAGACTCATCGCACCACAATGGTCGGGGATATAAATGGCAGTTTCTTTCGCCAATATTTTCACGGCAAAGATGGAAACAGATATAATAAACCATTGCACTAAGAAATAAAAGCGCCCAAGGAAATGTTATCCTTTGTGACGCAATACAACCCTGTGTGCCCATATCCTCATGGACAAATGAATCACAACCTTTGCTTAGACGGATCTATACAGAACCTCCCCTTATTTTATACAAAAGGGGTAGATCTTTAAAAGACATACTTATCAGGGCTAAACTGTAAAAACTCAAACCGAGTGAACAAAGGTCATAACAAACACGCAAGGTGCCAGTAGAATTTGTGACAGGCCTGTCAAAACCTTTCATTTCATTTATTTTCACTGCATGCACATTATTATAATTATACAAGATTAGCGACGGGTGATTTACGTCATCAGTATGGAATTTCTCAAAGTAAATCGCAGACGGTCTCTCGCACGAACGCTCCTAATGGCCGGAGCGATGAGAGGCGGCTGTATTCGCAGGCTATGCGCAAAGTAGATTGGGTGAACATGGGCCTTTAAGTGTGAATTGTCATAGTAATGTAAGGGCTAATATGTTGCAAAAAAATGTCAAATATTATTTAAGCAACCCTGGTGAAATCTAGGAACAATATTATTGTTAAGTGATGTACATGTATGCTTGACACCATGACTGAATATTATTAATATTATTTGTCACACAATTCTCTTAGTTCAAAGCTGTAAAAATGGTCCACAGAATGTGTTAATTGGAATTGATCAATGTGTAACAAGAAAATAACTACAGTGCAACCTTCATGTGCAACCATCTCTCGTAAGCAACCACCTTTCCTATGCGGCCACTTTTCCAAAATACCAAGTTTCTTCCAGCCATATCACTATCATCCAAAGCTCCTGTATAAAGTGATCACTTCTCCTAAGCGACCACAGCCACTATCGATACTGGTGAATCAATCTTCAGTATTTATTATTGCAAATAATTTTTTCATTAATTTTTCACCAGGAACCATAAAATATAATTATAATAAAAAGCATGCTGCAGATGTACTAAGGTAATAACAATCTAACATTCTCTTACTTTATAATACAGTAGAACCCCGCTTACTCGAACTCGGATAACTTGAACTCCCAGCTAACTCGAACTAAAGTCGATTTCCCTTGGATTTGGTCCTATTTTTGATTCATTTTTACTCAGATAACTCGAACTTGGATAACTTGAATTCCCTGCTAACTCGAACTATTTTCCGTTTCCCTTGGTCCAAATTTTCCCTGATAACTTAAACTCTGTCGTTATGACTTCTCAAAACACAGTATCAAGAAAATAGGCTGCTTGTTATCTGATTGTAACTTCGGGCAGATCACGTATTTAACACTCATTTCACTATCTTATCAGTCGCTACTGGATGCGGTGTCTTTTGCCTCGGCAGTGAAAATAGGAAAAATGGACATGGTTACTTCTTTAATGTTGTTTTGTATTTAGTTGGACTGTAGTAATACACTACAAACTTTGTTTACATTGCAAAAACATATGTAGCAAAATGATAAAGTTACACTTAGCTCGAAGTCATAATCTTTGGAATTTCTTGTTACCATATGCAAATTGGGCAATGTTTATCACAGAAGTAGATAATAAAACTATGTTCACGCTATATATCGTCACTATTATTAATAATTAACAAAAATAAATAAATTTTTCACCAACCCCGATAACTCGAACCCCCGCTAACTCGAACTTATTTTCGTTTCCCTTCAGAGTTCGAGTTAGTGGGGTTCTACTGTATTAATCAGGGCCTACATGTAGGTGTCAGACAGTCAATAGATCGTTTTCACTCACGTGACAAAAATCTTGACAACTGTTGCTACACCGCCATATTGGTGTACCAAAGTGTAAACAAACCCGAGTCGCATCCCCTTTTATTGTTCGATATGGAAGCAAAAGCGATCGAGATAGGGGTATTTATTTCGCTTGAGTGCGTTCTGCAGTTATGAATCAAAGTAAAGAAACGGACAAATTGCCGCAAAAGAGGAGATCACGATGGATTTCTGCTATCAGTTTGGCACAATTGTTACGGACGAGTTTTGAACAATAGTGTGTAAGCCATGCCAGTCATGCCAGATATTTTGTTTCTGGACAAGCAGCTATAACAGGGATAGATAATGTTGAGTGGGTTTCATTAAAACTGACTTGGGAACGACAAAAAAAGAACAAGATGAAAGAAATGTCGAACAAGCATCACAGCAAGAACAGAGGGAGGAATCAAAAGGAACAAAAAAAGCCAAAGCGATTGTCGCCGAAAACCTCGGAGCAAAGAAATGCGAACTAAATGAACCCTGAGGACAAATGTCTGATATTGTGTTCGACAATGAATCTCCAAAAGCTAAAACCGAAGCCCCCAAGAATATTTCATGCCTTACCTCTACTGAAATATTTCATTGTTTCGCCAGTTTCTCTCCTGCAAATTCGACCAAACATTCTCAGCTGTATGGTGTTTGCGTTGGTGCGATTTCCACTTTTATGGCTTCGATACAGACCTAAACCTCCCTGATGAAGTCTACGATAGTTAAACGAAGTATGTACATGTAGGCTGGAGAAATAAAGAACTTTTGCAGTTTATAGTTCGCAAGTGCTACCCAGTAGTCTATCTTTCAAACTGATATTTAAAAATTCTCTGCTTGCATGTACACAACTTGTGTACATGACTGAGTTTATCAGTTAGTTTTCATTTAGTTTTGTCTAGATGCTTCTTGGTTGTTCCAAACAAACACTAGCCATGTAATTTGAACAGGATTCTGCTTGCCCAGCCTAGGCAATGAGCAGACTAAACTGTTCCTTCTCTTTCCGTGTTGATTAAAATCGAGGTTTTGAGTCATTCATATGCTGGGCACGTCTCACCTTCGCTAAACAAACTTGTTTGAAGCAATGATTTGGCTTTGTAGTATGCTAACTATAAATTAAAATACAGACACTATTTTATTATAAGCTCCTAGTTTAGGCTTCGGAAAGCTTTAAACTGCTGGTGGGTGTAAAGGCTGTTGATTCAACTGTTTGAATAGGAGACAAGAGTCCGGCTCAAAGAAATTTCAACGTGAGATAGATTTTAATTGCCAAGATTTTCTCCAAATAATGCTGCTTAACTTGCAATTCCAACTTCTTAGCATATTCCGAAATGGGAAAAGAACAAGTCAAATAAAGATTTTCCCCAGACTTTGCTTCACATCCCAAAGTATTTATTTCTAAAATGTGACAACTGTAGATATGAATTGCATTTGCGCAATATTACTGCTATAATGCAATTGAAAGTGAGTGAGGTGCAGGATTGCAGAAAATTAATTCAGTTTTTTTTTAGAATGAGGCATGATACAATGGTTTGTATTGTTATTCAATGAGATAGAAATATGATTTCCCTCTCATTAAACTAGTTTTCTGCAATCCTGCACCTTAGTGTCGAAAGTGGTACACCAATATGGCGGCAAATCTGTTGTGACGTCACGTGAAAACGACCTATATGAAGGTTTGAGTGGTTCGACAAAAGATGCTGCCCAGGGGGAAACCAAGCAATGAACTAACATCCCATTCAGGCAGAGTGGTTCCAATACTCGATCCAGTTGCTTTAGCTACAGAAACTAAAGTTAAGAGTCGGCAGTACGGGCCACTTGCAGTGCAAGTGCGACTTTACTCACTCGACAGCTTGTGTGTGTGATTCCTTCAATACATTTCACGTAAACTTAAGCTTAATGAAAATAATGAAACTTCAATAGAGCAGTTTTCAATTGAGTGTCGAAAGTAATTACACAATTGCTTTGGTTTTGCATTGCTACGCTTTGTGATTGGCTAAAAAATCTCGCGCCACTTTCTCAACCAATCAGAAGTAAAACCAAAACCAATCGTGACTTGCTCGCACGCGTTTTCCCGCGCTTGGCGCCGCCGACATGTAATTGCTTCGAGCTCTGATTGGTTCATTGGATTGTTTACGACTGCTGTGATTGGTCAGAGTAATTACTTTGGTTTTGGTTTTACGACACTCAATTGAAAACTGCTCTATATTGAAGTTATAATGAAACCTCAGATACTTTTGAGAAAAGATACTTTTGAGAAAACAGTGTATTTTCTCCGATTCAAAACGATCTTTGCATGTGTGCATGAATCAAATTCTGATTGTTTTTAGTTACGAATCGATGTTAAGTTTATTAAATCAGGAACCATAATAAAATCAACGCAATGATAAATGCATGGATGCGAAACACACTAAAGTCTCCCAAGAACATAATATTTTGTCACTTTAGCTTTACGAGTACCGATCTAATTACATCTCTTTACTTGAAAGTTATTATTTACCATTCAAGCCACGTTGGTTTTCTTTCTCTTTGCTAGATCCAAGACGTAAATACGTCGCCATCTCGGCCATACATGTACATGTAGGCAACAGGCCGTTTCCATCAAATCGAAGAGGAAGCTGCAGGGGAACCTGCTTGGTGACCGCGCAATTTGACAAAGGGGCTGGGCGGAACCACAGAGAGAGTGACGTGAATACGGGAAGCGTTGAACGAGAATAGTATTCTATTCCACAACACTCTCACTCGCACTCATTGTTGAATAGAGGTATGGGAGCGGTGATCGAGCGCCAAGAGGAAGGTGGTAACCTTTTGCTAGTGATGTTTGACCCCGAATTTCAAGTGAATAGGGCTGGGTGGGTGGGCCGTCGCCACCTTCTCTTCCGGTCGCTTGATCACGTTTGAAGGGCAGAATGCTGGTGAGAGTCATCTTTTATCCTTATTTAACATCCCTAGGGATTACCAGACTCAAATGGGGTTCGTTAACATAGTTCGAGTCGAAATACCTCTGGAATTCAGTCTTCGCGCTTAATTTCGAGTGTTGTGAATAGTATTCTATTCCACAACACTCTCACTCGCACTCATTGTTGAATAGAGGTATGGGAGCGTTGATCTCGCCGCTTCCTATCCTGGTTCCCACCAGAGGAGCACAACAACCCAAGCCCCCACAGAACAAAAGAACCTCCCAAACCTTAACACCCCAAACTCACCCATCCTCAACAAATGACATTTTATTCAAAACATAAAACACAAGACATCAAGTAAGGTTAGGGTTCAAGACTTAAGAAGATCCATCAATGTTACGTTTTCGAGTAGCATCCACCGGAAATGCCGAAACGAAACGTTTGAGTTCATTTAGGTCCTCCCATTCAGAGGTAACGGAACTCAAGTCAGTTTGGGCTAATCGGGCCGACACCCCTGAAGGATTAAGAACTTTAGCTAGTTGTAAATAATACAGTGTCGTGTGACGCTGCGTCCAGCCCACATGGTCCATTATCTCTGAAAGTTCAACGCCCGAAAGGGCTAAAGTTATTGCGCAACCCGATCGGAAGCCGTGAAGGGTTTCACCATTGTCACTCCCCATCTCTTTAAGGTATGTTTTCAGGTGCGCTTCAGCTGTCGATGAACTAAACGGTTCGTTCACTATGGCCTCTTGGGGGGTCGTCGGACGAAATAAGTAGCCACTCCTGAGGTCGACCTTAAGTTGCTCAGAGACAGCCAAGTATTGCTCGATACCCCGAACCGGGCAGAGCTTTATTTGAGGGTTTCGCTGTATACCAAAGACATTGGAGTGTCCATCTCGCAGAGTCTTCCCCCAGACGTGATTAAACAGTAGACCATCATTGTTCGGAAAGCGAAGAATCTCTGGGACTTTTACCTGCCCCATGTCACCTGGCCTATCTCCACTAAAGAAGACTGCTTTAAAGTAGGCTTGGTCTCTTGCCAGGATAAAGCGCTGAGTGGGACTAATAGAAGACGACTCCATAGATCGCTCAATATGAGATACAAGCCGATCAAGTTTGTCAATAAAAAATGGGGTTGCCTGTTTCGGCTGCACCTGAGCTTGAAGCTGCTCCATAGTAATAACACGGAGATAATCTTTCAATGATTTATCTGTAGCTGGATTCCCAAGATCGAGTCTCCGATCCCACTCCCCAGTCCGACCAAGCGCATGGAAGATAGCTCTTAGTTTACCTATGAACGAATCCACGGTCTTATACGATAGCCTCACAGGGCAACCACACTGATGAACTCCTTTCTGTCCAAGAAATTTGCAGCCATTCTTATGGACCTGAGTACTTCCATTGCGATCCTTAAAGACAAGAAATCGACAAATATCTCGAGGTACGACACTAGTTAGAGAAGAACAACCAGGCAGTGAACCAAGAAAACTCTCCAACTCTTTCTGGAGGGAATCTTTTTGTTTGGAATAACTTGTAGCCTCGGAAAATAAGGTCAACTGTTGTAGACGTTCGTCAATAGCGCGAAGGCTTTCACTATCTAGACTGCTATACACCAGTCGTATCGCCGCCTTTCTCTCATATCCACAACGCTGGCAAAACCGAAAGTCAAAGTCATTTGCATGGCTGCAAGTCGGACATCTGACTGAGGGAACAAACAATTTGGCCACCCTCGGGAGAGTCTATAAATAACAGGAGAGCAAAAAGAATGGTTCAGGATAAAATAATACCTAATAAGAGAACATGTCCCCAAACGGTATCCCTTCTTACCCCAAAAGGTAAGACAAAGATTAGACTAGTTACTGTTTATTACACGCGATGCCACTAAAGCTTACAAAGCAAGGCTCCTTTACATCAAGCTGCTAACAACACTTCTTAACCTTCAGAGAGAAGATCTTAGATGAAGCCTTTGCCTGAAAAGTTCTATACTAAAAGTTAATGTTCACTTGTGTATCAGACCATACAGATCGTTCTAGGATTCTTTTCGACCGTGAATTACATCAACAAAAGGTAAGCGCGAAGGCCCACAAATCTCCCGGAAGTCCTGGATGAGGCACCCATCCATCTCTGGAAGGCATCAATAATGCACACCGATCCCCATTCTCTGCTAACTTGACGGATTTGGAGGAATATTTTCCGATCAAGGGCCACCAAATCCTCTTAGGGTATGTAACTAAAGTGACCAACGTGCAATTTCTTCTCTGACTTGAGAGAAAACGAAGAACTGGACCAACTAAGGGGAGTGGCGGAAAGAGATATGGACGATCAAGAAATGCATCTTCCTTAGTTAGATCTTGGGCAAATAAATTCACACCACAAGAAACTGGAGAAGGATATGGGGAAAAATGTGGCAGTACATTTCCGTCTAAATCACACATCGCATTCGAATCTAAAGCCATCAAGTCGCAGGTGTTACCCTTGGGACCACCAAACACTCGCTGAACCACGTTCCAGATTTCGGGGCGGAGCTTGCTATCAAGAACAGATAGACGACGCGACGGAGCATCCGCTGGGATGTCACTAGATGGCACATATATCAAGTGAAGGGAAACGTTGAGCTGTGCTGTGGTGAAAAACAATCTCTTGATCATTCTGTTCAGGGACGCACTTCTCCCCCTCTTGTCTAGACCATGCCTCTACCACCGCATTATTATCCACATGTGCATCTACCCAAGAATTCCTTACGAGGTCCGGGAAGGACGTGAGGGCTTTATCTAAAGCCAAGGCTTCTCTTGAGGTGATATCAAGGGCTCTCTCTTCAACAGACCAATAATCCGATGCGGACACGGATGTGGATGCGGACAAGGTTACTGGCGACATCAAAGATGCACCCCAACCGGTTCCTGAAGCATCTGTGGCCAGAGAGATCTGTATGTGACGCTCATCTCTCCAGGGGAGGGGGCCATCCCAGGTCTCGAGGAAGAGCCAATGGGTGATCTCTTCACGGAAGTTCTTATCAATCTTAACCGGGCGATGGGTTCGCATGCCTTTGGAGACAGCTAGGTTCATCTCTCTCGTGAACAAGAGGGCCCCTGGGACCGCAAGAGAGAAAGAAACACATTTGCCTGCAAGTCGCTGAAGGGTCTTAACTGATACGCTTTTGCAGGCCAAGATTTGACGGACAGTGTCAAGGAATTTCTCTTTCTTGTCCGGGATAAGGAGGAACGCCTCTTGAACAGAGTCTGACAGGGATTACCGGAAGCCTAAGAATGGTACAATTTGCGCCGGGCAGAAAATGGACTTGGAAAGGCCCAAGAAGTACCCCAGCTGGACCAAATAATAGCAAACCAAAAAGATAGCTGAATTAGCCGCCGCCAAATTACGTTCGTCAGCTGTCTGCAATTGAGAATATGGACCTCGAGTAAGATCAACCTGAAGCTGACCATTGTGGCGATCATCGATATACAACAAACAAGGGATGCCCAAGGAACGGAAAAAGTTGGTTGCCACCAGACCAGTGGAGTGGTAAATAAAAGGCGAAATTTTCCAACCAAAAGGAAGGGTGTTGTAAACGAAATACCACCCACCCTACTGGATTCCAAAGTAGGTGCGACTTGCGTTGGTCAACAGTAGATGATCATATCCTGATTTGTCATCCAGGACAGTTTGGTAAGATTTTCGACTAACATACCGTGGAAGTTGAACGATACTATCTAATTTGAACGGAACATCCACCATCCAAAGGTTAAGGTAGCGGGCGTCATGGCACAAGCGAGGCTTTGTCGGTTCCACGGTCAGTGGCAGAAGAAGGTGGGGCGGGGGAACCTGACCAACACGTCCCAACACCGATACCGCACCAGAGTTGATTCTATCAAGCAATGTTTTACGGACAAAGTCGGCAAATGGTCGACACGAAGGGTTATTTTTAAATTCAACAGGCGGAGGTCGATCCGAGTCATAGGATATCCCTTTGAAAGTGCCTTTAAAGGGACGAAAGAATTCTTCTACCGAAACCTTATGCTGAATCCAACGTAGGGCTCGACCTTGCTGAGTGCTTGGAAGAGTGCCCACTATGTCCTCCCACTGTTTCACGTGGTTATGTACTTCCCCGGCGCAAAAATGATTTGGATCTCGAAATCGCAATTCAGAAATAGAACCAAGTGTATCACCCTGAATGATTTGACTGAGCCTCTCATCTGGGAACGTTGTCACTCCCATGCCGGCCTTAACAGGGTTTCCCCTCCAATCAACCCAACGTACTTTTTCCGGAAGAAACTGGGTTGCAGCTAAGACAGACACGTCAAAAGATGGGTCACACTCCCATTCCCACGCCAGTTCAAAGGAAGCCTAAAAAAGGAAAAGATGAAGGGAAAAGCGTGGGTGGAGATTTATATTAACAACAAAAAGGGGAATAAAAGTATAAGGAGGGAAAACCCAAGGGCCAGCAGGAAGCGACAATTGTGACCCAGAATGACTAGGAGGGTGACTTAAGATACCCCGTTTTCGCAATTGTCACTAACCACAGTCCCAAGGGTGGGATAGATGGCGAATGTGGAAATAAATACTGAATAATATAAACATCTAAAAACAAGAGAAAGGCATTGAAACAATCATTTATTCCATAATTTCGGTCCATTACTCATCAACAGTTCTACTTAAAACTTCCTTGTTTATAATTGTCACGCGGAGAGGATTCAGGGAAATCCCTCTTCCTCTTGAAGCAGGTTGCCTTAGTGTGGCCAAACCTCTGGCAATAGAAGCAACGAAGCTTATATGGAGCTGATGGGCCATCACGACGTGGAGGCCTAGTAAAACTACGTTCCTGCCGCCCTCTGGTGTGCTTATCCACCTTCGCCACTATCTCCAAAATCTTCTCTTGATCCTCATCCCCCAAGAGAGGGAGAAGGTAATCACGGAACTGGCTGTCGGTAGTGCAGTGGAGCTTAGAACGAAGTGTCTCACAAGCCAACTTGTAATAGTTCGCACGGTCGTGTTTGCCATCTTGAGCTGCATCCTTTATTGCTTCAATCAAAACCATGGCCTCGTAGCGGGAGAATTCAGCAATAGGACGGGCGGCCATGATTTGAACTCTACCCAACAGACTCTCCAAGGATGAGGTAGTCAGAGATTCTACCTTCTTCTGTAAAGCAACCACGTTCCTCTTCAAAGTCTGAAAAGGATCACATAAAACGCATTCAAACATCCGTCAATGGGCCTTGACGAAAGAATCATGTCACTAATAGTACAATCAAATACTGAACTCGATAAAAAATGCATTGTGCACACACTCGCTAGTGATCAGCAGTCATTCCCTAGACGAACGAATCATGTCACCAAGAGTACAGTCAAATACCGAACTCAAACAATATGCATTGTAAACATACTTCTCAGTGAACAGCAGTCGTTCCCTTGACGAAAGAATCATGTCACTAAGAGCACAATTAAAAACCGAGCTCGAACAATATGCACTGTAACCACACTCATTAGCGATAATCAGTCGTTCCGTTGATGAAAGAATCATGTCAACCAAGAGTACAATCAAATACTGAGTTCAAACAAAAAGCATTGTAAACACACTTATTAGTGATCATCAATCGCTCCCTTGACGAAAGAATCATGTCACTAAGAGTATAATCAAATACCGAGCTCAAACAATACTCATTGTAAACACACTCATTAGTGATCGTCAGTCGTTCCCTTGACAAAAGAATCATGTCACTAAGAGTACAAACAAACACCTAGCCCAAACAACGCTCATTGTAAACATACTCATTAGTGATCATCAATCGCTCCCTTGACGAAAGAATCATGCCACCAAGAGTACAATCAAATACTGAGCTCGAACAATACTCATCGTAAACACACTTATTAGTGATCATCAGTCGTTCCCTTGACGAAAGAATCATGTCACTAAGAGTACAATCAAATACTGAGTCCAAACAATAAGCATTGCAAACACACTCATTAGTGATCATCAGTCGTTTCCTTGACGAAAGAATCATGTCACTAAGAATACAATCAAATACTGAGTTTAAACAATATGCATTGTAAACACCCTCATTAGTGATCATCAGTCGTTCCCTTGACGAAAGAATCATGTCACTAAGAGTGCAATCAAATACTGAGCCCGAACAAAATGCATCGAAAAACACACTCATTAGTGATCATCAGTCGTTCCCTTGGCGAAAGAATCATGTCACTAAGAGTACTGTGGCTCAACAATAAACACATTCAATATCCCAGGCGAGAAATAAAAGTGTATTTGAACCCAAGCCAACCGTACCAGATAGAAGAACAAATTAAGCGATAACCTTAAGATGCGTGTTACCCTTACACACCCAAAATTTACAAAAACTCAACTGAAACAACACCGCGCCAAAACTTTGGGGAAATTCGATGGCATAATAGACTACAGTTCAGAAAAATAGTTACCTCGAGTTCTCCCTGTTCACCCTGACCTAGCGGTTGCGCTGGCTGTGCTGGTTGTGCCACTTGTACTGGTTGTGCCGCTTGTGCTGGTAATTGTGCCGCTTGTGCCGGCTGTGCCAGTTGTGCCGCTTGTGCCGGCCGTGCTGGTTGTGCCGCTTGTGCTGGTTGCACTGGCCGTGCCCGTGCAGCTGGCTGCGCTGGACGCACCGGTCGTGCTGGTTGAACTGGCATCTGTGGATCCGCCATAATCACAACAACAGATAATCTTCTACACTTGAAATTCGGGGGTCACAGAAAAGAGTCGCCACCTTCTCTTCCGGGCGCTTGATCACGTTTGAAGGGCAGAATGCTGGTGAGAGTCATCTTTTATCCTTATTTAACATCCCTAGGGATTGCCAGACTTAATGGGGTTCGTTAACATAGTTCGAGTCGAAATACCTCTGGAATTCAGTCTTCGCGCTTAATTTCGAGTGTTGTGAATAGTACTGATACAGGGACAGACAGATACCATAAATCCTCGGAAAAACGCTTCCCCTCGAATTAGCGCCCCCTTCGAATAAGGGACGGACCATTAGAAAAGTGATGGAGCGGGGGAGCGGGGGGGGGGGGGGGGGGGGGGGGAAAAAAAACAAAAAAAATTCGTGCAAGGGAAAATGCCAGGAAAAAAAATTCGTGCAAAGTTCAAGGCAAAGAAAAAAAAATTCATGCAGAAGGAGAAGTCCTATTGTGGTTGTTATTTAATATATAAAAGCTGCAAAAGTGCCTATTGAAAATAGCGCTCTTGGCGTTTCAAAAATTCAAAACATTCTTGGGGCCTTCCTATACTATTATTTATAGATAGTATTTTAAAGGTGACAGGCCAAACACGACTCCCGCTAGTCGCAAAATGTATAAAGAAGCCTTTAGAAATGCTTTCCCAAGAAGGTCTACGAGATATTTGTTCCCTTTAGATCACCAATATAGAATTGTGACTAGTCACTATTATCTGTCTCAGTTTTGCATGCTCGATATGTATTGTATGACTCTTTGATGATCTTTGGGATAAAAATCTCTTAAGTGACAGGAGATTTTCATGCTGTGTAGCCATTTATGGAATTATTGTTTCTCTATGCCTTCGTTATGCTAGCTCTCTTGGCATATGTTAGGGCTTCTTTGGCTAACTTTTGTTGCAAGATATGTAGTGATCGGCTGCAGTTTTTGTTATTGTTATGAATATGCTAGGATCAGTCAATCTCTCAGCCCGTGCAGGGGGGTAGCTACCTGTACGCACGTGCGTACCTGAAAAACTCGGGAAAAAAGAAAGATTTGGGACTTGAGGGCGGGGGAGGAGGTAGGGGGAGTGTTTGGAAATTGATTGTGCGTACCTCTGAAAAATTCCTGGCTACGCCCGTGCCGTGATTTAGTGTCAAAGTCTGCGGTGTGCAAGACTTGTGAGAAAGTGGATCTTTATCACAGATCAGTGTAGGCGTCTAAGATCAAAGTCTGAAGCTGCCGTGTCTCTATTGGAATCATGACTTCTTGCAGTTTATGTTTTACAGTGGCGGATCCAGGGGGAGGGTCGGGGGGGTCCGGACCCCCCCTTTCAGACCTGTGTCTCCCTTGTGGTTCACAAAAATAAGAAAATAAAATTGTTTTATACGTAGTTGTTTGATCACCTCCACCAATTGACTGATTGTCAATTTTTTGACTTAACAAACGCTTTTCGAGTTTCAGGAGTGCTGGAAATGGCGTTTCAGAGGGTAAAATTGGAAAAATTTCCGGGCAGGCATGAACCCGGACCCCCCTTTCAAAAATCCCTGGATCCGCCTCTGTTTTAGCTTCTTGTTTTATAGATAGTTCTGTTTCTGAGAAGTGTTTCTTGGAGCTTGAAGAACCTCCGTTGTTTCATCGCGGCGTTATTGCATCCCGACATGGCTTGAACAGATATGATATCTGTATTGAAAATCTCACGGACGCTAGTGAATTCTTACGTTTTTCTTAAGCAAGACTCGAGTTTCGGTTCTTAGGTGAACCTCATCAGTTGCTCCCATAAGTAACTGTCTCGCGGAATAATATGAAATTATTCCGTTGTACATGAAATGTTTGCCGCTTTTGTACTCTTGGGAAGGATCGAATGTTCCGTTTTCTCATTGGCTCGTTTAATTGAACCAATAGCATTGGTGTAGTTTCGATCCGACGTTAAGTTGTGTTTCTTTCCGAGGCTTTATTCTTAATTTCATAGCATGCATGATATTTTCTGACACAAAGAACAGTTCGTTTAGTGTTGTAGAGAGGAGGTCTCGTGTATGTCTCAATGAATTCAAGATACACTGCATATTTTTTCTACAACAGGCGTGTATACTGGTGTCAAGTTGTGTTTGCTTCATGCGTTCCATAATAGGATATAGTCTTGTGCAACGTAGCGGACTATTCCTAATATATATTTTTCAAATATACGTAATGGTCAAAAATGGTTTTTAAGTATTACACCTTTTTTTTAATTAGTAAATGAAAAACAAAGCAATATTTGTCTGAAAAAAAAAATTCGTGCAGAGGGTTTCACCTGCAAAAAAAAATCCTGCTCAAGCAATGGGCGAAAAAAAAAAAATTCGTGCAAGCTGAAAATCCCCCACCCCCCCCCCCCCCCATCACTTTTCTAATGGTCCGTCCCTAAGCGCCCTTTGTATCAGCCAAATTTTGATTTATTGCCCCCCCCCCCCCCTCGAGTAAGCGCCCCCTTTTTTATTTAGTTCATTGCTGATCCTGATCTGCACAAAGATCCAGCTACATTTTGCAACTGTTTGTTTAAGTGGTCCTTGCATTGAAAAAAATATCATTGAAAAAATGAGTATACTGTTGATCGTGTTTAATCTTTCTTGTGGCATCTTTTACAACCAGCATTCAATCATTTTTTACAATCAGGGCAAATATATTCAACTGTTTGTTTTTTATTTCACTTCTGTTCTGTCTCAATCTCTTCTCCTTGCCGTAAGGATCAGTTTGCCGTTTATACCTATACTATTTCAAGATTTTTACTGATCCAGGTCTCGACGATAGACTTACTCCTAAAAACAGTAAAAACTATACTAGGAGGCTATTGTTTACTACATCATTGCAATACAAGAAAGCAGCTTCTTTTCTTCTTAAAATTCACGCAGTCTGATGAAAAAAATCGAAATTGATACCAAATACGTTACGTTCGCCGAACTACAGTAAACTGCCATTATAGTGGCACAAACAGATTTGCCAGTTAGAACATGTTTCAGTTTATGAACTATATTGTCCTACATGAACAACTTTATATCTCGCGACATAGCCCTTTAAAACAGTGGCTGAATAGACCTTATTCGCTTGGGCGTAGTTGTTTACCATTAGAGACCACGTGTCATTCCCCTGGGTATTATTTCTTTCTTTTCCGTTAACGCTTGAGAAGATACATTAATATGGATGTAGTTCAGACAAAGAATTTAACTCCCAAGAGGTTTGTATTGGGTAAACATTACGCCCAAGCGAATAAGGACTATTAATTCATGAAACTGAGGTACTAGGTCAAGACGAGGTGCCACGGGATAAGGAGACGCACTATAATCTATGATTACTACTAGTTGTATGTTTTTTATCAGTTGCCACATTTTTTGGTAGAGTTTCCATATGGTAATACAGCATGTAAAATATGCAAATATTTCGAGTTACCTTTGGTGAAATGTTATTAAACTTACTGTCTGGATATGGCAATAATTTGGGCGAAAAAAAGGTCATTAACTAATTACAGAAGCTGTTATGAGCTTCTGCTAATTATAAATTGATGGTTTTACCAATTCTTTTAATTTCTTTGAAATTTTTCCCTTAACTATTTTGATCCCTTTACTTGTCACTGTTATTCCCCTCCCCCCCCCCCCCCCCCCCCCAACATCCCCTGTACAAGTCTGGATAGTAAAAATTTATTTGGGCTATATTTAAACAGGAATTTAAGTCCTACATAAAATAATAAAAAAAATTAACAATAAATCTGAATATACTAAACCTATATGTCTAAACCACGGAAAATCTAATGCCGGTAATTTTGTAATATACCATACAAAGGAAATCATGCTACAAGGTTTTAAAAATGCTTAATATTACTTATTAAAACAGTGAAGGCTGGGGGGTACTCTGCATATTTTTGGGTGGGTGTGTGCCACTGGGACTCTGGAACCCTTACCCTATACAAGACCATGTACAGGTGATTTTGCAACCTTATGCTGGACTAGACACCAAAAATCCCTACCCTGTACAAGTTACCTATAAGTACAGTAAAAAACTGCATAAAAGAACCTTTGATTTTCCGTAACAGGCTGAAATTGTTCTTATATATTGGACATAGTGAGAAATCAGGCTGGATCGGTCCTTAAACTTAGCAAATTTCCACCGGTTTCCGTGGTGTGGACTTATTTACCTTGATTTACATCATCACATGGTTAAAATGTTGTGGACTCACGAGGCGCAGCCAAGTGAGTCCACAACAAATTTTGACCATGTGATGACGTAAATCGTGGTAAATTAGAGTCCACACCACAGAAAAACGGTGGAAACCTTTTTTTTTACCACAATATTCAGAAATTATGTGATGGTAGCATCAGCACTGTTGTCTGCACTATCATTTACCACCCACATCGATCGATCAGATTGCACGATTACCGGCAATTGTGGTAAAAAGGTTCTTACTTATAGGGTAAAAACAATTACTTCTGATATGTTGTATTTACATAAAATTTGTTTTAATTAGGAATTATTGATCCTGACATGTCTAATAATTACATTAAACATATTTATGTTGCATGGATGTAGTTTTTGTACTCTTACTGTGTGTTTCCAATGGCCATTAACACACACTTGGGTCTGCACCAGTGTTTTCTGAGTTTTAGTAATTTTTCGAATAAGAACCTGCTTCATTTATGAGGCTGAAGTGGTTTATATATATTAGGTGTTTAACTGGTTAAATTTCAGCCTGGAGGTTCTTAATTGACAGTTTCTTTTATGCAGCTTTTTACTGTATAAAATTATATTTATATACACCTAATTGAAGAAAAAGGAATTACTTAATACCTTAATTATATAATTATTATTTCAAGGGATATTTCTACCAAACACATTTCTAGAAAGACCAAGTCTGCTGCTTTTATCTGTTATTAAATAAGTGATAATAGCAGAAGACTTGTCTTCCTAAAATCATTTTCATAAACCACTGACTGTGGGTAGAAATAACTCACACAAAAGTTAAAGATATTATGCCACAGCTACACAACAGCTGAAAAAAAGAGTCAAATATTTCATGACAAAGAAATGGAAATTGTTGCTCATGTACATGTAGCTACCCTGCAACTTTTTTTTTTGCACTACATGTAGCAATGCGACAACAGAAAAAAGAAGCTGGCATATCTTTGGCTGAGATTTCATAAAGCAATTAAAGTGCACCTAACCCCCCAATTTTTTTTTTGCTTAATAAACTCTATGTATGTTGAAAAGTTGAATAGTTTAATATTTCTTGTTTTTAAGGTTGCGTTAGTGAATTGTAGAGGTTTGAATTTACAAAATGTTAATAAGATGACGTCAAATCAAGACTCATTTATTATACAACTACTTGTTTTCACCTCCAAGGAATATTTTTTTACAAATCAATTGAGTACAAACAGTTTTTATTTAGTATTTCTTAAATTGATTATCCTTAAGCTGTGAACTGCGTATATTGAAGTAGAAATAATGGTAAAGTCTTGGATTTGACATCATCTAATTAGCATTTTGTAAATTAAAATCTCTATAAATCACTAACGAGATGTTAAAAACAAGAAATATTTCACTATTCAACTTTTCAACGTACATTGAGTTGATTAAAGGAAAAAAAAATTGGGGGTTAGGTGCACTTCAATGAAAAAACCCTCTTTCCATTCTTCTTGCAAGCCAAGGGTGCACCCACGTTGATCGTTTCGTTTTTCACACGTTTTCCTCATGTTCTACATCTACATCTACAAATTTAATCTATAACAGTTTGCCATTTTATTTCCCATTATTTCATGTTTTTTGAGTGTCTTCAACCACAAACAGTACAGTGACAGAGGACAAATAAAATACTTTTTCTTCATCTCCCGTATTTGTATACTTTTTATAACTAACCAGTCTTTCATGGTCTTTGTTGCAACACTTGGCACCCAAATTTATCATGAGTGTAGCCACCACCGTGTGCTGGTGACATGGCAATTTTTCAAAAAATCAAATAACCTGTGCAAGCAAAAAATTGCACAAGTAGCCACACCTTTAGGTTTAGTTTAACCCATTGACACCTGAGGATTTTTACGTTTTTGAGTGATTTTCTGCATACACACGCTCCAAAGGATTTCGTGACTGCATATTTGGAGTTACCATTGAAAGTGCTGCTGTTCTAAAACACTGAAGGCTCGAGTTTACTGGAAACGTCATTGTGATGTTGGCATTTCGCTTCGTTCGTTCTCAATAAAGACTTCAATATCATGTTTCTGCGATTTTTGGTAAGTTCACAGCCATTTTTCATCTTTAGTAGCTGCCTGATGAGCATCATTAAGCTTGAAGGTACATGTAGTTCAGAGTCCACTTTCTCAACGAACCGAGTTAGGTGTTGTACTTTGTGAACGAATTTGGCTTGTTGCTCGTTGAACTGGAAAAATGACCGCCACGAAACAAAGTAGCCTTGAGACTCGACTCTGGATGAATTTCTCGACCTACCCTGGCATATTTTGGAAGTTGCGACCACTAAAGAACACAACCAGCGTGAAATTTCGGCGGTGGGTCGGAGTGGCTGTGGACTTAGTATAAATATAAAATGTGCGGAGGATGGAAGGAACGCTGTCAAAAAATCTCGTTATTTCCCGGCATGCAGTGCGGTGGTGATGTTGAAAATCGAGGCAGAGTGAGTATGCACTAGAATAAGAAGCTGTAGCTCGGCCCGAGCAACGAATAAGAGCAAAAAAAATTCACTGCTAAGCTAGGACTAGGACTGAATTTTGCTGTAAATGTTGACTTTTGGGTTTGCCACGAGGATTTGAATAAAAAAAACTAAAGGCAAAAACGTGATTTTTGTTGTTTTTCTATGACGTTAAAAACGGTAATTTTTGTTATTGTCCACATTCAAACGCTGATATTCTGCAAAAATCGCTGACATTTTTGTGTTTATTGGGTATCTCAATTTGAAAGACTTACTAGTCAATGGTCACAACTGCTAGTTAAGGCAATGTTCGCACGATTGAGAAAGTTACAATTTTTTAAAGCAGTGGAGTCTTGTACGGGCGGTTACGGGCGGTTCAGGTGTCAATGGGTTAAAATATTAAGATACAACCCTAACAGTGTTTTCTTTACAGCATGCATGACAGTCACACTGCAACTTACAGCATTATTGATAAAACCACTGACATTAACAGCATCATAGCATCGTAGCTTGGTCCTGTTGGGTCATCTTGAAAAATGTCTCCACCAGTTCATCACACTGTACCTTCCACTTAAATTGCTCCATGTACTCCTTTTTTAGATTTGCAGCTTCCAAGTGGCATCTTTTTGATTCCTTTGCCCTGATCTCCTTTATCTTTTCAGCCCAAACACGTGGGTCTTCAGAATCCACTACAAAATCCCGTCCAGATGGCAACTTCTTGAGCGTAATACCAAGCCCACTGTTTCCACTGATGAGGACCGGAAGATCTGCAGAAATGGCACGGAGCCCGCTCATTCCAAATCCTTCCGTTCTTGATGGCTTGATGAGAAGATTTACTTCACAAAGCAATCGGAGCCATGTTTCAGTGGCCCCAGAACATTTCTTCACAGTAAGTTGATTGAGACTAA
The DNA here is from genome assembly GCA_024195265.1 of Dendrophyllia cribrosa. NCBI lineage: Eukaryota > Metazoa > Cnidaria > Anthozoa > Scleractinia > Dendrophylliidae > Dendrophyllia > Dendrophyllia cribrosa. The sequence goes on from JAJLRJ010000003.1 coordinate 53,821,651, forward strand.
TTCCCTCATTTTGCATGGCTCGTTCAAGTTCTGAATTATCATCATTTGGCAGTACAGCAAGTATCAAATGATATGATGAATCTTTCAGTAGCTTGATAGCTTGAGATGCAATGTCGCACCCTTTGACTTTAAAATACTTGGCAGAACCACTTATTAAAACACGGAACTTTTCACCTGCATCAAAGTACTCGGTGTGCACAAACTGACGGATGCCTAAGTATTTTTCTGAAATTCCTGGTATTAGGGTAACCACCTTATCCTGTTTTCCATGGTATCGCAAAGCAGCTTTGTAAGCCTCTGCAACCTTCGGGCCAACCGCAATTACAAGATCAGCTTTTTCACACAATGTTACCTGTAGGTCATGTTCAGATACTTGTGCAGTTGTACTTGATGGTGTTTTCTCTAAGTATTTCTCCAGTTCTTGACTGATGGTATGCACAACAAGAACCCACTTACAGTTCTTGGCTTCCTTTATGATCTGTGCTTGTCGCCCAACATCGACCCCATAAGAGTGCATCATCAAAATATCAATTCTGAGATTATCAGGTGGAAAGTTTAGCAGCTCTGTTGGTGAAAAGCCAGAAACAAATTTTGCATCAAAAAGTTCAATGTTAAACTTGGACTTAGCATAATCTCTTTGTTCCTGGGTGTTGCGTGGCACAAATCCAGTTAGTTTGATTCTATCATTGTGGGCCAGTTCATTTTCTAGGTCTCCATTCACCATCTTGTCCCAGCCTTCAGAATTATTTGCAAGTGTAACATTCAGTTTGCGAGCATCTCCTGAAAGATTCAGTAATAATAGTAAATTGGTAAACATTATATCATGCAACAAACCCTCAGAATAAACACTAATAAATTAAATTATGAACAACAAGAACAACAGAAACAGGGATTGGTAAATGAAAAACATAAGTGCATGTAACAAAAAGGAAAAGACCTTGAAAAGTGATTACATGTATGTAGTTTGCCATCATCAACATTATTGCTTTGTGGCCTTTAACAGACAAGACCGGAGTGCAAATGTGCAATAATTGTTATTAGTAAACTTCTGGGCATAAACTTTTTGTTATGGGAGAGGTGTTTGTTGTCTGGCTACAATTCTAAAACTCATTAATAATTCATGACAAGAACACAAAAGAAATCACAAACCTGATGGAGGTTTGGGTACCTGTGTTAAAGGGGCTATGTCACAAGGTGAGTCTGCGCAATGAGTTCCTGTCAAGTGGCGTCACCTGACGTCACACATGTCAAATTTCTATTGTTCCCTCCCGGATCGCGGCAAGTTTTATCATACTTGCACTCGTGTCGAACCAGGCGGGGTAAACAAACACACGATTGATTTCGCTTTTAAATTCCTCCCCAACTTCCACCACTACTGGAAGACATCGAATTTTTCGAAGGTATGACTAACAAATCGAAGAAATAATTTGTAAACTTGAGATCTATCCTTCCACGCAATACAACGGGATGAAACGGATTGCAGCGAATTCGACAGTAATGGCCGCCAACTTGACAAAAAGCCACCGGGCATTTTTCAAGTTGTTAGTACCCAGTACTCACCCACCATCCTCGTGACATAGCCCCTTTAATATACATAGATTTCAACGATTTTATTTCTTTATTTCCTCCCCATTTAATGAGCAGTTTAAAAGGCTATATCAAACGCTCAAAAGAGTGTTTCATCAGGTATCCAAACACCTCAAAGTAAGTTAAAAAAAACTCGGCTGACCCTCGTTTTTTAACCCACTTCTTGGTGTTTGGTTTGGATGTCCTCGGCTGATAAAACACTCTTCCTCATGTTTGATAAAATTATTATTAATATCAAATGCAATACAAGATGAAACCAACAATTATTAGTAACTATTTTATATAGCAAACAACGAATACTACAGTATAAAAACAGGCAGATAAATTATACTTGCTAATAAGACATGCCACAAGTTTTGAAACTCAAAGTTTGGGAAAAAGTTACAAAAAGATCAACTTCGTGGAATGCAAAGTAAACTTCGGTGCTATCCATCAAATAATCCTGTGTTGAAAACGTGACAAATTTACACATAACATGTACTTCTATGCTTTTGAAGAAAATTTTTATCTTGCTGTTCTCACTATTAAAACTTATACAATGCCGCCACAAAGAAACCCTCCTTCATCAACTGCAACTGGAATACACTACATGTTACACTTGAATCTGTAGATCATCATACTTATCTTGGAGTCGAACTGCAATTGAACATGAAATGGGACCACCACATTTCGAATATTACCAGCAAGGCAAATCATACACTAGGCTTTTTGTGTAGAAACCTTTTAAAATGCCCAGAAGAATTCAATTTGCAGGCATACAAAGCATTATTTCATTGTACATGTAGCGCACCCTCATGTGGAATATGCCCCGGGAGCATGGGATCACCATCTTGTGAAAGACATAAAAATGGTAGGAGCCATGCAACAACATGCAGCTCGCTTTGTTAAGAATAATTACACCATAAGAAAGGTATGGTGACACTCACTAGAATTGCACAGTAAATGTCATCACCTCGAGATTCTATTCAGTGCAGTGAAAGGCAATTTAGTGCTGCAAATACCTTGTTATCTATATATTCCAGTGTACTATATCATAAGGCACAGTCATGTGACAACTGTTGTTTTATAGCGGAGCTCTCGCAGGCCAAAGGCCCGCTGCGTAGCCCCATACTCATAGAACCTATGCCTGTCATTTTTCATGGTCATGGCTAGCGGAATGTTTCGCGGCGCGTCGGTCCGTGTGCCTGCCGCCGTACGCGCTGAGCATGAAAGGTACTTTGATGTTTTCCTGCGTTTACTAAGCGGAGAAAAACGTTTCAATTAAAGTCGTTATTTTCCTGTACAGTATTTTTTCGCGGTTAGCTACTCAAGACAGGGATACTTAGAAGCCGCTATAGTGGAAAAAGAAGAGCTTTCAGGGATAAAATCTTGCTTCGAGGATGAGAGCAATGCGGGGAGATGTTTGTCACTTCGGGTTTCAGAACTGAAGAAGTGGAGATTTAAAGAATTTCCAACAGTGGAGGGACTTAAAGGTAAAACAAAATACACTTTTCGATGGGAATTTATGTTGATATCAATCTGTGATTGACTTTTTCTTTGTGTTCTCGCTAGTTTTGGAGAATTGTTTATGAAACGTTCTCAAATTCAGTCGTTTTGATTTCTTTCATCGAAGACAGCTCGGCCTCGATGAGCTATAAATAATATGGTTCGCGTTTTGCTTTTAAACACAAACTAATGGAGATTTGAATAAAATTTTTCGAAAGAAGATTGTGTTGTCCATTTTTATGTGTTTGTTCATTCATTACATAGGTTGAAAAGCGATTTTATGTAAACAAAACAAGACTTGAATTTTATTATAGTTCTAACTTCACTTGCGTGGCTGTATGCAAATATGTTTGTGTATTTTTTGCAATTTTGATTTCCAAATCAGTTTCTCGGACAATTTTTGATAAGAAACAGGTGTATTTTATTTGGAAATTAGTCGTACTAGTTATTGTAGACGGAGAAAAAGTTTTTTTTGTGAACTTTTGTACGGTCTAAATGTACTGTGCAGATGGTCGTGTAAAGGTGGTCAGACACGAGGGGTCATGTAGCAGGGACATGTCGCTGCGACATGTAGCAGCGACAAAGATTTGTGTAGTACACACTGAGGGACATGTAGCAGGGAGTGTAGCGGGGACATGTAGCAGGAAAAAAATCATAGCGCTTGCACACCACGTGAAAATGTCGTGGGGACATGTCTCAGGGACATGTTGCAGCGACAGGTCCCCTTTGTGTGAACTGTTACTATCATAATTGTGCAACACCAATTTTGGGGACATTTTGTCCCCGCGACGTGTCCCATGAAGTTCAACAAGTTGAACTCCGTGAGACATGTCGCGGGGACAAAATGTCCCCAAGATTGGTGTTGCACAATTATGATAGTATCAGTTCACACGAGGGGATGTGTCGCTGCAACATGTCCCCGCGACATTTTCATGTGGTGTGCAAGCGCGATGATTTTTTCCCTACTTCATGTCCCCGCTACACTCCCTGCTACATGTCCTTCAGTGTGTACTACATAAATTTTTGTCGCTGCTACATGTCGCTGCGACATGTCCCTGCTACATGTCGCTGCGGCATGTCGCTGCTACATGACCCCTCGTGTCTGACCACCTTAATACTGCTTTTGAGAATCGCTAAAATTGAAAAATAGCCCGGTCGTCAATCTTAATTCTTGTGCTTCCGACCTTTCACCTTAGTTAAGTTTCACCTTAGTTAAGCTTGTTCAGTGAGCGATGCTGTTAGGCTCAGCCTATCTATATATATTAAATCTTAATACATCAGGAAATATCTATGGGAACAGCTTTTTCCTGAGAATGATAAGAAACTGGAATGCAGGGCTCGAAATAGCGGCCTGCCAATGGCCAAATGGCAGGCCAATGATGAACTGCCAAATGGATAATAAAATGGCGGGCAAAATTTACTGGACTGGTTTTGTGACACTTTCTTCTCCTCTTACCATGCTCCTTCATCTACTTTTCTTTCCATGAACCAATAGTCCCCAATGAAAAATATTACTAGTTAAAGCGGGGTTGTCAAAAAGTGCTGGCGACCGGCGATATCACAGGCTACTGCAAGGTTGTCAACGGCTAAAAATTGCGAATGAAATGAAACTTCAGATGCGCTGATTTTCATTTGGAGAATTTTTTTTGCCTGCCTTGACATTACGCGCCCATTCACTTTACTTTCGCTTGCATTGTATGTAATCTGATATCTGCAAGTTTGCTATTTACATTATTCTCGGTTTGGTGGTTTCCGACTTTGTTTGTTTACTATCTGGAATAAAATCTATATTATTTTGCTTAAAAAAACTTTCTAACTTTGGAGTCTGGCCATGATGCAATTGAAAATAACGGCACCTTGTTCAACATTACAAAATAAAAAAAAATTGTTCTTTTTACCGTGTGTTTCAATTCGATCGAGTGTGGATTTACAAATAGCGATGCCACGTAATAAATTTTCAGCCAAACACGTTCTTGGTAAGGAAATTTTGACATCCTTGCACATCGGAAAGTATGAAAGATAAAAACAATAAAACAATGCGTCACTGTCTTCACTCTCACTAAGGTTTGACGTAAACAAATAAAAGTTAAAGTATTAAGGATCTCTACTAGTACGTCTCTGATCGAAGTCTAGATTTTTTTCGCGCGAGGCGTCTCAAAAAATACTACGATTTCATTAATAGTAAAAATTTCAATATGTGGCAGGTCCAAAAAAAATGGCAGGTCAAAATATGATTGGCCTGCCAAAAATAAAAAAAATGGCTGGCTATAATTTTTTTCTACATGTATTTCGAGCCCTGGGAATGCTCTACTATATCAGCTGTAAAGAAGCCTTAGCAGAATTTAAGTAAGTCTTGAATACACACTTTGCACCATGCACTGTACTGTAATTCACATTATCTTTGACCTACAGTTGCACTTGATTTATTAATTATATCATCTACAGTGTATCTATAATCCCATACAGGCACCTATGGTATTTTTTTCATATTTTTCAAACTGAAAAATTTGGATAGTTTTTGTATAGACTTTTCTTAAGAAAGTTGAAACTATCCAATTACTCAGAAATTGGATAGTTTCTTTCAGCCAATCAAAACACAAGAAAAATGATAGAAATGAAATTTTAACCAATCAGTGCAGTCCTATTTTGGCAGTCCTCAGAATTTTTTTCATCCAATTTTTTCCAAATCAGACAGCACGTAGTCCTGTTAACTATACTTATTTTAATATTGGTGCAATGGTGACCCCTTTACCAAGTATAGAATGATATAGATGTGTATGTAGATGTTAAAACTATTATTTTCATTTATTTGCAGCCCTGGCCAAGGGGAGCAGTGCACCTCTTGCTGTATTTCCCTTTCTGGTTATTTCTACCAAGCAAAGATGCATTTTTTTTCTCATTGCCATCATGCCCACTGGCACAAGGTGGCCACCAGGAAAATGAGTAAGATTATTTATTTTGAAATTACAGTGCATTTCTCATTTCAAACCATACATGTATTTATACAAGAGTTCCACTTTATAATTTCAAGACCGTTAAGCTAATGTGTTTGACTGAATTCCCCACCAAGAACAATTGCTCTTTCAAATCACATTACACAAGAGTTTTACCTGTATAATGGTATGTAATTCGAAAATAATGGTAATTGACCCAATAAATAAATTTATGAAATTATCAAAATCTGTATGTACATTTACTGTTTCCATTATGTTTTACTGCCCAGCATCTGCTTGCAGCATTATCATTACAATCTGTAACCTCTAGTTTTAAGACCTCTAAGCTAAAGTGTTTGACAGAATTCCCTACCAAGAAGATTGCTCTTTCAAACCATATTTATATAATTCAAGACCAAGAAGATTGCTCTGCCGTGTGCATTCAAATTCTGTGGAATATTAAAAGCATGTTTAGAAAGCCAGAAGTCGACAGGCTGACTGGCTTCTATCATTGTGTACATGTTGTAGTTAAAAAAAAATTTCAGTTAATTTTAAATTTTAACTAGTCTATTTTTTTAAACTAGTTTATTTTTTTTAACTAGTTTATTATTTTTAACTAGTTTTTTTTTCTATCAACTGTCTGAAAAGGGATTTTCTTTATGGGGTGTGGTTAAAAAATAGGGGCATGGTTTTTTTGGGGGGATTAAAAACAAACAAAAAACGTAAAAAAGGGGAATTTTGTTCTGCTCGCTATTTCTCTATTTTCCTTCCTTTCTTCTCTCCTGTCTCCCTACCCCTTAGTCCTACCTACCTTCCCCTCCCTTATTTACTCCCATGTCCCCCCATCACTCCCATGTCCCCCCTTCACAACAGAACACAACAGTTATGAAATAAAGAATTTTATTTGGTACCTACCTGGAGTTCGAACTCACGACCTTCTGATCTGAAGTCCACAGTCTTCACCACTAGACCACACAGGACTACGTTGCAAATTCCCCCATACTTCTTTATATTATTACTTATTTGGTCCCAGACTCCCCTCGGCCAAAATTAATTATGCAAAAAATATCACGCATGCGTTATTACACAAAACGTGGACTTCGCAGTTCTTTCTCGATTTCAAATGGAAGGATGCGTGGAGAAGAAGACGTTTTACGAGAAATTAGAGCTATTGAAGCAGAAGACTCCAAGCAAATTCACAGTTTACATTGACCAATCGTTTTATGAAAATGCGAAGACTTACCTAGAAAGCATAGAAGACCCTGAAAAACGCCAACAGCATGAAGCTGAACTCTCGAAAAGTGATATAAATAGTTTACGAAGGAAAGGATGGACGGTCAAAGATGGAAAAATTGTCACAAGAGAAAACAAGATAGTAGTACCGAGAGATGAGATACACGAAGTACTCAGTCAGTGCCACTCGTCCACGGCACACCGAGGAAGAGACAAAACAAATAACTACGTAAAAGGTATTTATTCAGAGATACCACAGCAAGTAGTATCTTTATTTACAAGTTTGTGTACACTTCATATCCAGCAGAAGAGTGTTACGGACCACCAAAAACGCTCCATAACAACCCCTCTCAGTGCTGAGACGTTTCTGTCACATGTAGAAATTGATCTTATTGACTTCAGAAATCTGAAATGTTCCTGTGCTGATAGTTCACGCTGTCATCAGTGGGTACTACACATCACCGATCACCACACAAAGTACTCGTGGTTATATGCCTTGTACAACAAAACGGCTGAAGAAGTCTTAGAAAAATTGGAAGAGTTATTTTGGCTTTTTGGATTTCCCCAGATACTCCACAGTGATAATGGGAAGGAATTCAAAAACAAAAAAATGAAGGAATTCTGCCAAAAGCATGGAATAAAACAGGTACACGGGGCACCACGAACACCCCAAACACAGGGCCTGGTAGAGAGAAATAACAGAACTGTGAAAGAAAACTTAACCAACATTCTAAAAGAAAACCAAGCTGACCTCAGTACATGGTGTTCACGACTGGGAGAAGCAGCATATAAAAAGAACATCACCACTCACAGAGCTGTCAAAGAAACACCATACCGACTTGTGTTTGGAATTGACCCCAAAAAAGAAATCAGGATGAAAGTCACACCAGATGATACAACTGAAATTTCTGAAGAACAAGAAGAGAATCAGCCAACAGAGATGACAAATGAAGAGAAAACAAAGAAAAGAAAAACCCCACCGACTAGTGAAGCTGAAAGCAGGAAAAAAAGAAGAACCAAAGCAAATCGCCATCAAAAGGATTACAACGAAAAAATGAAAAACTCCAGGGCAAAGGCTAAATCCCTAAAAGTAGGGGATTATGTGAGCATTAAAATTGATAGAGTGGATAAAACCCCATTTCATCCAAATGTTCTTTTAGGAGAAATCATATGTTTTGAAAACGAATATGCAAGAGTTGCTTGCAAATTTGGTATTATTAGTACCCTCATTTCACCGGCAAGATTAATTAAATGCCAAGCAACAAATATTCAAATAAGTAAAGAGAAGGAAATCACGTACACAAAAGCATGTAAACTGGCAGTAAACCAGTAGTCTACTGGTTAGTTATTGCCATTTAAATGCTATTGTGAAAAAAGTTAAAATCCTTGTTTTTGCTTATTTGTAGAGGTATGAACTTTAATCACATTTAATGAAAAGTTTGAATTTCAGTATCATAATGGTAATCAATATGAACTTGACAAGTCATTCAAGGAGAACATTACATAATTATTGTAACAAGAGTCAATTGGTATTAATTGACAGCATGTAACTTAGTTAATACAAATTGTACATGTAGTGTGAAATTGTAGTAGACCAAACAGATATTATTAAAGGGGCATTTATTTATTTGTTGTAGTTGTCATAGATAGTAAGTGTCCCTAACCCCAACCTGACCCTAACCCTTAATCCATAATGCTTAGGCCTAATCAGTATACCCTGGCCACCTTAAGAACTCTTACAGTTGTGATGGTAAGTCACCAAAACCCTAACCTAACCTAACCTAACCTAACCTTAATAACACTTAGGCCAAACCAATAACCCTAAAAGTCCAACATACACTTCATCCATAGAAAAAATAACTTGGATTAAAAATACCCAGAATGTTTGAAAAAATAACTAGTCATAACAATTTTACTAGTTCAGAAAAAGATTAACTAGTTAAAGAAAAATAACCTAGTTCGAAAAAAAATAAACTGGTTAAAAATAAATAAACTAGTTAAAAAAAATACACTAGTTAAAATTTAAAATTAACTGAAGAGAAAAATTAACTGCAACATACACAAGGATAAAAACGAATGACAAAAAAGAAAACACCATGTCAAAATTAATTATAACTTGTAGTTACTAAAACACGGAACCATCCTACAACGACCCAAAATGACCCACAACGAACCAAAACGACCCACAACGAGCCAAAACGACCCACAACCACCTAGAAAATAACCCAAAATGATCTACAACCACCTTGAAAATTACTTGAAAATGACTTGTGCGATTATCTCCTCCGAAAAGAGCAGTCAGTTTCCTTCAGGGCTCGAAATTGCGACTAACTGGTCGCCAATGCGACCAAAAATTGAGTGCTGGCGACTAGATTTTCGGAACTGGTCGCCAGCTGGCGACTCACGTTTTGTCTGATAACCAGAAAAAAAACTTCTGCACTAAAATAAATCTTTTAGTTTATACACCGGCGTATAACCCTGTTTTTTTTTTTTTGCCCAAAATGTTTGCTCAAAATCGGGGGTGCGGTTTATCTGCGGTATCTTAACATCCGCTGAGTTCTGCAAATCATAGTTTATCAATCGTACTTTCCAGTGATATAAGTTGACCAGACTTTGAGAGCCTTTATTTCGCAGAAGATTTCTATCGGCAATAACAATCAAACTCACAGAAAAAAAAGTATTATTGATTGGCGACTTGGCAAAAGTATGTGATCGTGATTTTAATATTGTTTCAATCGATGACATCTCATCTTATTCAATCCATTGTCGAGAATTAATTAAATTGATGTGAAATGGATAAAGGATCGTTTTGGGTCATTTTCTAGGTCGTCGTGGATCGTTTTGGGTCGTTGTGGGTGGTTCCGCGTTTTAGTAACTACGAATTATAACGCCATGTAAACCATGCCACGTGCATGACAGAAACGCTGACTACATGTAAGATTACTTTACAACGCTTCAATGTTGCTTTTGAGCTCGCCTGTTTCTTTCGATATACATGAATGTTTATGCAATCGATCATTGAAAAGCACTCGATTTCAAGGAGTTACGTTTTTTTTCAGTTTGAAACGTTTTCAATTTGATCGGGATAACTGTCAACTGGATTTTGTCCTGGTGTACCGGTACACAAGAACAAAAACAAAAGATTAAACAATACACGACACGGACATAATACTCTATAAACAAAGGGAATGCAATGTGAAATCCCTTGTGAACCGGTACACGAGGACAGAACCGTCAACTAATTAGTCAGCATTTTTTTTAATATTCCCTGCTGACCTGGTTTTCTGTAAAGTTTCTTGCTATCTACCTCGTTTAACGTACGACTTATAATTAACTTACCATTCAAGTCTTTTTTCTTTTCTTTCTCCTTACTAGCTCCAAATCCTAAATTTTGGGCTGAGTTTCCAGAACTCCTTCCCTGATTCGAGGCCGCCATCTTTCACAAATTTTACGCGCCGAGGATGACTGGGAACGAGTTTGGGAACGTTTGCGCGCTCTGTCAGATGTCCCTCCCTCATTAGCATTAATGCACCAGTCATTTGAAACCCTCTAACCCCTCCCCCCCCCCCCCCCCCCCCCCCCCCAATTTGGGCCTTAGCGGCGGATTGCGGGGACTTTCACCTCAGATACACTCCATTTTGGTTCCCCGGTAGCCGGGGAATTCGCTGGAAGTCACGGTCTTCGTACCGGGGAAATAAGCGGGGCAGTCACTCCTTGGTCAGCGGTTTTCATTTTCGCGCCTCATAGTGAGAGCCTATAGCCTCATAGTTTCATGATGACTTTGATCGACGATTAGCACACGTGAATTGTGTTAGGGTTCTCATGAATACTCTTTTTGCTTTAAAACGATTTAATTTTTCACATTTTGCAAAGCGTATTAGCCATTACTATAAATAATGGTCAGTATTTGGTATAAGCCCGCTTATCCCCCCCGGGCATTAAGTCGGGCATTTTTTTTTTAAATAATGCTGCAAATGCCATATGGGTTCAGCTTATACGTACAAATCCCCACGGTGGGGCATCTGGAAGAGTGCAAATGCCCGACCCATGGGACAAGATCAAAAATTTATTTTAATGATTATTGATGGTACCAATAATTGTTCACAAATAAATGGATCTTTATTCATGCTAGGAATTCTTTTGTTTTACCTCAGTATTACTTATTCCTGTTCCCTCATTCGTTCTAAATATTTGTGTTTTGTTTCTGCAAAACTTTTGACTCCAATAATTTTCTGTCGATTCTCGTTGTTAATGTTGTTAATTTTGATTAAAATTATGCTTACGTTCAATTCAAGTAAGTTGCCATTGAATTTTTAAATAGCCAGATTCTTCTGTTGCGACATATCTTGATGGAAAGACACCATGGCCACGAAAGTTGGCAAATAAGACGTTAACAAAAATTGAAAACTTACCGTGATATTATCTTCTGTGGCAATTGAAAGGTAAGGCACTAGCTGGCCTGTTTTGAAAATTGTGTGAAACTTATTTTAAGAATAAAATGGAATATAATTGCGTTCGGTTTGTTGCTCCGGTTCACTTGAAAAGTGCGGGACCGGACCGGACCCAAACGACGTTTATCAACTCAGTTTTTATATTGGGGGCAATCAGGAAATTTAAAATAAACAAGGAAGCATGTACGAATTTTAAAATCCAAAAGATAACGTTGTTTTGACAATGCCCCACCCCCGGGCTGACCTGTTTTAGCAAATGCCCCACCCTTGGGAAGGAAAAGGTATAAAATGCCCGACAAATGCCCCGGGGGGGGTGGGGGGGGGGGGAGAATGGGCGGGCTTGGAATTGACGGAGCCATTATTGTGAAACGTACATCTGGACAGGACTTTGATCGGCGATTAGCGCACGTGAATTGTGTTAGGGTTCTGTGTCCTTTGATCAGTCGAATCAATTCTTTTATAGTGAGATCACATTGTATGCAATCATCAAAATGAATTAGCTGAATCAGTTGAAACAATTTCAATTTCTGCTATTATTTGTGCTGTTAACACTACTGTAATAGTTGTCTGTTGTGTTTCATTGTCAATTTATCCAGAAGTATCAATGAAACTACTTCTACAATAAAGATATTTTGACATATTCATTGTGCATTGAGGAGCCTTCGCAAGTTATTTGCTGGCCGCTCAAAAATCAATGTGTTTATTTCATGGCTACCAACAGTATCTTTTAACCCGTGTGTTACGCTTGGCAATAATAAGTTGTTTTACAAAGGGAGTACCATGTGTGTGTGGAACAGTAGGGGCGGGGGAATGCACCACTCACACGAAAAAACATTATACTTGGAAACAATTGCGCGCTGATACATGGGATACGGCACTGCGCATGCTCAATTTATGAAGTGCAGTCCGGAGCAGTCCTCGCGACCCTGGAATCTAGGCAACATTGAGGTGTGAAAACAGTGAAAATCTTCCGAGGCGAAAAACTCGAGGTTTGTTTTTGCGAGAATGACCTCTGTTCAAATGAATTAATAGGGTATGTAGATTTGTCAGATTTTCACGAAACTTGGCCAGTATGTTTGCTGGATATTTATGCACCAAAGTGTGTGGGGCTTCTAGTAAATTCCAAATACTCTTCTCGTGGCGCCCCAACGTGTGACGCGCAAAGAACAATTTTCTATTGTCCAAAAGTGGATTTACTCGGGAACCAATGAAAATATCGAAAAAGCCCCACACACTTTGTTAAGCCATTAACTCTCGAGTGACACGGACCAGTTTGTTTTGATTTTCGCGCTAACACGGAGACTGGTAATTTAGTGAAGCAAACACCATCGGTTTTGCGTTTAAGGCTAGCGCACGCTTAACTAAAGCAAAAACAGGAAAAATAATTTCTATTTTCGGAATCTACAATTTATTAGCTTTACAGTGATATATAGTTTTCTGGGGTTTCGTTACAAATAGCGCGAGTACGAAAGATTTTCGGGAAGGCACCCTCGAAGGTTTACAGTAACCTTAATGTCCCAGTCATATCGCCAAATGCCACCAAATATACAACTTACTTGGATAAAAAGATTAATTCTATAGAGCAAAACAGAAGCAGTAGTTTGGAGATAAAATGCAGGATTACAAGGATGGAAGTGGATTACAGTTCATCAATTTTGATTTCGTGACAGGCCGTCAAGAAATCAAACTGCCATTCTGGTGGAATTTTGAGGTTTTTAGCCGTTATTGTCTGTTTAGTTTATATTTCTTTGTTTTCACTTTTGGTGATTCATTTCTTTCCTATTTCGAGATAATAAAGCAAGATCCTGTCCATAATCATGAAAACACGACATCTCAGCCGGGACAGTGTCCTTTTAAGTTTTTCCTCTTTTATGACTTTCAATAAACCCCGAAAGCAGCGGCCCCTAAAAAAAATTTACCACTCAAAAACCAATAAAATCTACTGTATTCAATGAAACATTTCAAATAATGTGCTAGATTCTTACAAATAAAACTTGGCAGTGAATTGAAGACCGTAATTTCAGTTACAGCAAATACTGAACTGCGGTCAGGTGCTCTTATTTTCGGAGCGTGTGAGCGCAAACGCGCAAAAGTCGGCGGGAGGGCGGGGTTCTTTTTTTTTTCGTGATAAATATTTAAATTACCTGCGCAGCGTTATACTGAATGATGAAATGAAAAAAATGTTGAATTTGACGCTGTTCATATAATTTTTCTTTACCGACGTTTCGGCAATGCTGCCTTCTTCAGGGTACAAAACTATTCAAATAGAATAGTTTTGTACCCTGAAGAAGGCAGCGTTGCCGAAACGTCGGTAAAGAAAAATTATATGAACAGCGTCAAATTCAACGTTCTTTTTTTTCCTCTCCTCTTTTCTTCCCTCGCCGCGCGCCGCCGAGTTTCCCTCCGAAAAAAAAAGAGCGCCTGATCGCAGGTTAAGCAAATACCAAACAATCGATGCCTGTGTTCAAGAACATAGCATTAAATAACTAGGGTTAAAACAACAAAACACTTTATTAAATAACAAATATTGATTTAAATAGTACCTACCCACAAATAGTTGAAAAACTAGTCGAGGCGGGTAGGTATAATTAAGTTAGGCTTATTACGAGGGATCAGATTACAGTAGTTCAGATTACAATAAATAGTTGATTAAAATAATAAATTAAAAAAAAAAGAAAAAAAAAACAGTAAAGAAAGTAGAAAGAGATTACACTATACTGGTCGTAGTTACAGGATTGATACAGTTTACAAGTTTTTAATTAATTCAAGAATTGAAGATGGTGTAAGATACAAATTTTCTTGTTTAAAAACGGAACGGAACGCGAAGAATGAATGTTTGTTCGATATCGATATTTACAGTGAAATGCTCAACAAGTTCAAAACTATCAGAAAGTAGAGGCTACCCGAAGGTATTCTACGGTACCCCGTCAATTGTACCACCAGATATGCAATGATATACAAGTGACAAAAGCTGTTAACAGTTGCCAGAAGTAAAATATATTGATACTGAACAAATTTCGTTATTTATATTGTTAAACTATTATGATATTCCTTTCTAAATGGTATGGTTTAGTTAACGATGTTTTGCAGCAAGTTGACTAAAATGGTCCTGTATTTTAATTTGACTCAACCCCGTTAATACGATTTAGGCTTGATGGTGGTCGTATTAACTGTACTTTATTTAAAAATGCGTCAGAAGTCAAAACCGAGGGTGAAATCCTGTAGCAACTGGAGGTACTGAATCTAATTCGGCAAATAATCGTACAACCTATTTACAATTGTAAAACAATAACACCTAGCAACAATAAAAATTACAAAGCTACAAAATTATAAAATGGCCAGAACACCAAAGCAATGGCCAACAGTGTTAGAAATGACAGAAAATAAAGATGTCGTTGCATATCGTGACTGTCACTTTGACTTATACGCAGTTTCGTATTACTTAAACTATTTGCCATGACCAGTGACCGCTCTACAGAAGGTCAGCTGTCACAGGCAACCCACATTTGTTTAGGCCGTCGTACAGATCACCCACACTTATGTAGCGATGCATAGAAATAAACGCCAGAGCAGCGTCACATGGGTTCAGAGTTCGCTTGTCAAGGAAACGAATCTCTGGTGGGGTCAAGCCCAGTTCTTCAGCAACCACCTTCCACTCCTCTCCACCTGCAACATGCATAAATAAATAAATGACTGATCTCGTTAAAAAAATATCGGCCTTCGTTGGTCCTTCCAGCCTAAAATTGAATCGACTACCATAGACATGGATTATCTTAAAGGGGGAAACTGAAGTCAAGTTCAGGAGATTTAGGGTGAGCTAGCAGCAATGCAACAACCAATGTTACGAGGGGGAGATAAATTTGGCATATTTGTTGTTAAATTTATCAGGCCTTGCACTAGCTGGGAAGTTATAGCCACAATCACGGTTAAAAGTACGGACCCTGGTATTGAATCTTATCACCTCCCAGCGATACCAAGGCATTTTGTCACGTGACACTGAGCACCTTTTTTGGTCACATACTACAATGTCGTCTCAAAAGCAAAATTTAGAGTTATTGGATTGCGATGCGCGCAATGGTGGAACATGCATTTCAGAGGCCAAGGTACTGTCCGTTATAACTGAGGTGACCGTATCATGGTGCAAGCAAGGAGAGATAAGTAATATAAGAAGCGCCTCTTACAAACTATGCGCGACACTTACTGCTCAATTCGACTGTGAGATCTCTCATTTGGCGAAAAGGAATATTCCGAATATCAAGGCGCTCAGGCAACAGAGGACCTAGAAAAAAAAATGGGCTTGGTCAGATTTGGGGATTCATTAGAAAACGGTCTTTATTGAAAGTAGAGGCTAAATAAAGGAAATTCGGTATTTTCAACAAATAAGCAACATAACACAATAATGCAAGTCATCTTCATACGGCTTCTCCCCACGTGGCAAATATGGCAGAAAATGGTCTCTCTAAATGTTTCTTTGTCCTGTGCAACATTGGATGCCTCAGCCGAAGATCTCATACACCCAACTTGTGACGTTCTCTCTCTCCACTGTACGCCTCCATATCTCAGCTTTCGGTCGGCCTGGTTTTTTTTTTGCTCTCTGGTAGCCAAGTCAGCGCGGTTGTGGGATCCCTTCTTTTCCCACTCGCACAGAAAAGCTCAGGAACCATAATTCATTAGGTAAACAGATATCATGGTTGCGTTTTTTAACCAATCTAAGTCCCGATTTTGTGATCGAAAATTCGATTTTTCATTCCATTTAGGGACAAACCAGTCTTAGATTGCAATATGAACGATCCTCGTGCGAAGAGAAATCGTTCAAATTTGTGTGTTCCATTTAGCGAACTAGTTTTAGACCAATAGCACGTGGTCGTTCAGAACCCGCAATAAACAAACAAACTGACAAACAATCAAACAAACAGACAGACAAACAAACAGACAGACAGACAGACAAACAAACAGACAGACAGACAGACAGACAAACAAACAAGCAAACAGACAGACAAACAAACAGACAGACAGACAGACAAACAAACAAACAGACAGACAGACAGACAGACAAACAAACAATCAAACAAACAGACAGACAAACAAACAGACAGACAGACAGACAGACAAACAATCAAACAAACAGACAGACAAACAAACAGACAGACAGACAGACAAACAAACAAACAGACAGACAGACAGACAGACAGACAAACAAACAAGCAAACAGAGGCCCTTCGCAGAGGGACCTGATGAAGGATGATGACTGAAACGGATCGATCTTTTAATAAATGTCTTTATTTGTTCTTTATTTGTCTTTATTTGTTTGGATTTTTATTCCAGCTAACATGAAAATCCAAACAATGTGGATTACCTAAATCTGAAACAGGGTTGTCTAAAAGGAACGCTACCTATGTTTGCTCGTTTTGTACTTAAAAAACGACAATGGTAACAACCTCACCTGTAGTCCCAGCTGGTGCAATTTCTCTTAGTTGTTTGACTACGTCAAGCCGGTTTGATTGTTTCGCTTTCGTTGCTAGGCAACGGATCAATCTTTTTGTTCCAGGATCTGGCTGCTCCAAGGAAGCCTGATCCAGTTGCATACAGTGTTTCAGTTGAAGTACAACTTCTTTGGGATCATTTGACTGCATAAACAGTGACTGTAGGACCTCATTAGGAAGTGTGAGCATTTGTTCATCATTTCCTGCAAAAAGAAATGCTTTTTTTACAAGAAGTAACTGTATTTGTAAAGACCACCGTAACAAAACATAAGCACCGAACGCTGTAGTAAAGGATCTAATCAGTTATAAAATAATGAAACGATTTGATAAAAAAGCAAGGCTGATTAACGGTACGGAAACGATTATGTTAATTGTAAAATATCCAATATTTCGAAAGGCACGGCCTTTCTTCATCAGGGTCTTACAGATAATAACTCGCAAGTCAAAAAAACGTTACAATTTGAAAGTTGAAAGGGGGTGGGGGATTAAATATGATACCATAACAGCATAAATTGAAGTGATAAAGTAAATGTAAATAACAGTAAATATTAAACAAAGCAATGGAAAATAAGAAAAACATGCAATACGACACCATTGATAGTTAATGAAAGTAAGAGAAAAAGAAGCGATGTCATGGTTTACTTATTCTATTTAAACCCAAAGGTTCAAGGGTCTGATCTCTGTCAATAAGATATGCTTCTTTTGATTTTCTTACACCGTGATCACCGTGTTAGAGTTAGCTAGGGTTAACATTCTGTTAGAGTTAGCTTTGTGCTGTGGTTAGGGTTAGCTTGCCTAGATTGAATACTGGGTACACATTTAACCTAGATTGAATACTGATTCAACCTGAGAACTGATTTTACGTGCAAAATTGACACTGAATTCTGAGAGGGAAGGAGGTACATAAAACAGTCACTGTGTTGTTTGTATGACGTTTTGGGGGATGACATTGTTAAAAATTGGATTTTTGTTGCATTGCACTTACTTAACTTGCACGAACTCAGTCCTTAATTTGTTAACAGCTTCTATCTACACCGCAATATCTTACCTCCCTCAGGCGCTAGAAGTCTTCCATCGCGCTCGTCAATTGTAAGCTGTTGTAAACAATGATGAATATGATTAATGATAAATCAAAGTACTCTCTAAGTGCATTAAATTTGCACGGACGAAGTGCGGAAGATGAGAAAATAATGAACATCAGTAAAGATTAAAAAACTTCATCAACAAAATTGGGTTTTGAGAGGCATCCTTTAGGATCCTTGAATTTAACTGGTAATTTCCAGTGCAAAACGGAACTTCACCACTGAGCTACAAGGCCGGATGGTAGCATGGTCAATTGTATAAAATCTATTATACTCGATGAAATATTGAATGCGATAATGTGCATATGATATGAAATTATAAACTGTAGTAGAAAGAATTAATAAGTCAAATTTTAACGGTTAAGATAGAAAATCGAACAGGTGCTTTATCGCAGAACACCTTATTAGTCAGACACCTTGCCAACGCTACCCGGCGACTAATAAATTCAGTTTGTTTCTCCATAAGAAAAGTCTGTTTTAAGTGGTTTGTAGCCTGCAGCTAAGTGTTTCTGTTTCAAAAGTTTTTGAGATTAAGAGTTTTTACAAATTGATTGAAAGGTTGGCGTTTTCTCGAATGGCTTCACATTTAGAAATATATATCGTGTTGTCGCGTTTACCTAAGTCTTAAAAAAATCCACGTAAAGTCCACAGATCGGTTTTAATGTTCCATGGAAAATGACGAAACAAAACATATCAAGTAAAGGGAGTAACATTATTGCTGGATTTGATGAGATTTCCAATCGATAACAATTTCCTTTTCTTTTTCGAGGAACAGATTAGAATGGACCTTGCATGGACTAGTGATTACGAAGGACTGATTAAAGGTTTCAAATGACGTAGTAACATGCGTGACGGATCACCTTGTGTGACCGGAAAAACGACTGTAAAACAAATCATAACAATTGGATTAATTCCCATTCCTTAGGGCACTTACAAGACCTTAAAGCCCGACTTTACTACTCGTAGAGTTCTTGTTATACGTTCAAGAAACAGTTTAATTGTGTGTGCTTATTGTAGTGTATTTACCTGTTTATAATCGGAAGTTTCACTAATCCAAGGTGCAAACTGTTTGACGTGAATCTTGTTAATCTTGGCAGCAGCACTCCTGCGGCATCTGATGAACTGCTTTGCGCTGTGCAAGTCAAACTCAGACCAGAAGTGCAGACACTCCTCTTGCTCACAACCTTGCTTGTGATGAGTGCAACAGTATTTGACAGCATGTCCTTGGCAACAGATCGAGCAGATGAATCCTTCTTCATACTTCATATTCTTCAACCAGCAAAACTCCTTACGCATAGACGCAAGCATCAGTCCCAGCTTTCTACGTACAGCGCAAGCACAGGCCACTTCAAATGCATCATAGTGGACATCTGCAGACATAATCAGCTTAGACGATAAACTTTCTGCCAGGTCAGCACTGAGATTTCCTCTGTGAACAACAACCTCAATGGATGAGGAATGGCATAAAAGGATCACAGAGCAGTCTTCGTCTCCAGATGTGTAAAATCGGGCAAAATTGAGATACAACTGAGGATTCTCTGGGCTCCAAAATTCATCACGGCCCCATTGAAAGAAATGCAACACGAGTCGTGGAAACACGCCCGGTGGAACTTGTCCAGATTCGAACCTTAGGAAAAGGGAAGGAATTTGTGCAGAGGAAACCAACGCGATGATATCCTGAGGTGGATGTGTCATCAACATGGATGGCACCAGGTACTGCCTGCCACATGAGGCATCTGATGAAGGCCAAGGACACAACAAGCTGAATTTCTCCATAATTTCAATAAGGCTTGCGGACGTCTCTTGATGGTCTGATAAAGGACTCCACTCATGTTCTAACAGTCTTTCATCCAGGATGCCTGTTGATTCAAGCCTACACCACAAATCTTTAAATTCTCTTTCTTCATGGTCATATGGCTTAACAGTTATGACCTTTTTAAACACATCCACCAACCACTGAGGGTCCAACACAACCAATTTGTTTAACACTGGAGTGTCATCAAAATGAATCAGAATTCTCTGGTCATGGAGAAAGTTCAGCAGTGTAAAAAACTCTTGATCGTCATCAATCAGGCAAACTTGAGATGCAATTTGTTTTGCCATTTCAAGAGAAATCCATTTATGCCCCTCTTTTACTGTGATTTGAAGAGTCTTCTCGTATTTCAACCACTTGATTGGGATGGCTTCTTTCATCTGTGGTAGCTTCTTAGCAACAGCAACTACTTTCTCCCGCAAGCGTTTAACTTCAGAACACTCAGATTCAACGCTGGACTTTGTGTTATCAACGACAAAAACATCATCATACAACTGACGTTTGTTCGGTTTGGTCTGTAGAGAACCAAGTACCTCACGAGCGAGCGCAAACGGATCTCTCCCATCATATGGTTCATCAGCATGAGTGCAAACTAAGAACACAGGAGGAATATTCACTCCCGCAGGATCTAACCATGCATGCTGGTATTCATCTGGACCACATAGAGAAGCAACGGATGTCATCCAAAAATTAAGATAGTCCAAATTGGTTTTTGTGCCATGGCTGTCTAAAATCCTCTTGTACATTCCTTGCTTCACAACGGGTTTAGCTCTTGCGTGTGGATCCCGGCTGAGGTCATAAACCAAAAGGTACATTGCTCTTTCTGTGATGAAAAGTGGATGGGTTGCGTAGTAGACATTTTGTCCGCCAAAATCCCACAAAACTGAATATATATATTCTTCATCTGGCACTTTCTCAACTTCCTGAAGTAATGTTTTAATCAAAGTTGCTACCTCGTCTGGTATTTTCGTTGTGGCAAGAGGAGAGTGTTCTTCCTTCCTTAGAGTTGGATCGAAGGAGACTTCAGGAACGCGTGCATCAGGAACGCGTTTCCTGTCATCAATAGATTCGGTGGCACCTCTTGATGTGTCACTAGATGGTGAAGACAACAGAGGTGAGTTACTGATGCTTGACACATCCGAAGATCCAGACTTCATAATGTTCACATTTCCCACTTCAAGAACATCTTTTTTCTTCTCCTTCAAATGTTCGGCTACCAAACGAGCCGCGTAGTGCTCAAAGGACATGGGTTCTACAGCATCGGTTGTTGGAATGCTGTCTGCGTTTTCCCCTGCCTTCCAAATTTGAGTTGAGATTTTGAAATGCGAGGGATCAACGTCAATCCCCACAGTGCTGTCTTCATCTGGATTGAAAGGTTTTCCCAGTAGCGAGTTCTTGAGGCTGGTCTTTCCAGAGTAGTCTTGTCCAATCAACATGATAGGCACTCTCTTGAAAGAAGCCTTTCCTTTAGTGAGGGCCGTGTTGTAAGCTTCCAAGGCCAACTGTCCACGTAAATTAATCTCTGAAGGAACTTCTGTGGGGAAAAAAAGACAAATCCCTTTAAACAAGACGTTAAAGCAAGGATAGAAATTGTTTTAGCCTAAATTTCCTAAATTTATAATTGCATCGCTAATGTATGTGATATGAAGTTTGTATATATACAGCGCAATTCTCAAGAATCTCCAAGCCCATTTCAGCCACGTGACTGCACTGAAACACGCCATATAATACGATGTGTATAACTGTCATAAACTCATATTCATATATACTCGTCTGTCTGTCTGTCACCATGAACACAAGCACTTCATTTGTAATGTGTCTGTAAATCTGAAGCTAAACCAAAAGTGAATGAGCGGGTTCCCGGAGAATATTTTGACGAAAGTAGACTGTTCTTTTTCTCTTTTAGCGCAATGTTCAATTATGAAAGTTTAAATCTCACACACTCGTCCACATAACCTTTTAAGTACATTTTATGTTTTGATAGTAAAATGTAGGAAAAATCACCAGAAGCTACAAGTACATTGATTTAAATTTTCTTTTTACATAAGCTTTTATACTTTGATATTTTTTAGCTCATAGTAAACAATATTGTATAGCTTACCAATTTCTGAGATTTTTTTTAATGTTATTATTTTACATAATAACCCAACCGGCACTATGTTAAAAAGTATTATTATTTTTCAAACTAATTGCATACCATTTGTCATCATCATTTTCTCCACTAGTTTGTTACATTGATCCTCCCAGCTAAACTTGTCCATGTATTCTTTCCGGAGTTGTTCTGCCTCTAAGTAAGCTGTTCCTTGACCCATTGTTCTGACCTCTTTTATCTTTTGTGCCCAGACCTGAGGGTCATCAGAGTCCACTACATGCTTCCCTCCAGACGGCAACTGCTTCAGAGCCACGCCCAGTCCAGAATGTCCACTGACAAGAACAGGAAGGTTTGCAGAAATGGCATAGATGCCACTCATTCCAAAACCTTCTACTCTTGATGGCAAAATGAGAATATCGGCGTCACTAATAAATTTGGCCAAATTTTCAGGGGCATCATCAGGTGTTGACTCCACAGTGAACTGGTTCGTCTGCATTCCTTGGCGATATAAAGTCTGTTTTAGCTCCCAAACATGGACTTCATGACTGGACTTCATAACAAATATGAGGTGATAGGGCATGTCTTGATCGAGATGTTGTAATGATAAAATAGCTTTGACCGCAATGTCACATCCTCTAATTTGGAAAGATTTCGTCAAATAAGGATAATTTGTATTGATCAGGACGTTAAATGGTTTTCGATCGCTATGGATTTGACGGACATCAGTTAATTCAGAAAAAACTCCGGGGGTTATGCTGATTACATAGGCTTGCAGGGCGTTTTTAAAGGGTTCGGCCACTTTGGGACCAATCGTCACGACAAGATCAGCCTTTTTACACATTTCCATCTGGCTTTGACCTCTGGCTTGGTGATCAGATTCATTTCCCAAAAAGGAGACTTCCGCTTGGTTAAAGAATTTCATAAATTTTCCCCAGTCTCTATGCACGACAGGAAGGCATTTGCATTTCTTGGTTTT
Organism: Dendrophyllia cribrosa; assembly: GCA_024195265.1. Lineage (NCBI taxonomy): Eukaryota > Metazoa > Cnidaria > Anthozoa > Scleractinia > Dendrophylliidae > Dendrophyllia > Dendrophyllia cribrosa. Next base: position 53,844,786 of record JAJLRJ010000003.1, read on the forward strand.
GCATATTTCTTCTGCAAGCCTCTCTAGATCACGCCCATAACAATGCATGATTAGAAAGTCAACATGCTGAAGTCTACAAGGTGGATAATCCAACAGCTCTATAGGTGACTCTCCTGGAAGATTATCATCTTCTAGAAGTTCAATTTTTTCCGCAAGTTTATTCCGTCTAGGGTGGTTTTTAGGGACGAATGCTCTGACGCGAAGTTTTTCGTTTCTAGCCAAGTGACACGCGAACTCTCTGTTTGTAGTTATGTTCCATCCCCCATTATCTGTGGCCACAATAACCTCAAGTCTTTTTTCACTTTGTGTTAGTCTTGATCCTGACATGGATTTCTCTGAAATTAAATAAATTGGGTAGTTTAAAACGTGGAGTAAAATTATAGTGACTCTCCTTGATTTCATAAACATCCCAAAGAAGGTTTCATTGACACTTACGCTACCATAGCAAGGCGACGATGCGATCATTATACATCTTATATATCACCAAATATCGCGGCATCAAGACTAAACACTTTAGGCAACCTAGTTATTTCCCTTATAGCCTTGACGAAGGACCGAAATAAAATGTGAAAGCTTTTGCGAAAACTTTTTTTGTATAAAAAGGAAACCAAGGTCATAAGTGGGAACTACAAGGACGAAGGACGTAGCTACTGGGAGACTCGTGGGGAGCTAGGTTTTTTACCAGGTTCACATGAAACACGCATCCTGCATACTGGTGTGTTTAGCGAAGCCATAAAAACGGGAAATTGCACGAGCGTAAACAACAGTGGAGAATGTTTCGGTCTAATTTGCGCAAAAAAGGTGAAACTTTGAAATATTCCAGTAGGGCAAGGCATAAAATAGTTTTAGCTTTTGGAGATTCGTACCTCGAACACAACATCAGACATTTGCCCTCCAGGTTAATTAGTTCACGTTTCTTTGCTGCGATTTGTTTGGCTACAATCGCTGTTAAGCTTGTGCGACATTTCTTTTATCTTGTTCTTTTTGTTGTCGTTCCCGAGTATTAATGAGACCCAGTCAACACTATATCTATCTATGTTATAGCCGCTTGTTCGGAAACAAAATATCTGGCTTACATGCTATCATTCAAAACGATCCGGTGTTAAAATATAAAAACTATGCGTTGATTAAAGACAAACCAAGTGTTCATTATTTAAGGCAAACTAAGCGTTGATTAAAGACAACCTAAGCGTTCTGACTGATTATAATTCTTTGCAATTATAATTCCTAGTTTGTTCAAAAGTACATTATGGTGATTCTTATTTGTTCAGTTGTGTGCCTTATTTGTTCGGGTTCTTTCGGTTAAGATAATTTCCCAAAATTATTAACTAGTGTAGGAGTCCTATTTTTATATTTCGTTTTTTGAATCCTTGGGTTTTGTCTCCTCACAAAAGTCATTAGTTCTGGCAATTGCTAATTTTAATAAAACCTAATGAGTAATTCAGCTGTAAGGTAAGTTTCTTATCTTGCAGTTTAGTCTATAAATTATTCTCGTTGCTCAGTGATAATTTACATTTCTCCCTTATCTTTACAAAAAGAAAATAGAAGTCTTTGCAGTTTATGGAGCAATGTGCGGTTGAAACAAAAAAATAATAATAAAATGGTGTTAATTGGATTTGAAACGATTGCCTCTGCCGAAGAAATATTTACACAGAAATCCTTATTCAAATCCCATCGAACCAGACGTTTCGTTCCTTCCATGGGCCGGCCTTTGACTTATTATATATTGTAGTCCATCGATTTCTGCGAATTGGCTCCGCGGTTCCAGGTAAACCTGGAGGAAAAGAACGGTCCGTTTCCTCTCCACATGTTGTAGAATTTGTTGAATATTGTAAGACATTTAAACAAAGTACATTTACTTTGGAAATTCAGCAAGCCCTTATTGAAAATGGCGTTTGTACAGCAGCAAATCTTCCCGCTAGCTCAACGGTCTGTGATATTTTGAAGAAAGATTTACAATTCACTTGGAAGAAACTTTCCGTTCGTCCGGAAGAATCATTCACACATTCACACATTAACACAGTGGGTCAAATGTTCCCCAACTCTACATCTTTATACGAGATTCTTATTTGGTCATTGTCTACGTTTCTCAAAACAGTCACCGCTTGCTTTACCCGTTGAAGAAGTTCTTTGTATTCCTGTATCGTTTCTTCCACGAAGAAAGGCATAAATTTGTCTTCGAAATACTAAATTAACACTTGAAACATGGCGAACACCATTCATCAACATGACATGACACAAGGAACTCGGCGGGGAATCTACTTAAAGCATTTGCAACTTGCTCGAGCAACTTGACGATCAAATTACCAACATTGCCTAACAAAGTTGCAAAGTCGCGCGCAAAGGAACATCCGGTTTGACTGTAAGTCAAGAGAGTATAAATTTTTCGGGAGAGCTTGGTATTCCATTGCAGTCAAAATGGAAATTAGCTTAGCACCTTTGAAAGATAAAAAAGTAGAACTTGCAAAATAAATATTGTTTACAAGATAATTTGGCTTCATAATTGGCGCGCGATTAATCTTGCATACGACACGGCGAGAAAAGTTTATCGAGAGATCGGCAGCTAATTATTCCATCGCATGACAAAAAGGAGCTTGACAGCATAAAATTTCTGTAGCTACATGTAATTGAAGGAAGTAAATATTATGACATGCAATTCTGTGGTCACAAAATTTTATATTCATAGCTGAATGTTAGCAAAACGGGTTCGCGTGTTATCATATTATTTAGCGGCAATGAAGAGTTGCAATTCGATAAAGCTTCCAATATTTGCCATAAGAGTATGTTGTAGGAAAGGAAAGAGACTTTTTGCAACCAAGTTATACGGAAAATTGCATAAACCGATATATAATTATGCCACCGCAAAATGGCAAATATAAAATAGAATGATCGCTTGTCAACAAGAGTGCCCTTGGGGTTAGATAACATTGTTGAGATTCAAGAAGAAATATAAATTTTCGTGTTATCTCTGGCAAAAAGCGCGCTATCCTTCATTGTAGAAAACGATTTTTTCGCATTTTTTGGCGTTAAAACGTTTCCTCAACCTTTTTATTAAGACAGTTGACAAAATCATACCATTGTTTTGTTCCTTTGCACTATAAAGCCGCTCTTTCAAAAACAGCTGTTGGTAAAGTTTACTCGCACCAGTAAACTTTACTATTCGGGACAGCTATAAAAATACAGTGTTCTGATTAGTCAATAGTCGGTAAATTTTACGCTCCTTAGTAAAGATTTTTAGTGCGTAATGTTTTTGACAAGTAGGCAATGTTTTCGACAAGTGTTATAGGCTGGATATGCTCTCGGCCCTTCAATTTCAAGACCTGCTAATGTGTTTGACTGAATTCCCCACTAAGAACATTGCTCTTTCAAACCATATCACACAAGAGTTTTACCTAATTTCAAGACCTCTAAGGTAAAGTGTTTGACAGAATTCCCCACCAGGAAGATTGCTCTTTAAAGTGCCTATGAAATGAAATTTATTTTTTGATGTATCGAAAGTTTCACCTTTTTAGACCTTGGAATAAAAGGTTTAAAGTGTTAGGGACGATGCGAAATGCTTTTTTTATGGTCTCAAATTTAGGTTCTTGGCGCTAAAAAGTGGCTCCAATTTGTGTGCGGCCAAAATCAGTGTCATTTTTCACTGTGACGTAAATAGTTGTACAAACTGCTGCGGGAATATAGAGAACAGGAGAGCTGACAAGAGACGTCGCTAGAGGTGGACCAATATTATGTGGCGAGCGGCCTCAAACATACGAGATATTAGAATTCTTCGATAACAGAGGGTGTAACAAAGCTTTATTTTGCTCCAGAGGCAAATAGGCCGGCGAAATACACGAAATTTGTTCGTCGACATCGGAAAGGGTACGTCAAGCGATGTTGTTTTCAATGAAAGCGCTTATTGTTAAGATTAATATTATTTTGCAAAAGAAAATAACATTCCGGCCGGTGAGGCCGTTTAATCAAGCATAATTTTTCCAATCCATATCCTGTTTGGAAGTTCCTTCAAGCCTCGGCTCGACTGGAGAGCCGTCGAAGTCAGTGAGGCCCACAAAAATATACTGACTCGATCGGCGCTGACTGGCGAGTAATATAAATGTTTATACGGTATTCCGAATTATAAAATTCAAAGTGCAGCGACGCAAGTGTTCACTGGAAGGCGTTTATTCTACGGAACATCTATCAAAAATCTACACGTACAAATGCGTAAGACTATTCGAAACAAAATACATCGCTGAATCATTGCGTGTTCGATCTGAATTTTTATACAATGAAATATAAATCAGACATAAATGTAAACACGATACTTTGAACTCACTTACAAGCCGCCAAGTGGTTAAAATTTCCAGAAACGATCAATCGCTGACAAGACACTGAACTAAGAAGCATAATTATTACGTATATACTTGAGTTCAAACATTTTGAATAAATAAATAAAAAAATACGCTATCAAGGCACCTTGCCGCTAAAAATACACCATTCACATTCAATTCATCAAGCCGCCTGTAAAACACCACCTCGGATATGCATAACATGTCAGTATAATTTAGAAACTTTCAACTAGCAAGCCGCCAAGACATATCCTTCGCATTGAAAAAAGAACTTTTAAGTAGACGAGCGAATTGCCAAGCCGATAAAATAAGTTCATAACCTCCACGCGCGATCAATGAACTTCAGAGAAGACCGGCAGAGTCGCTAATGCGCTAATATCTTGATTTGTTTGTACTACAAATATATCGTTCGCGTTCGATAAACGCTAGTCAACGAGCCACTAAAAAGAAATAACAAAAACGCCTCTGCGTTCAATAAGATTACAACTCAACTGGCGAACCACTGAGACGCTGTGCTACTGAAATGGATACCTTTCACGTTCAATAATCTAAATGATCAAAGTCCGTCTTATTCATGTTCACTTCCTTCACTCAAGCGGCACAGTCGGTTCGTCTCGCTACGGCAAAACTACAGTGGACACGATCATTTCAGTTGATCAAGAGTGATCCGAAACTGATCCTCTTCACCTTCAGAGGACTGTAAAGAAACAAAGTTTCGCTGTCTGACATTTGTACAGCCAAAAACGTTGGCAAAATGACCATCATGCTAAAGGATTCCAAGGGAATTATAGCGTAAACAAACCAATGTGTCATACTATTTACGTCATCACGCATGCCCACTCGCCCCCAGGCTCTCCAAAAATTGGAGCCACTTTTCAACCGAAGTGACGCATCTTCGAGGAGCTAAAAAACCGATTTTCTTTCTTTTCCTCGGGAAATGATTATTGTTTTCGTTCTTTGGACATAATAAACTAATGAAAAACGAAGGAAAAAAATTCATTTCATAGGCACTTTAAACCATACAGTATTTGTTAATGCAAGAAAAAGAAGATTGCTCTGCCGTGTGCATTCAAATTATGTTAAAAGCATGTTATCGACGGGCTGACTGGCTTGTATCATTGTCTACTCAAGGACAGAAACGAATGACAAAAGAAAACACAATGTCAAATTACATGTAAACCACGTGCATGAAAGAAACGGTTCTGTCCTCGTGTACCGGTAACAAAAAGAACGAAACAAAGACTAAACAATAAACTACACGAAAACAATAGATCACAAACAAAGAGAATACAATGTAAAATCCCTCGTGTACCGGTACACCACAGGAAACCCAAGCATAATGTTTGCATATTAATGATATTTGAAAATATAAGACATTGTATGGAATTTCGAATTCAACGTTTTAAGCAATATATAAAATCAAAATTGCTGAATAAAATTGTTGAAACATTTACTGGTGTTGTATTCTATCTTTATACAGTGCTTCTACGCTATTTGAACGATTTTTAGTCCATTTATCTTACCTTGTATAATATAACTGAAAGGAAGGAGAGTTTGGTAGCTTTCGGCGTCCGACACGTGTCCACAAATGGCTCATTTGTCACACAAAAATAGGTGCTGCTCCCATTTTGACTGGTCGTCCTCACAGTAGAATAATGTTAAATTGCATTTCTTCAAACAACTTGAACATCCCTTGTTATTATGACGAATAAGCCGCTCCACAAAATCACATACCACTGCAAAATAGGCGTTTGTGGTGGTATCATGTAAACAAATGTAGAGCCATAAGAGGGAACCGGAGTGAACTCGCCCTGGCGTCATGTAAACACCCCCTTGGCGCGTGCAAAAATCGAGGAAAACAAAAGAAACCGCTCCGGTGGGACACGCTTTTTGTAGAATGTGTTTGTTTTTATGTCATTTTGCACGGGCTAATTTTTTTTTTTACTGTAGTGCGACCAGGCCCTATCACGCAAATATAATCTGCCAAATTAATTTCAGGCACCCACGTGCAAATATATTTTTTTGTTTTACCGATATAGCATTTTAATTACCGATATAAATTCTAATTACGTTAAAATGCCATTAATTTTTGTAAAGAAAAAGCACGCTTTTACCTTGAATAGCGTATGGCGTGTTTCACAACAGTTACAAAGCACAATTCATTTGCACGGTTTACGTTTTCACAAAAAAGTATAAACAGTAAAATGTCAATTATTGACATTTTACCGTTTTTACTTTTTTCGTCTTTTCTTCCTTGTCTCCTCCTCTTCAAGAGGCCTCTTTAATGTCGAAAGCATGATAAGCAGAGTGACAACTTGGTCCTCACCGGGTGGTAGGCGCAACAAAAATGACAGGTTGACAAAATTGAACGTGCCCCTCCCTGTGGGGTTTGATTTTACTCTGGTACCCAGTGTTGACCGCGCATCCGTGATCTATTCTGTTCTTCACACTTTCTGGCGCCCATTTTGCAGTGGTATGTGATTTTGTGGAGCGGCTTATTCGTCATAATAACAAGGGATGTTCAAGTTGTTTGAAGAAATCCAATTTAACGTTATTCTACTGTGAGGACGACCAGTCAGAATGGGAGCAGCACCTATTTTTGTGTGAAAAATGAGCCATTTGTGGACATGTGTCGAATGCCGAAAGCTACCAAACTCTCCTTCCTTTCAGTTATATTATACAAGGTAAGATAAATGGACTAAAAATCGTTCAAATAGCGTAGAAGCACTGTATAAAGATAGAATACAACACCAGTAAATGTTTCAACGATTTTATTCAGCAATTTTGATTTTATATATTGCTTAAAACATTGAATTCGAAATTCCATACAATGTCTTATATTTTCAAATATCATTAATATGCAAACATTACGCTTGGGTTTCCTGTGGGTACACCAGGACACAGCCAAAGAAACGCTGACTACATGTACAATGTAAGCTTACTGGTGTTGTAAAGAGCTGCGTGGTATCTGTGGTGTACCGGTACAAAAGGACAAAAACAAAAGATTAAACAATACACGACACGGACATAATACTCTATAAACAAAGGGAATGCAATGTAAAATCCCTTGTGAGCCGGTACACGAGGACAGAACCGTCAACTGATTAGTCAGCAATTTTTTTAATATTCCCTGCTAACCTGGTTTTATGTAAAGTTTCTTGCTAACTCTCTCGTTTAACGTACGACTTATAACTTACTATTCAAGTCTTTTTCCTTTTCTTTCTCCTTTCTAGCTCCAAAACCTAAATTTTGGGCTAAGTTTCCAGAGCTTCTTCCCTGATTCGAGGCGGCCATCTTTCACAAATTTTACATTTTACGCGCCGAGGATGACTGGGAACGAGTTTGAGATGTCAGGTGGGGCAGAGGTGGGGCAGGTGACGTTTAGGGAGGGACCATTAGAAAAGTGATGGGGGGGGGGGGGGGGGGGGGGGGGTGGGGAACAAACCAAAAAAAAATTCGTGCAAGGGAAAATGCCAGGAAAAAACATTCGTGCAAAGTTCAAGGCAAAGAAAAAAAAATTCATGCAGAAGGAGAAGTCCTATTGTGGTTGTTATTTAATATATAGAAGCTGCCAATGTGCCTATTGAAAATAGCGCTCTTGGCGTTTCAAAAATTCAAAACATTCTTGGGGCCTTCCAATACTATTATTTATAAATAAAGACATTTGATAGTGTTCATTGAAGTGTTTACCTCACACTGCATGAAATGACAACTATAAGGTGATATAATGAATTCATATTTTCAATTCAACAGCCGGAAAGCGCAAATTGCAGTTGCCAACATGCAAAACCAGTAGATTCAAAAAAAGTTTTATTCCACATAATTGTTACAAATGATAGATTTTTTTAGCTGTATTATAGTCCATCCATAGTATTTTAGGTATTCTTATAATTGTAGTATAAACATTTTTAATTATTTTTTAAAATATTTTGTGAAAGTTGGCATATTAAATTCAGCTGGCTCTGGGGCTGTAAGTTTTAACTTCAATAAACTATCTCAGGGGCGGATCCAGGGGGGGGGGGGGGGTGGATTGGGTGGCTAGCCACCCCCCTTTAGACCATCGGCAGGGGTTTCATTAAGGGTCGGGCAGTCGGGCACCGGGCAAATTGACCGGCTGTGAACACAATTTTGCCCGGCTGCTTTGAACATCTAAACGTTATTGTTGTCACCAACAAGTTAAATAATTCACTAACTTGGCCTTTTTGATGTGTGTTCTAAAAAATAAAGCATATTTCAACTTAAAAACAACGAGGTTATTGCTTATTTGCCTCCCGTTGCTCCCTGTACAGAAGAAACGTGACAAACAACTGAAATCGCCCCACAATGCATTGCTAGCTTAGTGCTCTGCATTATGTTCCGCATGATGTCACTGAGTTGCAAACAAGTTCCATATGTGTTATGGCGACCAGAAAAAGGTCAGAACGGTCGATTAAACAATATTTTTGTACTCAACTTGATAACTTCATGTCCATAACTACAGATATAATCTGTATTCAGTTGATTGAACAAACAAAATACAATCTTTCAAGCAACAGTAGGATGCTTAAGTTCGTGCTTCAAAATGCAGGAAAATGCATCTCCGAGAGACTAATATTTAAAAATTTCCCGGGGGGGCATGCCCCCGGACCCCCCTAGAAGGAAAGGGGCTTCGGCCCTTCCAATCATGTGTCCACCTGCTCAAACTCATTGCCCTCCTGTTCAAAATCTTAATGGACCTTAATGAAATCCCTGCATCGGTATTAATAGTTTTCTTTTTAATTGCAACAATTAAAAAAAAGAACAATTGTAGACTAGGCATATACCCGTAGCCACCCCCCATAAAAAATCCTGGATCCGCCCCTGTATTTATCTATCTATAATAAATATGATAAATACATGTAATTATCCATAAACAGTTTCAATATTAAATAACTTTTTAACATATTAATATTTGTTTAATTTAAAAAATTATTTGTGCCCACAATAAAATTAGAGGGGTCCCCTTGATGAAAAATTCTATAACACAATGGAAAAGTTCATTGATACAAAGCTATAGTGATTGTTAAAACTTTAACTATTACCAACATGAACTGATCAACAACATCAACAGCAACACTGCTACTTTAAAAAAAAATAATAGCACAAAGTCTGGTTTTCATTGGCAGCCAGTGTACCTGCAACATACACTGTATACTTTATTACTATCAGTAATGTCATCCAAGAATATGGGAACCAGACTATTATAAAACTAGATAGTCACTTACATGCATAATACAAGTTGGTCAGAAACATCATAATGTGATTGAAAAAAATGTGAGAGGAGGTCGATCAAGGATATTAATGTATTTGAGTGATATTAAAGTGTGATCTCATGCACAAATTATTTTTATCAAGCCTCAAAATTCCATCTTTTGATATAGATTGCTGCTATATAAGCAACCACAAAATTTCAACTTGTTGGCAAATAACAAACAGTACATAACATTTTGATGTTACTATTCCTAATATATATTTTTCAAATATACGTAATGGTCAAAAATGGTTTTTAAGTATTACACCTTTTTTTAATTAGTAAATGACAAACAAAGCAATATTTGTCAGAAAAAAAAATTCGTGCAGAGGGTTTCACCTGCAAAAAAAAAATCCTGCACAAGCAATTGGCGAAAAAAAAATTCGTGCAAGCTGAAAATCCCCCACCTCCCCCCAACACTTTTCTAATGGTCCGTCCCTTATATCATTTATTAGCTGATACGTGTTCAGTGTGTATTGACCTTAAGGCTACTTTTAGTACAGGGACGGCATAACCGGGCCGATTAAGTTAAGTTAAGTTAGACCAGGATATATGTATCAAGTATTATATGTATCAAGCTAACAAAATCTATCTGTAAGCACTAAAAATACCTGTAATTTTACACTTGATCGAGATTTTACTTTTTGACGAAATATCTCGTGGAGAATGCTGAAAATAGCATTTCCGAGCCTCTAGTTTTCAAAACTTTCTCAGGGGGCATTCCCCCAGTACCCCTAGAAACTCGCGCCTCCGGCGCTCGCTTCATTCACCCGCATTACAAAACCTTTAGATAAATATGAACACCCCTTCTGAAACCCCACCTACGCGCCTGCTAAGGCGGTGGCTATCTGTCATTAAGATTTAGATAACTGATTATTTTTTACCTTTGGAGGGAGGACTTAATATAGTACCACGGTAGATTAATTATTGAATAAACCTGGTAGACAATTGAAAAAAAAAAACGGTGTAAATTTAGCCGACCAGGTGAAAAAAAATTAGCCGGCCTGGTGGCGTTTATTCGAAAACCTTTTGAGGATATAGAATCCACCGGGTCTGTTACAGAGGGGTATTTTTACCCCAAAACTGGGAATTTACTGTCGACCGAACCGTTGCCCGTGTATCTGATTGAAGCCTGCCATAAGAGATCGAATGAGGCTATAATCACCCCACTCCAGTCTCACCCAAACGATTTCAAACTACTGGTTAACATTCATTACCTTTTCAATATTAATTCAAACGCCCTTAAACTTTGCAACTCTTCCACACATTTATTTGGCAACAATTTCATATGACATTTTATCGATCACGTGATTTGATGTTTCCATAGCAACAAGATTTTGACAGCCACATTTTTTGAAATTTGCAGTTTTTTTACCTTTGAATTAAGAAAAACAATGTTTATCGGTATAACTTTTACATTTTTACGTCATTTAGCGTTTATTTATTGGCTTTGATTAAGGCGGGGTTTTACCTGAATTTTAATGAAATTTTAAGAGCTTTTAAGAGGGGATAGGAGAAAGAAAATTACTTTTGGAACACCAACAGACTGCTGATACCCACGCAAGAGCACCCCAGGTTGCTAATTTTTAAACTTCACTAAATCTTCAATATTTCTTATTTCTCTAAATTTTACAAATCCTTTAAGAAAAACTATTTCCTCCCCACAACACCCAAAAATCACCCAAAAATTTACAAAACATCCTACTGAAAATAGATTCATGGGATGAGTGAAGGGTTTTTGGATTGCTTGAAACGTGAACGAGATATTTACACTAAAGCCATGTTAAGTAGCGGAAAATTGAATTCAGGTAAAATCCCGCCTTAAGTTTGAGTCAATTTGGACGGTTATTAAGAGGTTTTGAAAAATTTCAGAAATCCAAGATGGCTGATCCAAGATAGCGGCCGTAAAACTAATTACCTAATAACTACGTCATATGACGTTACCATTGTTCGGGCCACAAAGGAGACAGTTTTGGACGTACTATGTACCATCTAGGTTTTATTGTCATAGCCTTAACGTTCTTGAAGTTACGCCAGGAACTCAAATAAAGCCCAGGCAAAATAGGGTTAAGGACCATAACGGAATGAAGCCTGACGCTCAACCAAAATTCTACAGGGTAAGCTCAGTCCCATACGCCTTCCGAGAAGCGGTGGATGCTGAATACCGTATATTCAACCGCCTAGAATCCAAAGGTATTGCAACCTCGTTCCCAGGGTCTCTCTTCTTCCCTCCCCTGGAGCGAGAGAGAGAGAGAGAGACCCTGGCTCAGGATGGTCACGTGTCTCGTGGACAATTATAATCCTAAGGAGGGGTAGACAGTATTTGTAACGTTGCCTTGTTTTCTGTACAGTGGCAAGGCTCGTGCTGTGAGCGACGGTTGTTGTTTCAGCTGTGGCTGTGAAATAAATATGTTCCATGTTCCATAACCTCTTGTTGAAAATAGGAATCTGTATTGCAAGATATATATAAAAGACGTAAAAAATTCTCTGTGATTTAATATAGAAAGACCCGGAATAAAACAGATAAAACATCCCAGGCTTTTATATCGTCAACCGAATAGGGATGTTAGAAATCTCTTTGGCCGTGAAAAGTGCTTCAATTTTGCTGTTTATGTTATGCCTGCCGTTTATAACTCAATAAATAGAAGGACAAAAGATCCTGACAACTTAAAATTTTCGAACTGAACATAATATGAACAAAATCCTAAAATTGAAATAACGAAGGTTCAGTCAAACGATTCAAACGAAAGCGAATAAACAATACGCAAGGATAAAATTGTTGCTCAAAAATTCACAAGTATATAAATGAACAATGTATAGACATCCAAACGACTGGAACTGGTGAACATAGTAACTAAACAACATGCCTCACACACGAAGAATAAAAGCTTTCATTGTCTTCTCTCGATCGTTTCCTGTTATAAAAGTGTACTGTTGATCAGCGTGCAAACATTTGGTCCGTGGTGGCCGCTTCTTTCTTGCTTTGCCATCGCCAGAGAACAGACGGCAGCACTTTAATGTGCCTTTCGAATGAAGCTTAAAGATCGCCTGTTAAGCAGTATGTAGCGATAATTCATCCCAGTCCGGAACAATGCCATAAATCAAGAGCGCGAGCTTTGCGGCGTCAAGTAATAAAATTGGATTGCATTCTGCAGCAAGTTCAAAATTAGCTTTACTGCGGTAAATCTTCAAGCGCCGTGACAATTCCTCTGATCCAGTAGTTAGTGACGTTGGTGATTCGGGACCACCAAAAAATTCGGGACCACAAAAAATAAGGCCCCAAATGCCCGAGTTACAGCCTCACACGAGTCATTGTCATTCCTCGTGTGAGGCTGTAACTCGGGCATTTGGGGCCTTATTTTTTGTGGTCCCGAATTTTTGGTGGTCCCGAATGCACCAACGTCACTAACTACTAACTGTGAACGCTGGTCCGGTACGAGACCAAGCTGTGAATGCTGGTCCGGTACGAGACCACTACCCCAGGGAGGTATAGCCAATTGAAGAAATGTAAACCCTGTATATACGGGATGGCACAACCCTGCGCCAACGAACCAATATTTTTCTTTGAGGAATTCAATCCGTTGTTTCCGTTGATAACAGCAGCCGTACCATCAAACGCCAACACGTTTACGGAAGCTAACGTCTTATTGGATACAGGCTCACAAATGTCTTTTATCCGGAACGTTTTTGCAGAGTCATTAGGTCTAGAAAGCAAGACCCTGGTGTTTCGCACCATTAATATTTGTGGAAAGTCAGAAGTTCTTTTGACTAAGTTGTATAAAGTCCCTCTGTGCACAAGTGATCAAAAGACAGTTCAATCGATACAAGCTATTGGCCTCCCCGAAATATTGACAGAAACCAAAGCTGTAGATATGAATGAGATGGCAATTGTCTTTGGCATTCCGGCGAATGAGCTCAACAGAAAGGCTGGGCCAATTGACATTCTCATAGGAATCAATTACCCTCTTTTCCACATAGGCCAAACGAAAGTGCAGGACAATCTAGTCATTCGAAAAAGTCCCCTCGGCTGGGTTTTATTTGGTTCAAACGTAGAGGAGGCAATCCCCACCCTGGTCCCTCCTTTCTCTCAAACCTCGTAAGAGGGGGTCAAATGCGTTTTTCCCGGCCTCTCCCGCAACGACAAGCGAGACATAGCCAATTGGAGAAACCATACACCTCTTGTGTAAACACGATGGCGAACAGAGCTATGGCTGCTGTTGAGTTCTTGTCTCTGAAAGGAATCCCTTTGAAAGAAGGCGATGACTTATACGCAAAGAACAAAGGGACGTTGGAATACAACCCTTGCAGACATTGTGGTTTAAACTTCACCCAAGGGCATTCTCTTATCGAGCATCAAAAATACGCTTGCAAGAAGCTGAGAACAGAAAAACGACCGAAAGAGATTTGTCCCGGCTGCAATCGAGCAGTTTCTAAAACAACGGTTTACAGCCACTTAAGAAATGGTTGCCCTCTCGCGAAAAACAACCCTCGAGTTTTTATACAGCGAGAGGTTGTTCGAGATGTTTTTGCAAACATTAGCCCGCATGATCTTAATGCCTGGCTTGACGAGCAAGAACAAGAACCATTTAAAAACAAAAGCCTGGAGGCTCTCAACCAGAACGTGACGAAAATGCTGAATTTCAACGTTTAAACGCGATGAAAGAAGCGTTCTCTAACCCGCGTAGAGAAGGACCAAAACCTGTCGCAATGTTCGCTTGGAAATTGCTCGATCTCACTGAAATTTGGGAGTTTAAAAAACCAGATTTCTTGAGGGACATTCAAAGACATATCGAATGTTTTCATGAGAATTTATCAAAACTGAAAGGAAGAATCAGAAATTATACTTACACCGATGACTCTGCCACAACTCCAAACACAGGCGACGACAAGGCCTTTTTGGAAGCCTTTTTAATGAAGCAAGCGGCAATGCTTACTCCAGAGTTCTGAATGCATTATTCCATAAAAATTCGTTTTTGATTATCATCGCATCAGACATCAATTGTTGTCTCAGGTAATTTATAATCACTCGTTGCGGGGCTTCAAGCGGTGTTATAATGTTCAGGATTTTGTAGATCACAAACATATAAGATATTCTCGGAAGCCGAGCTTCTATTTCTTTGAAGACACGTTTCGTTTCATGGATTTGATCGAGAGTCAACTGTACAGGCAGATATTTGAGCTTTTTTATAAGCCTGTCCAAGGCATAACCAAACATATAACTTCGTCCCGACCGATGACTTGGTTTGTGGAAATTGTTTTGCTGCGTACATGCCGGAGCATCATCGAGCACTTCCACACGGCTGCATCTTTTACAATAAAGTTCACAACTCAAGTGTGTTAAGGCTTGACTCAACCAATAATTTGGTGGATTTTTATTTCAAGTATAAGCATTTATCTAATCTTTATGAAACTTGGCAAGCATTTTGTTATTCGCGTTTGTATCCATTTGATCAAATTTTTCTTGTCAAGTTTGGGTCACGTGACATGCATTTACCTTATAACGGTCAAAATCTTTCAACGAAAATGGGGAATAGATAGTCACATTATATCCATCTTGTTTATTCCTTTTTCTATGACTCCTAGTAAGGGCTTAATAATGCCGCCTTTTAATCGTGTCCATGTGTCAACGGAAACCGCCAGTTAAGGAAAACAGGTCACGTGACATAACAAATGTCTAAATATCTGACAAGATATATGACGGATACCGCCTTAAAAGGCGGAGTTACATTGGAAAGGACCTTTTGGACATTTTGATTGCGAAAGTTTTCAAACTTTCCGACTGCAAACGTTCCCCATTTCAAAAAACATGTTTTGTGACGTCATCAATCAGGGAATATCACGTGATGGTTGATGAGACTTTCTTTTGATCGAACAAGTCAATTATTTATTCCCTTAAACTCTATGACCGAGGAAAGTTATTATATCAAGAAAGAATGGGGTTCTTTAAAATCTCTGCAGGGGGTCCTTTAAGGATAAAAAATCCAAGCCTTAAGTCACTTGAGAAGAATTGATTGATTGCAAAAAGGAGCCACCACAGTCATAACAACAAGACAGGAGTCTTCGGTCACGGCGTTCACGGCGTTCACGGCGTTCAATCTCCATGTCATTGTAATGTTTTTGTAGATATTGCTGCCCAATCTCTGCCAACCCCACATCTTCGCATAACTGATAAAGTTTTTCCGGCAGGCACAAGCGGTGTATTTCTTTTGTGTAATTGCTGCCGTATAGCGAGCGCAGGATGGCAAATTTGTGTTCTTTGTCAAGTTCATTGAGCCGTGCGCCAAACTCAGTCATGTCTATATTTAGAGATTACAATTTTTCAATTGGGGGGGTTTCCCGTGACTTCCGGTATTGTTGTGTAAAGGCCGTATTTAGAAAATTACAACTGTTCGAAGCTTCTCGGGCATACCGAAGCGCCCCACAAATACCGAAGCGCCCCAACTTTGTTGAAAAAAGTTTTTCTGGGGCGCTTCGGAATTTATTTTTTGAAAAAGGTTTTGTGGGGAGCTTCGGAATTTGTCAAGTTCATTGAGCCGTGCGCCAAACTCAGTCATGTCTATATTTAGAGATTACAATTTTTCAATTGGGGGGGTTTCCCGTGACTTCCGGTATTGTTGTGTAAAGGCCGTATTTAGAAAATTACAACTGTTCGAAGCTTCTCGGGCATACCGAAGCGCCCCACAAATACCGAAGCGCCCCAACTTTGTTGAAAAAAGTTTTTCTGGGGCGCTTCGGAATTTATTTTTTGAAAAAGGTTTTGTGGGGAGCTTCGGAATTTATTTTTTGAAAAAGTTTTTTGGGGGCGCTTCGAAATTTATGGGCGGGATTTTTCCCTCAAGATTTGTAGATTAAAGCCAGAGTTTAATCTCTCAAATCGGATTTGGAGGCTGCGGCGAGAAGTATCTTTTTTTGAATTTCTTCTTTGACTTCCTTGCGAAGTTCCTTTTTGAGTTTCTCGAGGTCTGGCGCTTGTGTTTGAGTGCCAACGTCTTTTTTTGACCTAACACCATCCCTGATTGCAGCTTTGAGTTCGTGATATTTTTCCACCTCACGAGTGATTATGGCGAATTCTGTATCACTGATCCTCTTGTCTTCCAGAGCCTTTGAGATTAGCTCATTTACAGTGTTGCGTTTAGCCAGGGCCAGTGTATAGATTTTCTCGTGTTTGATCACTTTTCGCTCTAATCGCTTGTTAGCAGCTGTAAAGCCAACAGAGGACAGACCGCAAAGCGTGGCGATGCCCGCAAGTGCTGGACTTATAACAATTCCTAATCCGGTCAATGCAGTGGCAAGGGCCCCTGATGACAGCCCAACAGAAAGCGACCCAAGGCCAACCGCCGAGTAATGAACTAATGATTGGGTTCGTTTGTATTTCTTTGCGACTTGTCTGTAATGCTCGGCTTCGTCAGACAACTCCTTCAGCAAGTCAGAGATCTTTTTGAGCCGGAAGTCTTCTGCATTGATTTGAGTGATCTCACGCATAGGGTATAGCTGTTGTGTCTCGCTGTATTCGGGGGCAGATGGAAGCACATTGGCAGAACTCATGGTGTGGGTATATATATGATTTTTTAATTTATCTCGATTTCAAATTCTAAGGGTCTACCATTGAAGTTAAAGAGGTTGTCATCTTTATTCCGAACAGACAGTGTGATGGAGTTAACAAATTCGCCAGACGAGACGTCACGCAAGACATGCTGTGGTGTTGGTTGGTAATGAACCTTTTCAAATGATTTCCCACGAATGTCGAAGCGCGCCAACACACTCGAAGGTTTGCCATTGAGCAAGTTCTGTTCTTTGTCAACCAGGTCGCAGTGGACAAAGTAAGTGCTTGGAGATGTAAACCCTTTTACAATTGCACTCCAAAACGGTGTACCACTTATACCAAGAAAATCTATCAGATTTCTGCTAAACGTTACATTATTGGGACTTTTAATTAGCATTATTCCTTCTGCTGTGATTGTCTCAACTGTTAGATCAATAACTGGTCTATTCGTTTTTATCTCAAGGAAATCTTTCACAATGTTATCCACTGTGTAAAACCCCGGCATTACGAATACTTCAGTAACCCCTCCACCAACGCGAGGTGCTGAGATCTTTGCTCTTTCTTTCAAGTTGTACCACGAGTTGGTGAGAGAGGCAGACAGGAGCCGGATATAACTCGGTTTCGGCAGTGGGTGATCAAAGTACACAGTGTGAGGGTTCGAAGGCGTGACAAATGTCAACACAACCATGACAGATGCGAGTATATATAAGTTTATTTTATTTCAATTTCAAATTCCCAGGGCATTCCTTTGAAGTCAACGAGGTTGCCCTTTTCATCTCTGATCGACAGTGTGATGTCATTTACATGTTTACCAAGGCCATCGACAATATGCCAGATGCCATGTTGGGTCCCTTGGTAATTTATCTTCTCAAAAGGTTTTCCGGTTACATCAAAACGAGCCAATAAGCTTGAAGGTTTACCATTGAGAAGGGTCTGTTCTTTGTCAAGAAGATCGCAGTAGACAAAGTATGTGCCTGGAAGTTTGAAACCTTTTATGGTAAAATTAGGATATGTTTTTATGTCTATATGAAACAATCTTGCGAGATTTGGGGAAACCCATATTATGTATTTTTGCCCTGGGTTTAAAATAGAAAGAACACCAAGTTCATATGGTTTTACCTGCAGAGCAATACCCTTTTCTTTAAATTTACCATTTATCATGTCTGCAAGGCTATTAGGAGTAACAAAGCCAGGACCAATGTCAATGGTGGTAGTCTTTGGGTTATCACCAGAAACGACTGCGGCTATTTTCACTTTTTCTGCCAAGTTATGCCACGAATTGTAAAACGAGGCAGACAGGAGGCGGATGAAGTGTGCATTCTGGATCACGTGATCAAAGTACAGAGTGTAGGGGTTCGAAGTTGTGGTAACTGTAAGCACAACCATGGTGTGTATATGTAAGTTTATTGGAAAAAACATCACAGGAAAACATTTTAAAATATAAATGTATACAATCATGTTTGGCAGACGGCCTGGTGGATTTAACCCAAATTCAAATCTTGGTGTCTCCATCGGTGGCCATAATTACGGACCCCCACCACCTTTTTATTCGCCTCCAAACGCCTATACCCATGTGGCGCCAAAGCCACCACCCCCTGATCCTCAAATTGCGTGGATTAGATCGCCGGAAGCAGCAAAGCTCTCTGCTGCGGCCAGGGCCAAGGCGATCTCAGACTTCAAAAAGCGTTTCCCTCGCGCCGATATGTCTCACTTTGAAGTGCAAGTAGAGTTTGGCGACGACCACAAAACAGCCACAGGGGAAGTGCTTTACAAAGAGGGCCAAGGCTCATTGGCACTTATCACAGAAATAGCCCACAAAGATTGGACTGGCGCCGAAAGAGATGCTCTTGGCCTCCATTATGATGGCAGGTTCCCTTATCAGTTATCGCTGGGGCAACCAGAAAAGTCAATCCCGGCTGTTGCTTTCGACACCACAATAGACAAAGACATGATGATTGGGGCAATCTTGAATGACAAAGAGCAAAAGATTTATGTCACGCCAACTGATCATTTCACAACGAAATACAGAAACATATTCAGGGACACACAGATATCATTCACAACCGCAAAATACGGTCTAAAATGGCTCGGTGGGCCTCATATGAGTTTTTGGCCACAACAACTCTCCTTCGCACTGTGGTGTGCAACAACCGGCTGCGGGATCTCGCGTGACATTCTCTTCGATAAGAACTCCAGTCTATCCCTAACCCCACAGCTCCGGTCGTTTTACCGGTTTCACGTTTATTTCACAACAAGGCGAATACTCTACCAGATGGGCGGGGAACAAAGCGTGAGTGCTTTGCCAGACGACCCCCCATTTAACCATAAAGACAACAAGTACAACATCGACGCGTACAAGAAGCTTTGCATTGAGTTTGGTATCGACCCCAGTTCTGACTTCCGTTACACATACGGCAAGAACCACGGACTTGGGAATGTCTACATTTGGGATTACGGGAGTGGCCCAACATCTACTGATTACACTTATCCAGACTCTGATCTAGCTCTATTCGATGATGAGCGCGTCACTGACAGAAAAGACCCCAACTATCGTGCCAATGGAATATCTTTCGTCCGCAACGACCAAGGGGCGGACACCCAGTTCGAGCACTTTGTGCCAAATTACGCACAGGGGCTAACACAGCCAGGGCTCGCGCGTATGAACCAATCAATCGAGGCCTTTGTGTACTGCATTCTTGGTTCACAGGCCAAAACCCGTAGCAGCATCATTGGAAAAGGAGGCAGGGCCTTCGAAACGCAGAGAGTCTTCCTCACCCATCTAGAGGAGGCCATAATCCTGAACGACATCTCAACAAGCGTACAGCGTTACCAGCTTGCCATCCAAGCAACGAAAGTTCGCTTAGACTTTGCGACAGCACCCGGAAGCTGGCTCATGCCCTCGCGCATGATTATCAACACAGAGAGCGTGATCGGGTATAACAACAATCTACAGGAGGCAACGCAAGGGATGAAGCTGGGCGTGAACAGTGGTGTTAATCTGGGCACGAAAAAAGCCTCTTTTCGCCACATGGACGGTGGACCAACAAAGATTAATCCACCAAACAGCCACCCATCAAACCCGATACATAAACAGGCTACACAGGCACAGGGCATCGCACCCAAACCGAAGGCCACACCCACACCCACACCCACACCCACACCAACACCACAACCAACCCCCGCACCAACACCCGAACCGCAGCCAGACCCGCATCACGTAAACAAGGCACTCGTTGCTGTGGGCGCGATTGCTTTGGGAGGGCTTTTCGTTTGGTTGAGGTAGTCGAAAATCAATGTAGCCTTACAATTTTTTTCGCTCCACTGAGTGTGTGCTCCCAAGAGAGTTAAGACTTCGAACGCTTGGTGATCCTTTCAACAAGGAAGGCCACAACGGCAAGGATGAGTAACCAGGCATGTTCACCAAGAAAGGAGATGACAGACCCAGCTGCTTTGAAGATGAAGCTCACAATTGAGCCAATGAGGCCAGGCAAGGCGCCGGCTGCCTTTTTGCCAAGCTCTTTAAGCCCATTGCCAATAGCCTTGGTGGCCTTTGCCAGGCCGTTCAAGGTGGCGAGCACAACAGCGCTGATGGTGATGCCAGCTGCCAGAACAATCGCTTGCAGGGTCCATCCGTATTTCTTGAAGATTTCTCTGACCCTCTCTCTCAAAGACAGGGCCCTCTCCCGCACCTCAACCTGTGGTCGGAGCCTTGCAAGCTCTTCTTCTCGCTCAGCAACCCGGGCCTCCGCGGCTTCTCTTTCAGAGGGAGACGTGTTCTCATCCTCTATGACGCGTTTATCCTCCTCATTCTGTCGTTTAAGCTCGGTTTCTCTTTCGTTTAACTCATCAAGAGGTTTAGTTGAGTTTAGCCTTGCTTCAACTTCATTTCTTTCCTTCTCTTTTGCAGAAAGGCGTGTTCTGAGTTTGTCAACCTTTGCCTGTTCTTGGTCTCGTTGTTGTTGTATTTTTTGCAGTGCCCCTACTTCTTTTTTCTGGTTTTCAAGATCTCGTTGAAGATTCTTTTTCACCTGTTTTAGGCGGTCTATATCGGCTTGATTTTCAACGCTTGAACCGTGTTCCTGCTCCAGATTGTCAATCCTCGCTTGAGTTTGTTCAATTTTGTCTCTGAGGTTTTGCACCTCATTTGCTGCTAGTTGTTGTTCTACAGCAATCCTTTCATTCTCCTTCAGTTGTTTTTCTGCCTCCTTCAATCTTTGTCTTTCTTCCCTTATTGAGGCATTCGCTTCAGAGACAAGTTCTTCAGCGCTTGGGCCAAGGGATGTTTTGAACTTGTCTGTGAACGATTTAAGAAAGCTACCATCTTGCTTGAAAATGAGAGTTTCCCCGCCTTTTGGTCCAAAGGAAACTATTTTGTCAGAATTTCCTGGTTTTTTTACCGAAACCAATTGGGCCTAATTTGGGATATTTACTTTTGGAAACTTCTTTTTGATCCAGTCCATGGCTTTATCGACCATCTCTGCTTTATCAGTTGCGTCTGAGAAGTCACTAAGAAGAGGGATGGTTTCAGGGTCACCTGGCAGCCCACTTTGTTCGTGAGGCAATGTATGCATTTCATGCTGCTCGCCGCCATGATATGGGGTGGATGTGCCGCCTGGTTGAAAGGGTGTTGTTGTGTCAACTTCTTGTTCGTCATCGTCGTCATCATCGTGGTCAATTCCATGGTCAACCCAAGGATTATCGGGCATATCTCCTGGATCAAAACCGCCTTCAGCCATGAATGATATATAAATATGAATTTTAAAAACACAAATATATACCATGTCTGTGCAACCGAATCTACTTCCATCTCACAGTGAAAAGACACTGGGCGCCATGAGGGCAGAGCGAACCGTTAAACGCATCACATTCAACCCATCTGAGGCCAACCCCGGCGAGACACTTTATGTCTCTGTGCCCAAGCTGGGCACTGACGATGTTATTGTGTCCGGCTCACTTGCTCTTGTGTTTAACATCAATCTCTCCGGCGGCCACGCTAACAATTATCTCGTGCAAAATGTTTCTCGGGCCCTGGTGGACAGATTCGTTGTAAAGTTTGCAGCCACCACTGTCCAGGACACGGTTGGGTACGACATCTACAAGATCTTCGAAGACTTATTCAAATCAACCGATGAGCGGGAAAATATGCTTATGGAGGGCATCCAGAGTGTGGATTTGTGCAAGATCCGCTCTGGTGCTGGCGACAAGAAGACCTCCAGCGTGGATGCAGAGAACAAGCTGGAGACAATATACAAGAATAAGTATCGCATCAAACTGGATCACCAAATCTTAACTGACCACGGTGTTATATATCCACAAGCACTGTATAACGATCTGGTCTTCGAACTGACCCTCGCCCCCGCAAACCAAGTTGTCCGAGGCTCAGACACAAGCAAGCTCGTGTACAAGTTGGAAAACATCCAGCTGGAGTATGAGACGATCAGAAGTAAGACTCTGGCCGATGAGGCAACAAGCACTTACACCAGTGGCAAGGCGTTCGCTTATGACCTGGTAATGCGAGATCGGGTGCATCCATTCTCAAAAAGTGGTGACACTCGTCTGAATCTTCGGGTTAACCCACAGCGCCGGTCTCTCAAGGGCATCCTCTTGCTGTTCATCAACCCCTACACGGCGGGTGTCAGGGACTCTGAGAACTATTTCAATCCCGACATCACCAAAGTGAAGGTCACAGTCAACGGGGTTCCAAACAGGATCTACAACGAGGGCATCAGTGGTACAGACATGTGGAGAGAGATAACCCGGCATTTTACCCCACACACGGACGGCAGGCCTAACATGAACTTGACCAAATATCTCACAGGCAACAAGTTTGGTCTCTGGATTGACCTGCGGACGATGGCTGACACAGCCCTGCACGGCGGTGGCCAAAGGCTCGTCAACACACAGGATGGCGTGCAACTCGAGATCGAACGAAACGGCACAGGCTCGGGAAACGCACTCTGCCACATCTTCACCCTCTCAGACTCACAGATGAACATCATGGACAGGCAGCTGGAATCTGTACAGTACTAAACGCATATACCATGGCCACAAGAAACATCCTCTGCCATCCACCCCCTGTCACACAATGAAATACAAAGACTTCCTCACACTCGCCCCTCCCAGCCAGTTAACAAACCAACTAATATAGGTGTTGGTTATGGACCCAAGAAAGCTGCCATTCAATGCACTAATCGTGGGCCCCACTAACTCTGGCAAGACACATTATCTTCTCTCACAACTGCGAGGCCCCTTTAGGGGTTGTTTTGATTACATCGTTTTATTCTGCCCCACATTTGTTAAGAACAAGACATACGATGGCTTCGTGGACCGCGATCCGCGCATCTTCGTGATTGTCTGCCAACAGCATGAGATCGAAGCCTGGTTGAAGCTGGCGAGCTTCTTTTTCACATGCACCAACACTTTATTCATTCTCGATGACTGCGCCGCCTCCAAAGATGTCAAAGGCCGCACGAGTCAGCTGGTCAATCTGGGGTTCAGCGCAAGGCATGACGGCATATCCGTGTGGGTCTTGACCCAGCAGATCACCAGTATTGCCAAGCCATATCGTGATAACATTGCAGCGATCGTGCTCTTTTACACGCCCTCCAGCAAGACAACAAAAGCCATCTTCGAAGACTATGCAGGCGAGCTCTCCCATGAGGAGTACAAAGAGCTTATTGCAAGGCTCAAATCCCGCAAGTTCTCCCACCTGGTTTTCTCTTTGAGATACCCGTATGGAATTGAGTACAAAGTTTAAACACACACATATATACCATGAATGCGCCAACCAGCCTACACAAACTGTGTGTGCTTTCACAGCTTTTGGATGAATTGCACAAACACACACTTGAGGTGCAAAACAAAATTATCAAAGCCGCTGGTGAGGAAGATCTGCGTCTCATGCTTCTGGCCAGATATCCCTTGCGGTTAAATTCTATTCCAGACACCATGGCGGGGCTTATACGAGAGCTTGAAACTCTTTTGCCCGACATCAAGAGAATTATTGAAAATTAAAAACACATATGTATACCCCCTGATGGCAGAAGCAGCTGAAGACCAGGCCGTCTTGAACGAAGTAATGCAGATGCTGGAGGCCACCCCTGGTGCCGAACCTCCCACAGGGTTAGTTGGTGACAATGACATTCCTGCCAAACGTGAGAAGCTGGCAATCCTTGTTTCAACTGGCAAGGCCAAAGAAGCCATCGGTGTGCAGCTCACACACGATCATGTCAAGCGGTTGTCAGACAAGGACGTTGACAAGTACTGCAAAAGGTACGAGGCCTACGTTGGCAACAAGACAACCGAATCCCTAATTGATTCTGGCATCACACTCGTGACCAAAGGCGTTGGCATGGTGATCCCGGTTGATGATGTGGCGGAATTGCAGAAAGAACTCAAGAACGACTACATCATCAACCAGGAGCTGTCAAATCTTGCTGGGGGTCTTGCCCTGCGATGCGGGCGATTGCTGGCACTTGCCAATGCTGCTCTCATCACAACAAAACACATCAAGTTTGAACGAGAGCCTGATCACAAGCCTGATTTGATAGAATTGGAACCACCAGCCACACATCCAACCAGAGACAGTGAAGGCTATCCACTTGAGGGCTTTGATGAAGTTGGGCTGGGACCTGGGGTGACCTCGCAGCAACCTTGAAGAAACCTGACCGGAACCTGGCTGGAACCTGGCAGCACACTTATCACAAGATAAATTAAAAATCATATATATACCCGCGATGGCCACACAACTCGAGACGATACCTGAAGAAACTCCAACTCCAACACCAACACCTGCACGGGTTACCTCTGAGACCCCAAAAACAAAGCCCGCAACAGAAAAGAACCCTGGCCGCGTTGCTTTTGGCAAAAGGCTAGCAGAACGCAACCGCCTGGCCCGTGAAGCAAAGAAAAAGGCTGAAGCACAAAAGCCTGCACCCTCAACAAGTGAAAACAATTCTGCAACAAGTGGGGCAACAAGTGGCACAACAAGTGGCACAACAAGTGACACAACAAGTGACAGCAACAACAACTCAATCTTTTATATTCTGGGGTTTGCAGGGTTAGTTGTCTCTGCTGCTGGTGTTTATTACCAACGCGAAGCCATAATGCAAAGGATTCGACGCAAATCAAACACACCAGCAACACCAGCAGACACACCCGCTGCAACACCGCCCCCATCTCGAATTCCGGTATGACAAGGAATTAAATACATGGAATAAAAAAACAAAAAACATATATATACTGACCATGGGTTTTTTCCGGGATGTGTTTGGTGCTGCTTTAATCGGAAGCGTGATTGTTACTTGGTATGAAATTACCGTGACCGCCTTTGAAACAGTTTACCTCTTGTTAAGGGACAGGCACAACGAGCTCGATGCTGAGGCCGAGGCCCGACTCCTAGAGGCCGAGGCTCGAGGTCGAGAGGCCGAGGCCCGACTCCGAGAGGACGAGGCCCGACTCCGAGAGGATGAGGCCGAGGATTGAGCTTGAACGAGACGACAAAAGGCACAAAAAGGTTCTGTCAGAAAAATAAAAAATCATATGTATACTGGACACAAACCATGTCTGACAACAAGCTTGTGAAGTCTATCCTCGACGCCGCAACAATCACTGGCCTTGTCGCCGGTATTGGTTGGATTGGGAAAAAGACCATCAAAGAAAACTTAACCGCTGACCCCAGTGCAAGCTTGATGAATTATGTCAAGTTCACAGCCGTCATGGCTGGCACCATCGCACTGAAGAAATATCTCGAGGACCAGAAAATCCTCCCAGACAACTTGTAAAAACCATATGTATACACAATGGCCTCGATTGCAATAATGGCTCTTGGCGCTGTTCTCAATGCGGCCGCTTTCACGGGCGGCAATTATCTCGCAAAATATCTGTCTGGTGATAACGGGAAGGCAGCAATGGATGAGAAAATCCGGCATGACCGCGCCCTTAAACAATACCAAGCGGCTTACGCCAAATACCAGAAGGACCGCACCAAGCTCCTCGACTGGATTGCAGCCAATGATCGGAAGGAACACCAAGCTAGCAAAAACTTCCAAACCACCGACCAAGCCCTGGCCTTGTATAACCAGATGCACCAAACGCAACCAGATAAACAAATCAAAGACTACAAAGAGCCCCAGTTCTCGGACTTCTATAAGCCCAGTCCACAACAGTAGAATGGCGAACTTGCATGCATTGGAGGCACCCTGCTTGCGGGTGGGTATGTGGCTTATCGCTTTCTTTAAACACAAACAACACAATACATAAGTATATACCACTCGCACTCCTATGGAGACGAAACTCTCTAACATCTATCTTTTGCTTTCTTGATGTTTTTGTCGTCATCAAGAAGGATTGAGTACATCTTCGAGCGAAGACACACAGTCTCCGAGATCGGCTTGCCTGCGCACTCGTCCTT
The DNA here is from genome assembly GCA_024195265.1 of Dendrophyllia cribrosa. Taxonomy (NCBI): domain Eukaryota; kingdom Metazoa; phylum Cnidaria; class Anthozoa; order Scleractinia; family Dendrophylliidae; genus Dendrophyllia; species Dendrophyllia cribrosa. Next base: position 53,871,338 of record JAJLRJ010000003.1, read on the forward strand.
CATCTTGCCGATGACCTTCTTGTTCTTCTGACTGTGGAGTGGATGGTCCTTGGGATAATCACTTGTGTCGTAGAGTTCATCCAGAAGGTTCTCCATGTCTTTATAGACATCATCCGTCTTGATCTCGAGGAGCAGAGAGTCTGTGTCTGTGTAGAGTAGGTCTACACGCGGCCCGTATTTCAGCTTGAGATGTTTGTAATAGAAGTCGTACATCAGTGTTTTGGATAGATCAAGGATGCACATGCCTGTGTAAACTGGGCGGTTGAATTTGATTTTCTCCTTGTGCATCTGGAGACCCGCTAGTTTGGGTCCAAAGATGGTTGCTCTGGAAAACAGCGGGCTTGCGATGAGCTTTCTCATCTTGTCCTGCTCGTGCGCCCGGACAAGCTTCATGTCGATTCGGTTTCTGAGGTTCTCCATTGTCTTACCGAAGACTGAGTTGTTCATGAGCTTGAAGAAGTTCTTCTCAAAGTCGGAAGTGGCCTTCTTCCTGAGCTCGGTGTTCAGGGAGATGTATGGCTCCATCCAAGCACTCTGCTCGAACTTGAGCATTTTGTGGATTTTCGTCAACTTCATCCCAAGATCCAGGTACTGCTGGAGATTTCTGTAATGCAGTACGTACCGGGATTTGTTGTTCAGGGTAAGGAGCAGCTTCTGCGTCTTGTCTTTTGGCTGTCCCTCTGCCAAGGCCCTTTGGTATGGCGACATCCATTCCTTTGGAACGACCTGACTTTCTGGGGCAAGAGGATAAGCGTTGTGCTCATCATGCAGCTCCTCGGGGTACTCAAGATCAACCTCGAGAATGTAACCAATCTTTCTGTTTGGCCTCCATCTCCTGATCTGGTGTTGTGTTGGAAAGACAGGGCACCATGCGAAGTTGCCAACTGGGAGAGGCTGACTCATGGCCCATCCATAGAGATTGTTGGCATCGAGATACATGATGTAACTTGACTCTTCGTTGGAGTTGTGGTCACTAAGATAGGGGTTGTTGGCCTTACAGTGCCGCCTGCTCTCCATGGATATGCCACCTCGCAAGCCTCTTTCAACAAAGAGGTGCATGTTGACGTCTGTGAGAAGCTCCAGGTTGATTTTCGTATACCTGAGAAGAGCGTCCCATGAGAGACCAGGGCTTGTATAATAATGTGCCGGGTCAAGCTTGTAATGTTGCAGACATGTCTTTCTGAAATTCTCGAAAACATCAGCCAGAAGAAGCACATCTGTCTCAAGGTAGAGGTCGTGGTAATCCCCCGGCGTCTTGCATCCAAATATCTCCCACACTTTTTGCGCGTGGGCGTATTCTTTGTCTGAGATGCCTTCCTTCTTGAGCTCGCTGTAGAGGGCATCCTTCGGCGGTAGAGAGGCCTCATCGAATCGAGCCCAAGAGTCCATGTATTCGTATGGATAAATCCCTTTTTGCAGGAGAAGGCCGCGTCTGGCTTGGTTCTTCTCGTGGCTTGCCGTGATTGTGAAGGACTCTGGCTTGTTTGCTTCAACCAGGGCACTGAGGCTTGACTGCATGAACTGCAAGCTGTCAATGAACCTAAGCTTACCGAGGGAGAAAGAGATGTATTTCTCCATGTTGTTTGGGATGCATTTCAAATCAGAATGCACATCCGCAATTCCACTCATGATGTGGTGTGCATCATAACCCTTCAAGTTGTGAAAGATTACCGGGATTATTTCCGTTTTCGGGTTGGTTCTGAAATGGTTGATGTTGCAAGAATGGTGAGCCGCGCCTCGATACTTGCCTGTGATGTGGCAATGATCTTTGACTGCGTCACGAACAGAGTCTTGGATAAGAGGCTCATGGCAGTAGAGGCAATCGACCTGCTCTGGTAGGTTATCAGGGGGTGCCTTCCTTTTGTTCCATGGCCCGATGAATGGGTACACTTCCGGTTCGCTATCATAGCTGCTGAGAAAGACTTTGAATGAATCTTTGTAGCATTTGTTGGTGAACCGATGAACGAAGCCCTCGTATTCTCCGGTGTTTGGGTCATAGATCGCAATGGCATCCCTGAAGTTGTCCTTGATTAGAGGCTTGTTACAGATGTGGCAATCTGTTGCATGGTTGAACTCTGCCCAGTCTGCTCTTCTCATGGAGAGTGGTGCCTTGTGTTTCAACTCGTCTCTAATCACTCCTTCCAGCTGTTGAAGACTGTCAAGAAAGACTGGAACTGCGTCCTCTCCTCTGTAAAGATAAGGACCCTTTGTCTCTCCATCAGAGCGAACAGCTAACATGCAGAACCCGCAGGGCTTATGCACTGATGTTTCAGTGGTGCTGCTCTGTTGGGGATCTGGTATACAGCCGTGGACCTTTTCGACAATGCTTTCGAAGTCAGCATATATGACCCAAGGCTTCTTCATCTGGTTTTGGAAGTTCTTGAAGAGGAGGAAGTTTTCGCCTTCTTTTGGCATTTCAGCTCGTGCCGGCCTGCCTTTGACTCCTCTGCAATAGAATAGATGATCGGTGAGAACCCGTTCTGAAGAAAAGGCTTGGAGACACCTGTCACAGTGATGCATGCGGCGGCCAGCGTTGAACTCGCTGTGTAGAAGCCTGCTCATGCTCTTGATGTAACAATAATGTGAGGTGTGAGTGTTTGTGAGCAACATCAGATTAATCCTTCGCAGATTGGGATCTTCTAGCTCACTGACTCTGATCACAACCACCTTATTGTTCTTGTATTCATAAATGTTGATTGGAAGGTTGTTTTGCCGTTCAACCTTGGAAATCTGACTCAATGGTGTTGGAAAATCAACTCCAGTTAATTCTAGACCATCATCAATGGGATAACTGCCTGGCCTGTCTGAGTGAACATTTGCAGGAAACAATGCCGATCGCAGTGCCCAGCGGAGACACTGGTTATCTCTGTTCTTCACATTGATGATGGCCTGCTTTGGCCTGAGTTTTGATGGTGTTGGGATAAATGTGCCACCTCGTAGAGGATGGTATGTCCCGAACTCAAGGTAAACAGTTTTGATGTTCTCAATCACCCAACCAGAACCCAACTGCTGCCATCTGGCAATCTCTTCCTCAAAACCATTGACAATGTCTTCCAGGGTGCCCTCCTCTCGAAGCTGATAGAGATGTGTTACAATCAGTGGATTGGTGTTAGAAAAGAAGTGATTAATTTCTCGTCGTCCATCATCGCCTTCCATTGAAAAGTCTACACCGAATGACAAAGTGACCTTCACCCCGCCAAGTTCTGTGACTTCGCGTGCAATTTTCTGGAGAAAAGCAGCCCGATTAGTTATAAAGAATGAATTGAGGTCCTTGATGGGGTAACCAGCAGGGACGTTCATCTTATAACCATGCAACCAATTGCCGAAGTAATCGTGGTTCCTTGGATTGAAGTCAAGACGTTGAGCCGCCATGTTATATACAGGGGTTTTATTTTCTTCAATTGGTGGTCTCGTGCCGGGCCTCTGTGTCATTGCCATGTGGGTTGGTATGCACAGGGGTGGGGTTTCTTCAATTGGTTATACCTCCATTAGGTAGTGGTCTCGTACCGGACCAGCATTCACAGCTTGGTCTCGTGCCGGGCCGGACCGGACCAGCATTCACAGCTTGGTCTCGTACCGGACCAGCGTTCACAGTGAGTAGTTAGTGACGTTGGTGCATTCGGGACCACCAAAAAATTCGGGACCACAAAAAATAAGGCCCCAAATGCCCGAGTTACAGCCTCACACGAGGAATGACAATGACTCGTGTGAGGCTGTAACTCGGGCATTTGGGGCCTTATTTTTTGTGGTCCCGAATTTTTTGGTGGTCCCGAATCACCAACGTCACTAACTACTGACCCTAAAGCAACTTACACTTTCAGAACCAGACCATGTGGATATGTTTTCGAAGTCTGAGGATGACCACCGCTTCACATTTTTCGCGAGCCGCCGAACGCTTTTGCATTTGTTTCGCAATGCCCAACTAGAGCAGACAAATTTCACACTTTGCCGCCCCTCCCCCGTGTCCTTTAATTGGAATCTCCCAGATTCTGGGAGACACGTGACCAGCCTGAGCCAGGGTCTCTCTCTCTCTCGCTCCAGGGGGCGGGAAGAAGAGAGACCCTGGGAACGAGGTTGAAGGTATTGTTGAGAAGGTGGAGTTCAGTGAGTGAGCAACGTCTATGGTGGTTCACATAGCACCACGCGATCATGTGGAGCGATGCTCTAACTGTCAACCAACAGCTTAATACCGCGCAGTATTCAATTCAGATACCATGCAGCTCTTTAGTACCTCTAATTTCATTATGAACAATGGATTTGCAACTGCTCCATTTACAATAGAGAGGGGTGTCAGACAAGGTGATCCGTTATCGCGCTATTTATTCATATTAGTCTTAGAAATTCTCATCACTGCCATCAAACAGGATCAGAACATAAAAGGTTTAAATATAAACGGAAAAGAATTCAAAGTCATAGCATTTGCAGATGATTTGACTAATTTCTTACGTGACAAAAATTCGTATGATGCACTTATTGAATTAATTTCCAAATTCGGGGACTGTTCCGGCCTCAAACAAAACAAAGATAAAACTGAAGCTTACTGGCTAGGCAGCTTAAATCATAGCCAGGAATCTCTTGATATTACAAAAATCAACCAGCCTATTAAAATTCTGGGTATCTATTTTACCTATGATCAGCGTAAAGGTCAAGAATTAAACTTTGATGCAACTTTAAAATCCCTGAGGAAAACTTTAAGAGCGTGTCCGTGTAAGAACCAACCACTCAAATTTGGGTGCAAAATAGATTTCCTTCATTTTTGCTGCACAAGACAAGCAACATATACAATGAATCAAAATGGTCTTTATTTGGGCTAATTCGCCTTTTTACTTTTTTTCCGTAATTTTTTTGATAGACAGCCGAAAACCGCACAAAAAAGAAAATTGAAACCCAAGATTTTGGTGTTACTCGAGCGTTGCTTAAAAATCGCACATTCAATGAAACAACTAAAACTTGCAGAATTACTAGCTAATTCTTTCTTCTTTTAGTATATTTCAAAATCATTTCTCTACTTTTAAAACAAGCAGAGTTAAAACAATTTCCCGCATCCTTTAAAACACGCCGCCATCGTTTATGCTAATACAGCCTTCAGTAAACTGGGTTTTTCTGGAAAGTGGGACTTAAGCTGGAATGCTACCTATCGCTAACCTTTAGTACTAAGATCAATCTACATGTATCAAAAATAAAAGTTGTGGGCACTCGTTATTTTGAAGTGCAAAAAAATCGAAAAAGGTTGTTACAAATTCAACATTTCGTGTAGAAATCAAGAAATTGACTGTTTAACTGACTTGCTTTTCAAATTCCATTTATTAACTTATTTGATCATTGGAATTCTAATAAAGTAAATTGCAAAGCGTCGAACTTGATCATTCTTGATTTTTGTACCAAAATATGGCGAAATCTCCGCCATATGCATGCTTGACATGTATATGCAAGCCGTCCGTACCACTGTTGTCACGCATCACGCATTCTTTGCATTAAATATGTACAGTCGCAAACGGTCTAAAAGCACGGAGCTGACCTCTAATTAAAAGGCTGGTTTTCACTAACGACGGAGTCGGAGTCGGAGTCGTAATCAGAAGCGCAGAGCGTTGTGATCTAGTGAAAATCAAACCGACGGAATCGGAAGAAGATTACGGAGTCATAAGCGGAATCGGAAGAAAATGTAACCGTACTGATTCTTCCGACTCCGATTCCGTCGAGCTTATGACTCCGCTTACGACTCCGATTTTCGATTTTCACTAGGTCGGAAGCACTCTTACGACTCCGACTACGACTCTGACTCCGACTCCGTCGTTAGTGAAAACCAGCCTTAACTTTAACTCTCTCCTACCGCCCCGTTTTAAAAGTATTTTAAATTGGATACACTGGGTTAATCTTTTCAATTTTCAATGAATTTTTAAACAAGAATCAAAGATTCGTTCGTCACCGGGTCAATGTCAATATCTGTTTAAAATTAACTGAGTGTGTTTTTCCGTACGACAGATTTTCAAATTACCCCAAAGAGCCAAAAGATAGCAAACATTAAAAGAAAACGAGGCCTATTTTATTCTCAAACTTTCATAATTTGTTAGTGCTAGGTTTAGACGTGATCCATTTGGAGGTAACTTTATCAAAACATTAGTAATTCAATTATCGAAAACATATTACATTTGGTTTCCCATTGTTTACACAATTCAGACAATTCAGCTGTAAAGTCTTCTTTGCTTTAATAATTTGGATATACTGGATATGTTCATCTTTTTAACAGTGTTATGACAATTTAATTTCAAAATGATCAACATCTCGTTTACAAATAATTAAATGTCTTCGAAATTGTGTTCCCTGAACAGCAAAGTAAAAAGTGATTGTGGAGCAAGTCGAGGTATTGAGGACATATTTCTTCTCAAGGACTGCAATGATGATGCTACATGTAGCACGCACCTTGCCAGTTGCCACCTGTCAAAAGAAAGTTTGACCGAGAAAGATCTAATTTTGGCGAGAGCTGGTCTTTTCTCACTGAGTGAAATACAAGTTGAAAAAATATCAGTTTGTCCAAAACATAGACATTCCTTTGCAAGGTTTTGGCGACCACCAAAGTCGTGTCAGTATCCTGGCCATACAGGAAAAGCTGCAAGCGTTGAGGAAAGCACGTCCGTTCTCAACCTTTTGCGCGTGCCCTTTCCGAAACCTCGAGTCATCACTGACATGAAGTTAAGAAAAGAGATCGAGACTACGTCCACGCGTGGCGCCTCCTCGCGGCAGGTGCCGGATTGTCGCGAGTGCTCGCGTGTTTCGCTCTGTTGCATGACTATTCTGTAAAAAACGAGACTACTCCATGTTAATGCTAAAACCGTGCCGAACTAAAGTCCTCAATTCAATAAATACATTGAAATTCATTTGAAACGTTGGCTAAATCTTTTGAAGTTTTGTTCTGACGTCTGAATTCAAGTCAATATAAACTACATTTCTCCGTGTTTTTTTTCTTCACGCACTCATTCCGGATCATTCTCTTTTTAATGAGTGACATTTATACTGCAACATTGATTCTAGCTTTTATTTACGCTTTAGCCCAAGCTTGGCACTTACGTGATCCTACTGCTGCGTGATTGTGGATTTCTCTTGCCAAGTGCAAGCTCGCGACGTGTTTTCCCGCAACGCTTGCAGCTATTCCTGTATGGCCAGGATACTGACACGATTATGGTGGTCGCCAAAACCTTCCCAAGGAGTGTCTATGTTTTGGACAAACTGATATTTTTTCAACTTGTATTTCACTCAGTGAAAAAAGACCAGCTCTCGCCAAAATTAGATCTTTCTCGGTCAAACTTTCTTTTGACAGGTGGCAACTGGCAAGGTCCGTGCCTGCATCATCATTGCAGTCCTTGAGAAGAAATATGTCCTCAATACCTCGACTTGCTCCACAATCACTTTTTACTTTGCTGTTCAGGGAACACAATTTCGAAGACATTTCGATATGCGTGTTCAACTTTTTCTCTAACACTACAAGATACAGCGCTACCTTTTTATATTATAAACGCGAAAACTTAATTTTGTAACCTAATTAAATTTATATGCGATGGGAAGCTTGCGAAAACACAGTCAAACATTCCACCTTGCTTTCTCGCAGTTTGTTTTTGTTTCTCTCATAATTATTTGTAAACGAGATGTTGATCATTTTGAAATTAAATTGTTACGACACTGTTAAAAAGATGAACATATCCAGTATATCCAAATTATTAAAGCAAAGAAGACTTTACTGAATTGTGTAAACAATGGGGAATTTTCGATAATTGAATTACTAATGTTTTGATAAAGTTACCTCCAAATGATCACGTCTAAACCTAGCACTAACAAATTATGAAAGTTTGAGAATAAAATAGGCCTCGTTTTCTTTTAATGTTTGCTATCCTTTGGCTCTTTGGGGTAATTTGAAAATCTGTTGTACGGAAAAACACACAGTTACTGTTTTAAACAGATATTGACATTGACCCGGTAACGAACGAATCTTTGACTCTTGTTTAAAAATTCATTGAAAATTGAAAAGATTAACCTAGTGTATCCAATTTAAAATACTTTTAAAACGGGGCGGGGGAAGAGAGTTAAAGTTAGAGGTCAGCTCCGTGCTTTTAGACCGTTTGAGACTGTACATATTAAATGTGAGAATGCGTGATGCGTGACGACAGTGGTACGGACGGCTCAGCATACATATCAAGCATGCATATGGCGGAGATTTCGCCATATTTTGGTACAAAAATCAAGAATGATCAAGTTCGACGCTTTGCAACTTACTTTAGTAGAATTCCAATGATCAAATGAGTTAATAAATGGAATTTAAAAAGCAGGTCAGTCAAACAGTCAATTTCTAGATTTCTACACGAAATGTTGAATTTGTAACAACCTTTTTCGATTTTTTTGCACTTCAAAATAACGAGTGCCCACAACTTTTATTTTTGTTACATGTAGATTGATCTTAGTACTAAAGGTTAGCGATAGGTAGCATTCCAGCTTAAGTCCCACTTTCCAGAAAAACCCAGTTTACTGAAGGCTATATTAGCATAAACGATGGCGGCGTGTTTTAAAGGATGCGGGAAATTGTTTTAACTCTGCTTGTTTTAAAACAGGAGAAATAATTTTGAAATATACAAAAAGAAAAAAGAATTAGCTAGTAATTCTGCAAGTTTTAGATTGTTTCATTGAATGTGCGATTTTTAAGCAACGCTCGAGTAACACCAAAATTTTGGGTTTCAATTTTCCGTTTTGTGCGGTTTTCGGCTGTCTATCAAAAAAATAACCTAAAAAAAATAAAAAGGCGAATTAGCCCAAATAAAGACCATTTTTATTCGTTGTATATGTTGCTTGTCTTGTGCAGAAAAAATGAAGGAAATCTATTTTGCACCCAAATTTGAGTGGTCGGTTCTTACACGGACACGCTCTTAATTATTGGAAATGGAGGAATCTGACATTAATTGGTAAAGTACAAATTGTTAAGACTTTGCAATCCCCAAATTTATGTATCGTGCCTCACTGATATGCTTCAACAAAGATGTTATGAAAGAAATGAATTCATTGATTTTTAATTTTGTCTGGAGGGGTAAAGATAAAATCAAAAGGACAGCTTTAATAAGTGAATACAAAGACGGTGGTCTCAAAATGCCCCACATTGAATCGCCAGTCAAAACACGAAGAATTATGTGTTTAAAACGCTACTTAGAAGAACGCAATAGCCCTTAGAAAACATTCCTCGATTACTACCTAAAAGAAATGGGATCCTCTTTCCTTTTGCAATGCAAGTAAAATCTTTGACACGATGATCTCCCCAATTTTGACATATAATAGCGAAGTTTGGGGTGTGTACACAAAACCGGATTTTAAGTCTTGGGACAGCTCGCAGATTGAAAAAATGCATTTACAATTCTGCAAACGTTATCTAGAAGTAAGCAATAAAGCATCAAATGTGGCATGTAGAGCTGAACTAGGAAGGTTTCCTATTATTATAGCTATTAATCAGAAAATAATTAATTATACCTTATATCTTCAAAGAGTAGTGGGTAGAGAGGGAGTCAAATACGGTTTTTTGAGCCGATTTCCAATTTGTTGCGCCGATAATCAATTTTTCCTCACCTCGCTCGAAAAAATTGATTATCGGCGCAACAAATTGGAAATCGGCTCAAAAAACCGTATTTGACGTCCCTCTCTACCCACTACTCTGGATAACCGGCCTCAAACCCTCGTAAGAGGGGCTAAATGCGTTTGTTCCCGAGCCCGCCCGCAACGGCAAGCGAGGCATCACCAATTGAAGAAAACCACATACCCCCCATATATGGCACAACCCCCTCAACGACCAAGCGGGGCATCACCAATTGAAGAAATTAAAAACCCTTATATATACGCAATGCCACAACCCCGGCGAAGACGGCGTGATGACGATCAACGCGAGCTGATTGCCTGGCTGGACGAACAGGCACGAAATCTCGAGAGGATTGAGCCTGCCGGCGAGATCGAGCCTCAAAACAACCCCCCGGATCTGGATTTTCAACAATTTGTTCAACTCTATGATCGGGTTGATCAATGGGTTGAACAAGGCAGACGAACATTCCGGTTTCGCTTTGTAAACAATCTCGAAAATTCTCTTGTCGCCAGAATTTTGAACAAAATCAAGCAACATGTGCACACACGACACACAATCAATTTACGTTTCACATTCGAGTTACGAAACACTGAAACCGAGGAGTTGAGAATGTTTTATCAAAACAACCACAACAGTCGTTGGCTATCCACTCTTTCCGAGACACGACAGTGGCTGCAAGCCCAGGAAGAGCTTCGCCTTCAAAACGCAAGACTCAACAGACCTGACACCAAATGGGTTTACGAGCGCACTGCCCTGCTTGATGTCAAAGTCGTGTTGGATCGGCAACCCTTGCAAATAGGGCTCGGGCGGCTTCCTGATTGGATTCGCAACAAAAGAGAAGTCATTGCTCTTGACACTTTCAACGACAATCTTTGTCTCTTTCGTTGCTTGGCTGTCCATCGAGGAGCTCGTAGAGATTTCAACACTCGCAGATCTAGAGAACTCGCGGAAAGCTTCTTCGCAGTTTATCCGGGGCTTCGAGGCCAGCTAAATTTGCAGCACTTCTCCAAAATCGAAAGGCATTTCAAGCAAGGAATTGCCGCATATCTTGTTCACCGCAATGGTGACTTCACTTTATTTCACACCCCTGTGAATTACGACAAGGTGGGCACTCCAACCATGACTGTCGGTATTCATGAGGGCCACTCCTTCTTGATCACCAATATCAATAAAGTCACAAACAATTACACTTGTGGCGAGTGTGGTGGGAGGTTCACACGGGCTGATAACTTGAATCGCCACTCCAAGACGTGTAATCGAGGCCAAACCAAAATCGACTGCCCTGGGAAACGTATCCTCCCTCCGGAGTCAGCTTTTGAGAAAGCCTTTTACCCAGAAGGTGGTTTCGGTGTCAAGGCAGTGTGCTGGCTGGAGTGGGAGGCGAAGCAGGCCGGCATTCACATCCACCATCACAGATGCGGCCATGGTGGTGAGAGCTATATCTGTGGGGCTCCAGTCGACGGCTATCACCCAGAAAGCAAGACAGTTTTCCAGTTCCACGGCTGTCACTGGCACGGTTGCGAGGAATGTTACCCCGAGGGAATGAGGGAGGAAGGTATTTATGTTGACCGAAGGGGCAACACAATCACAAGGACGATTGCTTACCAAAAGACTCTGCAACGAACTCAGTTGCTTCGAGACGCTGGGTACACCGTGGTGGAAAGGTGGGAGCATGAACGGCCTGCCCCCTGGTGGAATGATCGTTGCCCACAGAAAAGAAACAAAACATATCCCCACGCGATCGTCTATGACTTCGAAGCGTACCAGGACAAGACCAACGCAGCTCGTCCGACACACGATCTCTCTTATGAAAGCGAGCATGTGCCAATCTCAGTCTCCATTGCCGACACGATGAACCCTGAGCCTGAGTACATTTGCTCCAAAGATCCTGACGAGCTTATCGGTCTGTTTTATGCCTCCCTGGAGTGGCGAAGCGCAGCTATCCGAGAAGACGTGGCTGTAAAATACATGCCCCCAGATCTTGAGAATCTTCCTGAGAAGCAACTGGCGCGCATCGACAAATGGTGCAACCAAGTGCCTGTGGTCGGCTTCAACTCAGGCCATTACGATCTCAAGCTTATCCGCAAGTACTTTGTCACTCATCTCGCTGGCGAGAACGAGGTCTTCGCCGCGGAGAAAGAGGGACGCATCATGTTCATCAACACCCCCAGCTACAAGTTCTTGGACATCATGAATTATTTGGCCCCAGGCATCACGTACGACAAGTGGGTCAAGACGTATGGAACTACACAGACCAAGTCCTGGCTTCCATACGAGTGGTTTGACAGCGCTGACAAGCTTGATTTGCCAGGGCTTCCTCCATACGAGTGCTGGTACTCACAACTCAAAAAGACCTTCGTTCTTTCTCCCAAGGAGCACGAAGAATGCAATCGTATCTTCCACGAGAAAGGAATGAAGACATTCGGAGACTGGCTGGAGCATTATAACAATCTCGACGTGGCTCCATTCCTCGAAGCTCTCCAAACGATGAAGGGTTTTTACACGGACCTCGGGGTGGACATCTTCAAAGACGCGGTCTCCTTGCCAGGAGTATCAATGCAATACGTCTTGCGAGGTTCATTGAGAGGACGTAAGGCTCCAGCCCTATACGCCCCCGGCCCAGAAGCGTACGCCATGCTGAAGGGGGCTGTGGTTGGCGGGCCAAGCCTAGTCTTCACCCGCAAACACGTAAGTGGCGAAACCCGTATCCGTTCTCACAAATACGGCGACTTAGCGCGCATCACGAAACGGATTGTGGGGTTCGATGCTAACTCCCTTTACCCAAGCACGATGCTGCAGAAGATGCCCTGTGGTAAAGAGAAGGTTGTGCATTACGATGCTCCGGAGCAGGCGGCGAGAGCTCTTGAAATGAATCTGAGGCTGCATACAGGCGGATGGTTCGAAGGCCCCCAAGAGTTGTGGGAGCAGTTCGAAGAGTTTCCCCCGCTCTTCATCAACCAAGCAGTGCCTGACGAATTTGTTCCACAGCATATGCACGATTACCTCCAAGAAAGTGGTCGAACCCGCTTTCCCGACCAGAAAAAGCTTCTGGGTGTGTTGTCAGCGAAAAAGATGCTGATCTACGCCCCCCTCTTGAAGTGGTATCTCAACATCGGGCTCAAGATCACGGCAGTCTACCGCACGATCGATTACATGTCCCAAAAGCTCTTCGACTGGTTCGTTCGCGAGGTCGCCAACAATCGAAGGAAAGGCGACGCTGACAAGGATAAGGCCCTGCTTGCTGAAGTGTTCAAGCTCCTTGGCAACAGCGCTTACGGCAAGTTCATCGAAGCCGTGGAGCGCCAGACAAGAACGTTATACACAATTGACGAGGATGAGGTCGACAAGCATCTCCGCTCACCCTTGTTTGATGACCTCGAAGAGATTGGAGCTGCTTACAAGATCGAGCTGCGCAAGCAAAAGGTCACAATCGACCGTCCCTTTCAAGTGGGCATTGTTGTGTATCAACTTGCCAAGCTTCGCATGTTGGAGTTCTATTACGACTTCCTAGATTACTTCATCGACAGGCGCGACTTCGAGCTCATCCAGATGGACACGGACAGCATGTACTTCGCTCTTTCGCACGACACTCTGGAGGATGCCGTTCGCCCGGAACTTCTCGCCCAGTTCGAGGCGGAGAAGAAGAATTGGTTGTCGTGGGACAAGTGGAGCGGCAGAGAGCCGGGCTTGTTCAAGCTTGAGAAGGAAGGAACACGGGCCATCGCCCTATGCAGCAAGTGCTACCTCGTAGACAACGATTGCACCTCCAATAAAGAGCCCAAGATCTCCGCCAAGGGAGTGAACAAAAAGCAAAACGGGCTGGCGTGGAAAGAGCACGAGTCCCAGAGCCTAGCCAAAGTGGAGCAAGAGCTTCGCTGGGAAAGGTATGAAAGAGCCCTGCAAGGGGGCAGGGACATGGCCACCAACAGGGGCTTCCGAATGCACAACGGGGCCATGTTCACATACGAGCAGCACAAGCTGGGCCTTTCTGCTTATTACGACAAGCGTTGGGTTCTGCCAGACGGCATCCACACAGAACCAATCGAGTTTCACAACCCAGCTGGGGGCAACTGAGTGCCCGGTGGCACAACCATCAGCTCCTCACGAACAAACCCTCTCTTAGGGCCATCGTAGAGATAATAAACCACAGGCGCATCTGGCTTGGTGACAACCTTCTCAATGTTGTGGACCTTCAAAGACCAGATCGGGTCGGTTGCACGCTTCGCGCCCCCTTCCAGCTCACCGGGGTAATAAAGATATCTCACACTCACCCGGGGAGGGAGCTTCTTCTCATTCACCCCAATAGGCCTAGCATATAGAGTCGCAGGCTTGGAAGAAACGGCTTTCTCTTTGATTGCTTGAGCGGGCTTCTTGCCAGTGAGTCTTGTTACTTCATTGTTCAAGGCCGAGACAACATCTGGCAGTCTTTTGACCCATGCAGTCGAACGGCCAGAGGGCATATTCATTTCAACGGCATACTGATAACCAAACAGCCTTTCAGCCAGGGTTCGGTTGAATCTCTCCACAATTGCTTGGTCTCTGTGGATATCAACCCTCCCGCGACGAATGGTCGTTTTGTTGTCCCCCATCTCTTTTGTCACAGCACCCATAAACTCTTTCCCAGGGTCAACTTGCAAGAGTTGAGGCCATTTCAAAGGTCCACGTCTGTAAATCCGCGCAAATGCTTTAGCCACTTATTCAGACTCTTTCGAAGTTAGAGGTTCTGCTGCTTTGTAACGGCTAGCCACATCCACAAGGGTTAATGCGTATTTGTAAACCTTTCTCCCGTGTGGAAGTTTGTCGTGTGGCAGGAAGAGAAGATCTGCTTGATGCACTGCATTGGGTGATGAGACATCAAACTTGGGGCGAGGGATACGGCGTGGCGCTGGGAGGTAAACTTGCCAAAGGGCTTGTTTGACCAACCATTTCTTTGCGACATCATCAGAGACCTTTGCCGCTGCAGCTAGCTTTTTAACAGCAGCAAGCCCTTTCCAATACCCTTTCGGGCTGTAATAGATCTTAGAGAGTTTCGTCTCCATAGGGGGTATATATGTTTGTTTACAGAAAGCGATAAGCCACATACCCACCCGCAAGCAGGGTGCCTCCAATGAACGCAAGTTCGCCATTCTGTTGTTGGGGGCTGGGCTTATAGAAGTCCGAGAATTGGGGCTCTTTGTAGTCTTTGATTTGTTTATCTGGTTGTGTTTGGTGCATCTGGTTATACAAGACTAGGGCTTGGTCAGTGGTTTGGAAGTTTTTGCTAGCTTGGTGTTCCTTCCGATCGTTGGCTGCAATCCAGTCGAGGAGCTTGGTGCGGTCCTTCTGGTATTTGGCGTAAGCCGCTTGGTATTGTTCAAGGGCGCGGTCATGCCGGATTTTCTCATCCATTGCTGCCTTGCCGTTATCACCAGACAGATATTTTGCGAGATAATTGCCGCCCGTGAAAGCTGCCGCATTGAGAACAGCGCCAAGAGCCATTATTGCAATCGAGGCCATTGTGTATACATATGGTTTTACAAGTTGTCTGGGAGGATTTTCTGGTCCTCGAGATATTTCTTCAGCGCGATAGTGCCAGCCATGACGGCTGTGAACTTGACATAATTCATCAAGCTTGCACTGGGGTCGGCAGTGAAGTTTTCTTTGATGGTCTTTTTCCCAATCCAACCAATACCGGCGACAAGGCCAGTGATTGTTGCGGCGTCGAGGATAGACTTCACAAGCTTGTTGTCAGACATGGTTTGTGTCCAGTATACATATGATTTTTTATTTTTCTGCCTCAGCTCGGGCTCGGTATCGGCATCGTAGGCATTGACCTCGGGCTCGGGTTCGGCATCGGAGGCATTGGGGTTCCTCAGACTCGGGCTCGGGTTCGACCTCGTCCTCGGACTCGGACTCAGACTCAGACTCGGACTCATACACGTACACATACTCGGGCTCGTTGTGTCTGTTCATTAACAAGCTGAGAATTGTTTCAAAGGCGGCCACGTTACATCCACCCCAAAAAACAAGTACACCTCCGATTGCAGCACCAGTCATCGCAACCTTGAAAAGATTCATGGTGTCAGTATATATATGATTTTTTTTATTCCATATTTATTATTCCTTGTCTTACCGGAATTCGAGATGGGGGCGGCGTTGCAGCGGGTATGGCAGCGGGTGGTGTGATTGCTGGTGTTGCTGTTGGTGTGTTTGATTTGCGCCCAAGCCTTTGCATTATGGCTTCGCGTTGGTAATAAACACCAGCAGCAGATACAACCAACCCTGCAACCCCCAGAATATAAATGATTGAGTTGCTGTTGCTGTCACTTGGTGTGTCACTTGTTGCACCCCCCGTTGTGTCACTTGTTGCCCCACTTGTTGATGGTGCAGGCTTTTGTTCTTCGGCCTTTTTCTTTGCTTCACGGGCCAGGCGGTTGCGTTCTGCTAGCCTTTTGCCAGAAGCAACGCGGCCAGGGTTCTTTTCTGTTGCGGGCTTTGTTTTCGGGGTCTCTGAGGTAACCCGCGAAGGTACAGGTGTTGGTGTTGGAGTTGGAGTTTGAGTTTCTTCAGGGATCGTCTCCAGTTGTGTGGCCATCGCGGGTATATATATGATTTTTTAATTTATCTTGTGATAAGTGTGCTGCCAGGTTCCAGCCAGGTTCCAGTCAGGTTCCAGTCAGGTTTCTTCAAGGTTTCTTCAAGGTTTCTGAGAGATCGGCACAGGTCCCAGCCCAACTTCATCAAAGCCCTCAAGCGGGTAACCTTCACTGTCTCTGGTTGGATGTGTGGCTGGTGGTTCCAATTCTATCAAATCAGGCTTGTGATCAGGCTCTCGTTTAAACTTGATGTGTTTTGTTGCGATGAGAGCAGCATTGGCAAGCGCCAGCCATCGTCCACATCGAACGGCAATAGCCCCAGCAAGATTTGACAGCTCCTGGTTGATGATGTAGTCGTTCTTGAGTTCTTTCTGCAATTCCTTGACATCCTCAACCGGAGCTACCATGCCAACGCCTTTGGATATGAGCATTATGGCTGAATCAAGAAGGGATTCGGTTGTCTTGTTGCCGATGTATGCCTCGTACCGTTTGCAGTACTTGTCAACGTCCTTGTCTGACAACCGCTTGACATGATCGTGTGTGAGCTGCACGCCGATGGCTTCTTTGGCCTTGCCTGTTGAAACAAGGATTGCCAGCTTCTCCCGTTTGGCAGGAATGTCATTGTCTCCAACTAGCCCTGTGGGAGGTGCGGCACCAGGGGTGGCCTCCAGCATCTGCATTACTTCGTCCAAGTTGACCTGGTCTTCAGTGGCTTCTGCCATCATCAGGGTATACATATGTGTTTTGTTTTTTATTTTTCAATAATTCTCTTGATGTCTGGCAAAAGGGTTTCAAGCTCTCGTATAAGCCCCGCCATGGTGTCTGGCATAGAATTCAACCGCAATGGATATCTGGCCAGAAGCATGAGACGCAGATCTTCCTCACCAGCGGCTTTGATAATTTTGTTTTGCACCTCAAGTGTGTGTTTATGCAATTCATCCAAAAGCTGTGAAAGCACACACAGTTTGTGTAGGCTGGTTGGCGCATTCATGGTATATATGTGTGTGTTTAAACTTTGTACTCAATTCCATATGGGTGCCGAAGGGAGAAAACCAGGTGGGAGAACTTGCGGGATTTGAGCCTTGCGATAAACTCTTTGTACTCCTCGTGGGAGAGCTCGCCGGCATAATCTTCGAATATGGCTTTGGTTGTCTTGCTGGATGGCGTGTAAAAGAGCACGATCGCTGCAATGTTGTCGCGATATGGCTTGGCAATGCTGGTGATCTGCTGGGTCAAGACTCACACGGATATGCCGTCATGCCTTGCGCTGAACCCCAGATTGACCAGCTGGCCCGTGCGGCCTTTGACATCTTTGGAGGCGGCGCAGTCATCGAGAATGAATAAAGTGTTGGTGCATGTGAAAAAGAAGCTCGCCAGCCTCAACCAGTCTTCGATTTCATGCTGTTGGCAGACAATCACGAAGATGTGCGGGTCGCGATCCACGAAGCCATCGTATGTCTTGTTCTTAACAAATGTGGGGCAGAATAAAACGATGTAATCAAAACAACCCCTAAAGGGGCCTCGCAGTTGGGAGAGAAGATAATGTGTCTTGCCAGAGTTAGTGGGGCCCACGATTAGTGCATTGAATGGCAGCTTTCTTGGGTCCATAACCAACACCTATATTAGTTGGTTTGTTAACTGGCGGGGAGGGGGCCTTTGCCAGAAGTCTTTGTATTTCATTGTGTGATAGAGTTCTGGTAGATGGCAGGGGAGCCGGCTTGGCATAGAAGTTGATCTTGTTGTTTGTGGCCATGGGGCTGGTGGGTATATATATGCGTGTTGCGTTTACTTAGTACTGTACAGATGCCAGCTGCTTGTCCATGATGACCATCTGTGAGTCTGAGATGGTGAAGATGTGGCAGAGTGCGTTTCCCGAGCCTTTGCCGTCTCGTTCGATCTCGAGTTGCACGCCATCTTGTGTGTTGACGAGCCGTTGGCCGTTGCCGTGCAGGGATGTGTCGGCCATGGACCGCAAGTCAATCCAGAGACCAAACTTGTTGCCTGTGAGATATTTAGTCAAGTTCATGTTGGGCCTGCCGTCCGTGTGTGGGGTAAAATGCCGGGTTATCTCTCTCCACATGTCAGTGCCACTGATGCCCTCGTTGTAGATCCTGTTTGGGACCCCGTTGACTGTGACCTTCACTTTGGTGATGTCGGGGTTGAAATAGTTCTCAGAGTCCCTGGCACCCGCTACATAGGGATTGATGAAAAGCAAGAGGATGCCCTTGAGAGACCGGCGCTGTGGGTTAACCCGAAGATTCATCCGAGTGTCAACGCCTTTTGTGAAGGGATGCACCCAAGCTCGCTGGACGTAGTCATAAGCGAACCCCTTGCCACTAGTGTAAGTGCTTGTTGCCTCATCGGCTAGCTCCTTACTTCTGATCGTCTCATACTCCAGCTGGATGTTTTCCAACTTGTACACGAGCTTGCTTGTGTCTGAGCCACGAACAACTTGGTTTGCGGGGGCGAGGGTAAGTTCGAAGACCAGATCGTTATACAGTGCTTGTGGATATATAACACCGTGGTCAGTTAATATTTGGTGATCCAGCTTGATGCGATACTTATTCTTGTATATTGTCTCCAGCTTGTTCTCTGCATCCACGCCTGAGGTCGGCTTGTCGCCAGCACCAGAGCGAATCTTGCACAAACCCACACTCTGGATGCCCTCCATAAGCATGTTGTCCCGCTCATCGATTGATTTGAATAAGTCTTCGAAGATCTTGTAGATGTCGTACCCAACCGTGTCCTGGACAGTGGTGGCTGCAAACTTTACAACTAATCTGTCCACCAGGGCCCGAGAAACATTTTGTACGAGAAAGTTGTTAGAGTGCCCGCCGGCTAGGGAGAGGTTAAACACCAGTGCAAGTGAGCCGGACACAATGACATCGTGCTCGCCCAGCTTAGGCACCGAGACGTACAGTGTCTCACCGGGATTGGCCTAAGATGGGTTGAATGTGATGCGCTTGACGGTTCGCTCTGCTTTCATGGCGCCCAGTGTCTTTTCACTGTGAGATGGAAGTAGATTCGGTTGCACAGCCATTGGTATATATTTGTGTTTTTTTAAATTTATATTTATATACCCACGATGGCTGAAGGCGGTTTTGATATACCTGGTGAGAATGAGAATCCTTGGGAAGACTGGGGCATAGACCACGATGATGATGACGACGACGAACAAGAAGCTGACACAACAACACCTTTTCAACCAGGTGGCACATCCACCCCATATCATGGCGGTGAACAGCATGAAATGCATACAATACCTCACGAACAAAGTGGGCTGCCAAGCACTTCTGACACCGACCCTCTGCTTGAGGGCGACGAGTTAAGCCAACGGCTTCAACAAAGACGGCAAAATTCAGCTTGGGACGACCTAACAGAGATGTACCCAAATGCTAACAAACAAGCCATAGAAACATTTTACGAACCAGATAAAAAAGGAAACCCAAGACAGTATGTTGAAATGGTTGGTAGGGGAAAAAAGGCATATCCCCTGTTTACACAAAATAATATAACACGACAGCTTAGGGAAAATCCACAGCTTTCACAAGAAATCAAAAGCTATCTTGGAAAGTCAATGCTTGATCAGATGAAAGACTTTCAAACAGAACGTGACAAAAAGCAACAAGAGCTGCAAGCAAAACAAAAGCAAAAACAACAAATGGAAAAAACGCTTGCAGAAAGAGACAAGGTTCGTCAAAGCATGGACGAACTTAGAACTCAGATAAATCACGCTGATGACCAGATTCAGGATCTTGAAAATCAGCATGGAACACTGGATACTGATGCGATACAAGGTTAAAAGATCAAAAGAAAGAGCTTGAAACAGAACATAAAAAGAAAAGAAAACAACTGTTACAGTTTCAGAAAACTGCAGAACAAGCAGAAAAAATACAAGAAGACATCAATAAACTCACGGTAGATAATAATAACATAAACAGGAACATAAACGAACTTAGTGTAAAATAGACTCCAAAAAGACACTTGACGAACTGAAACAACAAAAAGAAGAGCTTGAACAACTAAACGCTCAAGACAGACAAGTGATAGAAGCTGAGGACACTTCCCCCTCTGACAGAGCAGCTGCTGAAGGCCGGGTTACTGAGCGAGAAGAAGAGCTGGCAAGAGTCAATACACAAATTGAGGAGAGAGAAAGGGGCATGCCTTTGAGAGAGAGGGTCAGAGAAATCTTCAAGAAATACGGATGGACCCTGCAAGCGATTGTTCTGGCAGCTGGCATCACCATCAGCGCTGTTGTGCTCGCCACCTTGAACGGCCTGGCAAGGGCTACCAAGGCTATTGGAAATGGGCTTAAAGAGCTTGGAAAAAAAGCAGCCAGCGCCTTGCCTGGCCTCATTGGCTCAATTGTTAGCTTCATCTTCAAAACGGCTGGGTCGGTCATCTCCTTTCTGGGCGAACACGCCTGGCTGCTCATCCTTGCCGTGGTGGCCTTCCTTGTTGAAAGGATCACCAAGCGTTCGAAGTCTTGAACACTTTTTTGAGCCCGCTCACAGTGCAGCGGAAAAATCATCAGGGCTACCGCCGTTTTCGGCTACCTCAACCAAACGAAAAGCCCTCCCAAAGCAATCGCGCCCACAGCAACGAGTGCCTTGTTTACGTGATGCGTGTCGGGCTGCGGTTCGGGTGTTGGTGCGGGGGTTGGTTGTGGTGTGGGTGTGGGTGTGGTCCTTGGTTTGGGCGCGATGCCCTGTGCCTGTGTGGCCTGTTTGTGTATCGGGTTTGATGGGTGACTGTTTGGTGGATTAATCTTTGTTGGTCCCCCGTCCATGTGGCGAATGGAGGCTTTTTTCGTGCCTAGATTAACACCACTGTTCACGCCCAGCTTCATTCCTTGCGTTGCCTCCTGTAGATTGTTGTTATGCCCGATCACGCTCTCTGTGTTGATAATCATGCGCGAGGGCATGAGCCAGCTTCCGGGTGCTGTCGCAAAGTCTAAGCGAACTTTCGTTGCTTGGATGGCAAGCTGGTAACGCTGAACGCTTGTTGAGATGTCGTTCAGGATTATAGCCTCCTCTAGATGGGTGAGGAATACTCTCTGCGTTTCGAACGCCCGGCCTCCTTTTCCAATGATGCTGCTGCGGGTTTTGGCTTGTGAACCAAGAATGCAGTACACAAAGGCCTCGATTGATTGGTTCATACGCGCGAGTCCTGGCTGTGTTAGCCCCTGTGCGTAATTTGGCACAAAGTGCTCGAACTGGGTGTCCGCCCCTTGGTCGTTGCGGACAAAAGATATTCCATTGGCTTTATAATTGGAGTCTTTTCTGTCAGTAACTCGCTCATCATCGAACAGAGCTAGATCAGAGTGTGGATAAGTGTAATCAGTAGATGTTGGGCCATCTCCATAAACCCAAATGTAGACATTCCCAAGTCCGTGGTTCTTGCCGTATGTGTAACGGAAGTCAGAACTGGGGTCGATACCAAACTCAATGCAAAGCTTCTTGTACGCGTCGATGTTGTACTTGTTGTCTTTCTGGTTAAATGGGGGGTCGTCTGGCAAAGCACTCACGCTTTGTTCACCGCCCATCTGGTAGAGTATTCGCCTTGTTGTGAAATAAACGTGAAACCGGTAAAACGACCGGAGTTGTGGGGTTAGGGACAGACTGGAGTTTTTATCGAAGAGAATGTCGCGCGAGATTCCACAGCCGGTTGTTGCACACCACAGGGCGAAGGAGAGTTGTTGCGGCCAAAAGCTCATATGAGGCCCACCCATCCATTTTCGGCCGTATTTTGCGGTTGTGAATGATATCTGCGTGTCCCTGAAGATATTTCTGTACTTTCGTTGTGAAATACTCAGTTGGAGTGACATAAATCTTTTGCTCTTTGTCATTCAAGATTGCCCCAATCATCATGTCTTTGTCTATTGTGGTGTCGAAAGCAACAGCCGGGGTTGACTTTTCTGGTTGCCCCGGCGATAACTGATAAGGGAACCCGCCATCATAATGAAGGCCAAGAGCATCTCTTTCGGCGCCAGTCCAATCTTTGTGGGGCATTTCTGTGATAAGTGCCAATGAGCCTTGACCCTCTTTGTAAAGCACTTCCCCTGTGGCTGTTTTGTGGTCGTCGCCAAACTCTACTTGCACTTCAAAGTGAGACATATCGGCGCGCGGGAAACGCCTTTTGAAGTCTGAGATCGCCTTGGCCCTGGCCGCAGCAGAGAGCTTCATTGCCTCCGGCGATCTAATCCAAGCAATTTCAGGATTAGGAGGTGGTGGCTTTGGCGCCACATGGGTATAGGCGTTTGGAGGCGAATAAAAAGGAGGCGGGGGTCCGTAATTGTGGCCGCCGATGGAGATGCCAAGATTTGAATTAGGATTAAATCCACCAGGCCGTCTGCCAAACATGATTGTATATAATAAACATTTTAAAATGTGTAATTATATACAATCATGGTTGTGTTAACAATCGTCACGTCTTCGAACCCTCACACGATCTACTTCGACCACCCACTGCCGAAACCGAGTTATATCCGGCTTGTCTCTTGCTCAATTTTCAACTCGTGGAATACTTTGAAACAAAGAGGAGAGATAACATTGTTCAAAAATGAAAATGGGAGCAATACAGGATCGGTCATGAGATTTCTCCCAGGCCATTACACTCTTAAGTCTTTGGCAAAAGAATTAGAAAACGTATTCGGGGGTTCAAATGCTAATTATAAATTAGCAACTGAGACAAACACGCCACTGGGGGCGATGATCATTTTCAAAGAATACCAAGAAGAGGTTAAACTAGACCATGATCTATCTGAATTGCTTGGTATAAGTCCTAAATTGCTGTTTCCATCAACTTTCGTCAAGCGTTTAAGGGCACCAAGCACTTACTTCATCCACTGTGATCTGGTTGATAAAGAACAAAACCTTCTCAACGGTAAGCCTTCGACAGTTTTGGCTCGGTTTGATATTCGGGGAAAGCCCTTTGAAAAGGTGTTTTACGAGACAACACAGCAGAACGTCTTGCGTGACGTCTCGTCTGGCGAATTTGTTAACTCTATCACACTGTCAGTGCGGGATGAAAACAATGACCTCTTTGACTTCAATGACGAGCCTTTGGAATTTGAAATCGAGATAAATTAAAAAATCATATATATACCCCACGCCATGAGTTCTGCCAATGTGCTTCCATCGGCCCCCGAGTACAGCGAGACACAACAGCTCTACCCTATGCATGAGATCGCTCAAATCAATGCAGAAGACTTCCGGCTCAAAAAGATCTCTGACTTGCTGAAGGAGTTGTCTGACGAAGCCGAGCATTACCGTCAGGTCGCAAAGAAATACAAACGAACCCAAACCTTAGTTCATTACTCTGCGGTTGGCCTTGGGTCGCTTTCTGTTGGGCTGTCATCAGGGGCCCTTGCCACTGTATTGACTGGGTTCGGAATTGTTGCAAGTCCAGTCCTTGCGGGCGTCGCGACCCTCTGTGGGCTGTCCTCTGTTGGTTTTACAGCTGCTAACAAGCGATTAGAGCGAAAAGTGACCAAACACGAGAAAATCTATACACTGGCCCTGGCTAAACGCAACTCTGTCAATGAACTGGTCTCAAAGGCTCTGGAAGACAAGAGGATCAGTGATGCAGAATTCACCATAATTACTCGTGAGGTGGAAAAATATCACGAACTCAAAGCTGCAATCAGGGATGGTGTTAAGGCTAAAAAAAATGTTGGCACTCAAACACAAGTGCCAGACCTCGAGAAACTCAAAAAGGAACTTCGCAAGGAAGTCAAAGAAGAGTTGCAAAAAAAGATACTTCTCGCCGCAGCCTCCAAATCCGATTTGAGAGATTAAACTCTGGCTTTAATCTCTACATTTCTAAGGATAAATCATTTGCGCCCAATTAAATACATAACCCGGCTGTGTACAACCATGGAGAAGTTCGCTAATCAACTGGCTGATGTTCGATCATTGGACACTAAAGGCGAATACAAAGCCAAACTCGATGAGCTTGATAAAGAATACAAATTTATCCTCCTGCGCTCACTCGAAAGCTACACCAAAGAAATACGGCGTTCAAACCTGACAGAACGCCTTCATATCATCAAGGAGTATCTTTCTCCCGGGGCACAATACCCCCAACACTCACCTTTCACCCTTTGTAATGAAAGAACAAAAATTTGCCAAAACTGCAAAGGCAAATTAAACCTCAGGATGTTTTCATCAGAACTTTGCTGTGAGGGCTGCGGTCTCTTAGAGTCTCTGGATGGTGTGACCTTCGATTACAACGGGCTCTATGGTGGTGATTACACAATTACCAAAAAAAGAACGACCACCAAACATTACAACTTCAAAAGCTATCTCAACAAACATCTGAAAATTTGTGAACGCCAAGTCTGCTTGTCCAATGATGAAAAATATCGTGCAAATGAGACATTCAAATTAATCGAAGAATATCTGCCGAAAAGAATCTCCATGCCCTTTGTGGCCCACAAAATCTTGGATGCGATAAAAGGGCCACGGAAGCTTGTCAATTACTTCTGGCTGCAAGTCCCAGAAAAATCAATGTGGAAGCACGAACAAAACTGGAAGATCATGCTTGAAAAGATGGGTCACGTTTAGTGAGCACTGCCCACTTTGAGAGTAAGAAGGCTTCCGCAACTGCACTGTCATCAACCAAATTGTTTGGAACAGTTTTCACAGGGGCGGTTTGTTGGGTGCTTTTCTCTTCAGAGTGTTCTGTTATCTTTTTTCGAAGGCTTGCCAAGCTGTTATGAAAACGCTCGACTGACGTTTGAATATTGCTCAAAAAGTTTGGTTGCTTTGGCGCCCAAATCTCAGTTATATCCAGAAGCTTCCAGGCGAACACAGCCACTGGTTTAGGGCCTTCTGAACCCGCTGAAAACACTTCTTGCATATGGGTGTAACGCAAAAACTCCTCATCTTCATCCTGTTTTCTAAACGACATCCTTACAGCCCCATAACAACACCATATGTCGTTCTCAGCAATGGAAGACATAATTCTCTCAAATAATTGTTTTGATTTGAGGGAACCGACATCGATGATTGCCTTTTGATTTCTTGTTATCGCCCGTTTGCCAAATAAATAACCAACTCCCCACGCAAGTGTTGTGTCGCCCTTCGTTTTGAACTTGTTTCCTCCGTTTAGAAACTGGTTGTGTGCCAGACTTGGTTCAAACTGGTTTAAAGAGCACAATCTGAAATAACCGTCAACAAACAAGCCTTTGGAGACCATATCGCCACTCAAAGCAAGCCCTGTTTGTACCTGATCGCTATAATAGCCAGGAATTCTGTTCATGGCTATTTTCCTCTTGAACGGACATTTAAACTCCAACAGAATAAAGCTGCCGTCTTTGTCTAGAAAATATCCATCTGGGCTGCAAGTTACCTTTCGATAAAGTGGGTGATCTCTTGCAAGATTAAGAGAGATGCTGTGACCAAAAACGGAAACAGAATGTTTTTGCTCAAAATACTTGCGTATAATCGGCTCGAACAGATTGCCCCAAGCACAGGCCGCATTGTTGAGCATATGCGTTGGCTGAATTTTCTTTAAGAGCAAGCTGTGCCGTGATTCAAACGGCGACGACCCTGTCAAGGCAGAAACTTCAGAGGCCCCGATGGAGTTTTGTCTGGCTCTTACCCAGTCGGTGCTCTTTTGTTTCAGACCAGTGTTCCTCGATTTGAGAAAGTTCATGAACTCTTGTGTTGTCACCATCATTGGTATACGAAGGGTGAATGTTTTTTCAATTGGTGATAACCGCTCAACTCAGTTTGAAAAGCTGTGAGTGATGACTTACCTTCGATGAAATCAGAAACAAAGCTCAAATCTCGGATCCTTGGTAAGGGGTCGAGAGCCTCCAGGCTTATCTCTTCAAGACATTGTTGCTCTTGAGCGTCAAGCCATGCATTCAGTTCATGCTGTCTGACATATGACTCAGCAAAAACATCTCTAACAACCAAAGCCGGCTCATGTCTGAGAAGAGCTCGAGAATTTCTTTTCAAAGGAGGGCAACCATTTTTTAGATGTTTGTAAAAGGTTGGTTTAGAAACTGCTCGATTGCAGCCGGGACAAATCACTTTCGGTCGTGATTCTGTTCGCAGATTCTTACAGGCGTATTTTTGATGCTCAACAAGAGAATGCCCTTGGGTGAAGTTTAAACCACAATGTCTGCAAGGGTTGTATTCGAACGTCCCTTTGTTCTTTGCATATAAGTCATCGCCTTCTTTCACCTCAATCCCCCTCATTTTCAAAAACGCAACAGCAGTCATTGCTTCGTTGGCGAATGGCATTGTCAAGTTTATATGGAGGGATGTTGTTTCTTCAATTGGTGATGCCCCGCTTGCCGTTGCGGGTGGGCTCGGGAAAAAACGCATTTAGCCCCTCTTACGAGGGTTTGAGGCCGGTTATCCAGAGTAGTGGGTAGAGAGGGACGTCAAATACGGTTTTTTGAGCCGATTTCCAATTTGTTGCGCCGATAATCAATTTTTTCGAGCGAAGTGAGGAAAAATTGATTATCGGCGCAACAAATTGGAAATCGGCTCAAAAAACCGTATTTGACTCCCTCTCTACCCACTACTTCAAAGTAAGGACAATAACTCTACTGTTAAACAGATCTTTTTACTGTCCGCAGATCTTTACTCTTCTGGTAAAAATAGCTTCTACTCTAATCTTATAAGGATATCCGAATTCTATAATTTGCCTGATTTTGACCCTATTTTCTTTTAACTGAAACTAAAATCGAACATTACGTAAACTTAATGCAACAAAAATATATCCTATATTGGCGACATATCATTCAACGCTCTAAGAAACTCGAATTTTATAATATCTTTAAGAACGAATATACGCCTTCTCATTACTTAGACCTTATAAGGAAATCAAATGACAGAAAACAATTAGTAAAATTTCGTATAAGTAATCATAAATTAATGATTGAAATTGGTAGATATGAACAAATCACGAGAGATGATAGATTGTGCCCTACTTGTGGATCTAATGAAATTGAAGATGAAATTCACTTCCTTTTCCACTGTCCTAAATACTCAATTATTAGGGACGGATTTTACAGGAAAATAGGGTATCACCTACCAAATATAAAACAGTTATCTCCTTCAGAAGTTACCAATGAATTAATGAACTCTCGTAATTATTTTGTAAATATTCATTTGGTGAAATTCATTGTTTCATGCTTAGATCTCCGCAATAATCAAATTATCAGACTGATTGTACTTTCCCTTTCTTTATAATATCATTGTAATTTCATTTTGTTATGTTGTAATGCTTTGCAATACTGTAAGGATTTATAGTCATGCAAATAAAGCTACTTGTTGTTGTAGTAATATGAGCTAATATGCGTATCCCAGGTGGGGGTATCGTAAGTTCCCTGCGGACAAGGTTGCACAAGGGTCAACAGCGATGTTATCTCAGAACATTTATAAGCATACGATATCTGAATTTATTTAAACTCACGTCCATTCTACACGAGGCGCAAAAAATAGTCTGCGCTTGTAAACGGACATTTCTCGAGGATGGAAGGTCTCCTATCAAAACTGATAACAACTGTCTATTTTCTGTAGTGTGACGGTCACGATCTTAGTACATATACATGCATATTCTCAAACACCCTCGCTTTCTCATCTTCTTTGATGACAAGTCGCTTAATCGTTGTGCCATTCTTTTCGTCCTTTTGCTTGTCCAAATAAAATAGCGACTCTAATTTTGGGTCTAACTCGAAATTTCAGTGGCAAATGATCGTAAAATTAATTTCTCTTGTTTCGTAAATTACGGTGGATACTCATGATTTTTAACAAATTCGAAAATGTTTCTATATTTTGTGCTATCCATATTTTAATGGCTTCACGCGAAATTTCGCATGAAAAAGGATACACATATCACTAGGGATTTCGGTATCCTGGGAGGGTACCGGGGGATACACAAAACACGGCAGCCATATTGGAAGGGGATACACATATCACTAGAGATATGTGTACGGGGGTACACATATCACTGGGATACACATAGAAAGTGTGGGGAGGAGAGAGAGGAATGAAATCTAACCGGCTTCATTTTCATCTTAATCACGAGTTGATAGTTATACATATCCTGTTTCAAACCAACGACGCAAATTAGGTTGAACTGGCCAAAATGCCCCGTCCTTTTGCTCATTTTCGCTTGCGAGTGTCTTGGCTGATCGCCTTTGGGTTGATTCTGCAGTAAATACGCATACAGTTATGCACTCATCATATAAAACAATAGTTGTGCGTAATATGCCTTGGTATGGGTGACGGCCGCAATAGCTTATTGTAGAGTTGTTTCTTTAGCTTTTCGTGACAGCTGCCCCACCGATACGGCTTCCTATGATTCTTAGGTTTTCGAGTCAGCTGCGACAATTGAGTCAATTAAATTAATTTCTTACCTTGGATTTTGGTTGTGTTCCATTCATCTGAGCGCTAGTCTGATAAAAACAATTCCTCAGATACTGTCTCTTTGCTTTCCCGTTTTGCTGTTTGTCAACATCTAGAGCGCAGCAGTGTAAAAATACGGTATACAGCCAAAAGCACACAATAAAGAGAAGGCGGTAAAGCGTGGATTTATACATGACGAATCTGTGATATCAACTGAGCACTGAGCGATAATTGTGTTCCCGCGATTATGTTGCCGAAGTTTACGGTGGTCGATAAGGACACACTCCCCCACAAACACAAAACCCACAACACAAACACAACCGTTGGCGAAGGAGTTGGAAGCTTTTTCTTTCCTCATGTTTCCTGGGTAGTCGGGCTAAAACGTTTCGGGTCTTTCGGGGAACTGCATAAGAAGACAACTCCTTAATTTTCTGGGACTCCAAAAGCGCAGGCGGAAAATTAGATGTCATGGATGATTAAGCGTGGGCGAAAAACTGCAGCATAACATTTTCTAAATAAATAGCCATATTTCTACAGGATGACAACATAGATTTGTAATTTAGTCGATGGAATAATGTGTCTGATTTTTAAAACTGAAGCCGTAGAAAGAAAATCGCTACCGAAAAACTCTGTAACCAACAAAAGGCCGATTTCGATTAACATAACGCAGCGGAATACAAGGTCAGGTAATCGAGTACCTTCCGTTCCATTGAAAACCGCCGTTTCGAAAACTGAAACTGACAACAAATTATGCCCAACAATGACGATCTATACATGCACTGACTTTATAATTGGACATTGGGTGTTGTTCTATTTTGGAAAACTGAATCATTGCCATTATTAGATTTAGCTACGTGCTACGATGTGCTGACGCTGATAAAAAAATACCTTTTGATTATGCAACAGTATTCAAGAGATGTCATGATTTTGCTGACTTAGCTAACTAAAGTTTATCATTTCGTGCAAATGTAGAAAGTCAAATTTTGTTGCCGTGAATTGAACGACAAAGCATGCATTTCAACAAGCCATTTTAGCGACTCGATTAAACGACATTGGCACTATTAGTGACTGCTGACAAGACGAAGAAAAACACAATGTATTATTTGACTAGCAAGTAATACGAAGAAAACATGTTCAGCGCTCTCACAAACATTTAAATCGATACCCACATATAGACCTGCCACGAATACCCAGCAAAACAATCGCTTTTAAAAGACCCTAGTCAGCCACACCTTTGTTTTTGTTTACATACGGGAGTTTCGGTATTATTTTATACGTGGCGCGTGACCAAAAGTAAGAAAATCGCCGCGAAAGGTCAGAGGCGAGATATTTATAAAAAATATCGTTATAAAAAGGGACAGGCCTAGCACAAATCCTGCTTGTCGCAAAAAAAAAAGAGCATTTCAGCCCGGCTTTAGAATAGGGTTAGCCCAAGTACGTGCCTGAGAGATTGTTTTCTTTTTATAGATCAAAACAAGAACTCTGCGAATACTATAATCGGGCTGTTAAGGATATCTTCACTCCTTTTACTTCAAACTCTTCGAACTCTTCAAGAGAACTAACTTCAATCAATACACACGTCTCACATGGATCATTCATTCCTGTACGATCTGATGCACATGTTATCATGCGACTAAAAGTATACAATATGGCTGTTAAACTTATCGCTACACACTGACTATCCGCATTAGAACCAAAAACACTATTTCCTTGGCTATAAGGAGCACAAATAGTTTTAGACGAATCTACACCAAATGGACCAGGATTAGTCTTAATATATCTCCCGCAAGATCAATATATAGCTTCAAATTTTATTCTATGATTTACAGTCTCATATATCATTTTTCCCATAAATGCAGTTATTTCTTCATATTGACCTTTAAGTCTCCCTGACATGAACAATTCTTTACGAATATCAACACTCCTCATAATTTCGTAGGTTTTCATATTTATTTATGACTAAGACGATCTGACAAGCGTAATTACAGTCCTGCCCGAGTCCTTGCATGTTGAACCACTGTTTTTTGTGACTACTGCGCCTGAGCAGCAGTCAGTATTGCCATCGTCTGACATTATGAACCCCAGAGCTCTTCTCTTTTGCGCATGACCGAGTTGCCCCCCCCCACCCAAAAAAAAGACCGAGAGCTCTGGGGTCCAGAATGTATCGTCCGAGTTTTCCGAATGTAAAGCCTGCCGCACAGTTGACTTCCTCGCGAGGTAGTTTACTCAAGTGCGCGCTTGAGTTTTTGTGAGTTTTTCGCCTCGCGAGCTCGTGAGGCAAATATCTGTCTTGTTTGATATGTTTTTGCCTCGCGAGACAAATTCCTCATCGTTTGCGGGCGCCGTGAGAATCTGGTTGAGCCAAATTAATCGATTAGCCAATAAAATTGCATGGCGAGCTCACGTGATTTCAAGCTCGACATTCAAGATGGCGGACAGGAGTGTTTTTTTTTGTTTTGTTCTGTTTTGTTTGGGACAAATGCATTGATATAAGACTCCAAGTCATACCAAGGGTAAGACACACAAAACCCCTTCCCCCCTTCCTCGCGCGCCTCAATTCTCCCCCTTCTTCTTCGAACGCTTGCCACGCAGGCTACTGAGACGTTAGAAACGAAGCATATAGAACCAAGCGGTAAAGTGGTCCATGGCCAAAAAAGGCAGGTTTCAATGATGTATATGGTGAAAAGAAATGATAATCTGTCCATTGTGGCTCCACTGAAAGGATACGTTTATTAATGCTGTTTATGCGGCCGCGGGTAGTAATAGAAAAGTTTATACCCGTTGGATGAATACTCGAGAGTAAGCAACTCAGTAGTAGGAAAGTGGGGGTTGACCAACGGGATCGGGGATTCACTGACGTCATGATCCTTTGAGATGACGTCATGGGTTAAAAATAGGTAGAGATGACATCATAATCTATTTTAGGTCGATGGAGAGTGATGACATCATATTATAAGTTGTATGTTCACCGCCACGGGATCGGGGATTCACTGACGTCATGATCCCTAGAGGTGACGTAATGGGTTAAAATAGGTAGAGATGACATCATAATCTATTTTAAGTCAATGGAAGTTGGAAATGAATGACATCATAATCTATTTTAAGTCAATAAAGAGGTCGGGAGGAGATAAGCTGACATCATGATCTCTATCTCTAGAGGTGATGTCATGGCTTAACAATAGGTAGAGATGACATCATAATCTATTTTAACTGAATGGGGAGTCGGGAATAAATGACATCATAATCTATTTTTAACTCGAGAGTCACACTGCACTGGGATAGAATGATGTAATGTGATTATTTTTAGATTGTTGGCTAAATAATTTTTAGTGGTATAAAAGCAGACTTTTTTGCTAGTTGTCACAGATTAATTTGAGTATAGGAGTAGAAATAATGGTTGGTGCACACCAAACTGGTGATTTGTTTGTGGATGAGATTGAACTCGAGGCTCAAATACTGCGAAACAAAATAGCAGATATTATAGGAGATGAATATGCAAGAGAAATTAATCGCTTGGTGTACGAAGAAGCAACACGCCGTTGTGAGGCTTGCCAGATGGATGACCCCTCGCAACTTCATCACGAGTGTATGATGATGGAAGAGGATGAAATATGGGTTGTACATTATGAAGCGGCAAGAAAGCGCATTAATTTAAAGACAATATGGATGGCTTTACAGCAAAAAGTTCAAGAAAAACTTAATTTACAGCTGACAGAATCATGGCTAAAGTACTTGCTTCATCTTGTTACAATGGACAACACAAGTGCATTTTTATTGTATAAAAACTTTGAACGGAAGCACGATGAGAGTGAAGACGAATGTCTGAGACTCGGCTGCTGTGATTATATGTAATAAAGTTGAATACTCACAAAGACAATGTTCTCTCGAAACATTCAAGTTTAGAAGCAATAAAATTGCACAGTATTAAAAATCGCTTCTTATTTGTATTTACCGCCGTTTTAGCCGCTTCATCGCTAGACTCTATCGATTTTCAGTTTGCGAGCCATCGCCCACTTTAAGTTTTATAACATGACTTTACCGGTAGCTTCAAAGTTAAAACTTTTAATTATGCGAACTAACACTGAACCAAATTTGCATGAAAAATTAGCACCTCGGAAAAATCAACAAAGCAACAAATTACATGCGCGCGCTAAAACAATAAACCCACACTTTGTTTAAGTTCAAACTATATTTATTGATAACAAACAATTTCATAATTATACAGACAATTTAAAAGCTTAGTTGGAAAGGAACAGACAGAGTTGATTTATTCTTTTTCATCGGGTTTATACAAAGTACTGTTTGATTCCCTTGGTTTTCTGTGTCTCATCGCACTGCAATCATCGCAACGAGCAAGGGTCTCTTTCACGTGTTTAGTTTTGTCCAAAAGAATCTTGTGTTCGCATATGGGGCAAATCTTTTTATTATCATACCAAAAGCATTTGGGACATTTCACGACTCCGGTTACATGCACATTTGAACTCTCGCAATGATGACATGGAATTTGACTTTTTGTCTGAATTATTTTCATGATTTCAGAAGCGCTTTCCTCCTCTTCGTTGTCGGTTGAATTTCCTTCATCCTCTTCATCACTTCTAATTTCTTGCTCGCTCTCTTCAAACTCATCGGCCGGACTGTTCTCAGAAGCGCTTTCCTCCCCTTCGCTGTCGGTTGAATCTCCTTCATAAGTCTCATTGTTGGATTCTTTTTGTTCTTGATAGATCTTTTCTTTCTCTAAAAGATCGCTCAACAGTTTTTTATTCTTGATTAAACGCTTATCAATTCCCAACTCTGCGAGTCCATCTAAAAAGGTATTAAGCGCACGGGGTCGGGCTACATCATCGTTATGGGGAAGTAGCACATACTTAACCAGCTCTGCGATGTTTGTCACGGGTATTATGCGTTGATTTCGGAGTAATTGGCCTCTAGGTGCCCAAAACAGGATATCTTTGGAAGCGGCCATGCTATGCAACAAATCAGAAGCACGTTCTTTTGACACCGCTTTGGAAAGATTGCTTAAAACATCTTTAATTCTTGGCTCCTCGTTGTCTTCCTCGTCATCGTTGTCCTCATCGGAGGTTATAGTGTCTTCCATTCCGCTCTCCATTTCTTCTTCATCCCAGTCTACTTTTCTCTTCATATCGATCCGTACTCGTTAAAGAAAAGCTTCAAATAATCAGTGCAACAATGCATAGTTTCTTTTATAGCATCAAAACGCCCAAGCTTGTAACAACGGGGGTCAATAAGTCTTCTATAAAGCCACCACCCTCTTGTACAAGTATTTGCTTCTTTGTCTTGTAGGGAACGTTTTGATTGGCCAGATTAATAAGAGCATCCTTATGTCGAAGCAAAACACGCTTATTTGTTTCAGGACAGGGAATGTTTTCCGTAAGAACGTTATAAAGAATATGTAACAAGGCGTGAACCTGTTGTGGAGAAGCTGTCCTTAAGAGAAATTGGCGCTGATGATCGGGACCATTAGCTAAGAGTTGTAGAAAACCCCGGTTGTTCTTTACTACTTGAGACATAACTGTAGAATGAGCTAAGAATAGTGAGTTGTTGTCTTTTATCGTGGAATAGAAGGAAAAAACAATAGGATTGTGGTGGTGGTGGTGGTGGTGGTGGTGGTGAAAACAATACAATGGTGGTGGTGGTGGTGGTGGTGAAAACAATAGAATTGTGGTGGTGGTGGTGGCGGTGGTGGTGGTGGTGAAAACAATAGAATTGTGGTGGTGGTGGTGGTGGTGGTGAAAACAATAGAATTGTGGTGGTGGTGGTGGTGGTGAAAACAATAGAATTGTGGTGGAGGTGGTGGTGGTGGTGGTGGTGAAAACAATAGAATTGTGGTGGTGGTGGTGGTGGTGGCGGTGGTGGTGAAATCAATAGAATTGTGGTGGTGGTTGTGGTTGTGGTGGTGGTGGTGGTGGTGGTGAAAACAATAGAATTGTGGTGGTGGTGGTAAAAACAATAGAATTGAGGAGGAATTAGCCTAAAAATGAGCAACATTCGCCTCTTTCTCAGTTCACATTGAGCTTTCATTGAGTTGACATGAATTTGTCCTGCCCCATTTGTGAGAAGACATTTAGCAGGAAAGATAGTATGCAAAGACATATGACCAACAAACACGCCAGTCCCACTTTCACTCCATTTAAAACAATGCCGATTTCTACACAAAAGTGTCAGCGGTTTCACTTCGAACACCCTTTTACTTGTATGGTTGCAGGGATGACCGGTTCGGGGAAAACGTTTTGGGTTCAACCATTGTTACAACAGGCCTCAGACGTGATAAACCCACCACCCGAGAGGATTGTCTGGTGTTATTCCCAATGGCAGCCCGCGTACATACAGATGCTAGTCACAATACCACAAATTGAATTTGTCAAGGGTATTCCTCCTGCGTTGGAACACGATTCCTATTTCGATGTCAACAAACGGAACTTAATCGCCTTTGACGATCAAATGATTGACGCCGGCAAAGACAAGCGAATAGTAAACCTTTTTACACGAGGTTCTCATCACCGCAACCTAAGTGTCATTTATATCGTACAGAATCTATTTCATCAGGGGAAGGAAAGCCGAAGTATTAGTTTAAACAGTCACTACTTAGTCCTTTTCAAGAATCCCAGAGACGAACTGCAAATTTTGACTCTAGCAAAGCAAATGTATCCTGGGCAAACGGCTTTCTTTATAAACCAGTACGAAGAGGCTGTACGAAGACCCTTTGGTTATCTCCTGGTGGATTTAAAAACAACCACACAAGATAATTGTAGACTGCAAACGAATGTACTACCCGGTGAAGAACAATTTAATCAAACAGGGGTACAAGACAATATTTCTCAGGAGCTACTAAAGTATCTCAGACAACAGAACCTTTCGACAGGTCCAGTTCTCTTAGCCATGCAGGGACTACAGGACAGAATGGACAGCCTACTCTCCCGTACAGACATTGGGGAAAATGACAAAGCCAAACGGTACCTTGAGCTGCAAAAGAGATATCTGACGTTTAAACATCAATTGAATGGAAGACCTCAACAGTCTGATGAAATGAAAAGAAGTTTTGCAAGTCATCCGGAAGATAATTTACCCACCATTATACAAGAACCCACAGCATTAACAGCGGCGACAACCTCTACACCCTTAAATCCATTTATCGCGACACCCTCTCCAGCGCCCACCATACAAAAAACTACCGCAGTAACGCCACTACCTTTAAATCCAGCCGTCTTGACCCCTCCCCCTACAGTACAAACACACTCGCCAGCACCGAAGCGCAAACGACCTAGAATCTAGTTAGTAAATTACTTAGATGTTGGTGATGATAAACCTAAAAGACAATCGCGGCGTTACAGATATAGAGCTGCACCTTACAAGCATTCTAAGAATCAAGAGGATTAATTTCACTTGAAACGATGATTGCAGTGCGGTGAGACACAGAAAACCAAGGGAATCAAACAGTACTTTGTATAAACCCGATGAAAAAGAATAAATCAACTCTGTCTGTTCCTTTCCAACTAAGCTTTTAAATTGTCTGTATAATTATGAAATTGTTTGTTATCAATAAATATAGTTTGAACTTAAACAAAGTGTGGGTTTATTGTTTTAGCGCGCGCATGTAATTTGTTGCTTTGTTAATTTTTCCGAGGTGCTAATTTTTCATGCAAATTTGGTTCAGTGTTAGTTCGCATAATTAAAAGTTTTAACTTTGAAGCTACCGGTAAAGTCATGTTATAAAACTTAAAGTGGGCGATGGCTTGCAAACTGAAAATCGATATAGAGTCTAGCGATGAAGCGGCTAAAACGGCGGTAAATACAAATAAGAAGCGATTTTTAATACTGTGCAATTTTATTGCTTCTAAACTTGAATGTTTCGAGAGAACATTGTCTTTGTGAGTATTCAACTTTATTACATATAATCACAGCAGCCGAGTCTCAGACATTCGTCTTCACTCTCATCGTGCTTCCGTTCAAAGTTTTTATACAATAAAAATGCACTTGTGTTGTCCATTGTAACAAGATGAAGCAAGTACTTTAGCCATGATTCTGTCAGCTGTAAATTAAGTTTTTCTTGAACTTTTTGCTGTAAAGCCATCCATATTGTCTTTAAATTAATGCGCTTTCTTGCCGCTTCATAATGTACAACCCATATTTCATCCTCTTCCATCATCATACACTCGTGATGAAGTTGCGAGGGGTCATCCATCTGGCAAGCCTCACAACGGCGTGTTGCTTCTTCGTACACCAAGCGATTAATTTCTCTTGCATATTCATCTCCTATAATATCTGCTATTTTGTTTCGCAGTATTTGAGCCTCGAGTTCAATCTCATCCACAAACAAATCACCAGTTTGGTGTGCACCAACCATTATTTCTACTCCTATACTCAAATTAATCTGTGACAACTAGCAAAAAAAGTCTGCTTTTATACCACTAAAAATTATTTAGCCAACAATCTAAAAATAATCACATTACACCATTCTATCCCAGTGCAGTGGGACTCTCGAGTTAAAAATAGATTATGATGTCATTTATTCCCGACTCCCCATTCAGTTAAAATAGATTATGATGTCATCTCTACCTATTTTTAACCCATTACGTCACCTCTAGGGATCATGACGTCAGTGAATCCCCGATCCCGTGGCGGTGAACATACAACTTATAATATGATGTCATCACTCTCCATCGACCTAAAATAGATTATGATGTCATCTCTACCTATTTTTAACCCATGACGTCATCTCAAGGGATCATGACGTCAGTGAATCCCCGATCCCGTTTTTCAACCCCTACTTTCCTACTACTCAGCTCTCTAATTTATCCAATTGCAGCTTATATTAACTCTCCAAACTTCACAGTATACAATCAGTATCCCTCAGAATATAGACTCAAAGACAGGATTTTTGCTCAAGAACAAATTCGCGTTGTCATCTTCAGGACCTTTTGTTCTGCTTTGCTTGTATGAACGCGTGTCAATAAACGGCACAGTAACAGTTTATTCCCATAAAAATAAATGTATACAGGTAGATTTTTAATAATTAAATGAAAATTGGGAGGAAGACTAAAGAAACCCTTGCGGGCAAAGAAGTCTCCCTTTAAGTTTAAGATTTATCTAAATATCAGACGATGGCGTTTGCTTATATTATATATATTAATCGGGGGAAGGGTACTCCGCAATGTTTTAGGTGGGGGTGTTTCGCTGGGACCTAAGAACCTCTACCCCATCTCAGACCTAAAATTTCTATTTTCACTAACCCATCTTAGACCACACAGTTAAATTTGGTAAAAGGCTCTTTATACAAAAATAGGGGTTTGTTTACACAAATTGACATAATTAGGCGTCAAACCCATACACGCTCATTGAATCGAGTGAAACTTCCACAGGCACGGTTCCAGATGAAAAATGTACCGGAAAAAATGACAAAACACTTAATTCGAAAATTGAACGGAAAACATATACCCCATCTCAGACTTAGTGGGCAAAACTGAGACCCCATCTCAGACCTAGAAGGTCAAAAGCCCGACCCCATCCAGCGGCACATACCCGTATAGCTTATATATGAGAGTACCCCTCCCGGGTTTTTTAGCTACTGCTTATCAGTATAAAGTTAAAATTTGGGTACACGGCAGTTAATTTGCGATAATACAGATCATTTGGAACCTATTTACGCATCTCTTTCCATGCTAGCGATGCACACATCTTAGTCTTATCAGAAGAATACAAAAAAAAAATACTTTTCTCTTTGCCTTTGGGCACAAGTCGTGAAATGTTTTTTTATCGTATGAGGGCTAATAGATTGGAAGTCCGTTGATCGGATTTCACAATGCAGCCTCATAACATAATTTGTTGAATTTTAAGTCAAAATTTACATTACTTGAATCAGTTTTTCACTCCCTAATGTAACATTGCCTCGTACTTATTATATTTGAAGCCCGCAAAACGTTCAAATCACGTTTACCGCTGATTTCACAGATTTTCCATATCCAAAACACATCACGCTCATACAAAGCCTTTGAGCTAGCCTGTTCCAGGCATTCAGATAGTGGGGAAAGTGCGAATAGTTCAGGAAGGCGCGAAGAAATGCGAGCGAAAAAATGTCTCCCCGCATTTTTTTCGCTCGCTTTTCTCCGCCCCTTCCCCAACTATTCGCGCTTTCCCCACTATCTGAACGCCTGGAACAGGCTACCTTTGAGCTGACAGCAAACTTTGTCTGAATCACGTAGGGGGGCTATCTATTTTTATTAATAATGCAAAGCACTATAGAACACTTCGTATCAACGATGATTTGCCGAAAGTTCCCGATGACAAACGAAAACCTCGGCTGCCTATTCGATCTCTTTGAAGTTATCTTTAAAATATAAAAAAATTAGACCTAATTTGCTCCGTTTTAACCTGTTTTGAACTTGTAAATATAGATATCAAATCAATTTCAAAATCATTCAAACTTTTGAACAAGAAAGATACTTTCGTTTGGGAAAACGTGTAGGTGACTTCACCTCTTTGTTCATGCTAAATGAAACGTGATCATGCCTTGAAGCTCCGCATGATTTTACGCATAACAAATTATAATGCACCTATCAATGTTAAGCCCGAGAGAGGGTGGGGGGGGGGGGGGGGGGGGGGGGGGGGGCAAGGGGTGGGGATTTTGACTTTTTCTCAAAAAATAGTTCAAAGTTCCACTCCCCGGGAACAACACGATGGTCAAAAATAGCAAAATTTTCCACCCTGGGGCAGGTGTAGGCGGTCAAACCTTAATGCAATCAAGAGTTGTGGAAACCAATGGTGAAACAACAGATTTTAATAATATTTCTGTTGTATTTTCTGTGCACATGTTTAATATTCCAACAAAGCTTCAAGGAAAAACAAGCTATGCTGTTGTCTGTTTTTCAGCTTCACATAATCGATCACAAAGCAACGGAAAACTGAGAGCCATTGCAATCACTGAAAATGAAGCGATCGATTGTCTCTGGCGTCTTTTTGAACACTGAAGACTTTCCGACTTTCCCCGAACTGAATAAAGAACCTGAAACAAAGCATAAAATATTGAATCACGAATATGCAAAATTATCATATGCAAAATATTTCTTCCACAAACAAAAGAAACACCAGATTAAAAAACAAATGGAATCCTTGTTTGATATCAGCATACATAAAAAAAACTGATGGGCTGTTATAACAAAAAAAATTCAGCAGATTCTCTTACCTTTCTCTTGACCATTGCAGCGAAGCGCCAAACAAGGGTATATACTTCATGCTAACACGCCATATAGGGATCCTATCATATAGGGATCCTAAAAACTCATTTTAAAATGGTTAGCTTTTATTTACTGTTATGGGTAGTGATATCCATAACAGTAAATAAAAGCTAACCATTTTAAAATGAGTTTTTAGCCCTAAATAAGTGCCGGATTCTTTTGATGTGCACAAATTAAAACCCACCATGAAGTATATCCCCAAACAAGGGAAATCTCACTTCGTTTCCAGTCCTTTCATACCTGAAGAGCAACTAGATTCCAGGATCTCTCCATTTTCCAAGATGGCGGCCATGTCAAATTTCCCACCCTGGGGCATAGCGTAGTTGTCAAAATCCCGACCCACGAAGCAGCGTACGCTATCAATTCCCCGTGGTCTGCCCCCCCCCCCCCCCCCTCCCTCGCGCTTAACATTGATAGGTGCATAACGCAATGCAGTTTCATTCTTTCCTTCTTCGCTTTCGTAACAGAATAGGAAAATCGTCCTCCAAACAAAAAAATTAATCGCTTCTTAATTAGTTATTTCAAATTATTGCTTTATGGCATTAAATAATATGAAGCCCGTTTACAGTCTATGTTTTAGTGTTTGCCTTTGCGATTAATCGGAAATAATTTCCAGTTTCGTTTCCGTCCGGTTCATTACCATTTATCTAACCAAAATGCAAAATGGCTTAGTGGAAGCCAAAATCTACTAGCCAAAACTGAAGTTTTTCTAGACTATATTTACTTCTCACTTCTTTCCATCCGCCGGAAAAGCAGATTTGACAAGTAGGAAATTAAGTATATCAGATTCCGTAAGGCTTTTATAAATATGCAAAGTTAGATAAGGTTACTTTATAGGCCATGTGTATGACTAGAGTGAACGCGTTTTCGGGATCGGTGAACATTGTGACTAAGGAATCTAGGGACTTTGGGAATAAATCATTCTTGCTTGAGAATTGGTGTGGACTTCCTATGCCAAACGGAGCCGTTCGCGACACATTAAGAAAAACAATGAGGTCAGAGTACAATGACTCGGTCGAGTTCCCGTTTTGTTCAGAAAAGTCGACATCAATTCAACATTCAAAGCAGCAGGACGACGGCAAAGGTGCTCAGTTTGTCGTTGCTCAGATGCCGACATCGGGCTTTCCTTATACTCTTGAAGTAGTAAACACTTCCCTGATAAGGCTTTGACAATTAGCAACGATGAACTTTTTAAGAAACATCGCATTAAAGGGACACTGTCACGAGGGCGCATGCGCGAGTTTTTCGAATCGACACTTGAAAAGTTTAGCCTAAATTTTTCAAATTAATGAACCGTCAATTTCAAAATGGCGTCGACTAGTGGTGGCGGTCACGGTGAAAAAAGAAGAAACTCGAGACGGAAACGGATATTTGGTACGCCGAAAAGAGCGATGAAAGAGTGGTTGAAATCCTATAAACATGTTTATTTCGAGGATACAATTTCTTAGTCATGGCATGAAGCGAAATTCATCGCAGACTACGAAACTTGCTCCGATTTTGTCTTCACGGTGCACTTGTTGTCGTTGGAATATTGTCGCTTAAGCTGGAATATTGCTCACGTCACGAGAAAGCAAAGGATTTTAAATTATTAGCGGTATGGAGTGGGGACGTGACCGGTATTAGACGGCGGCCGTTGAAAATTTGAGCGCTTTATAAGACGTATGAGGAAAAAATAACGTAGATTTCGAACGGGAAATAAAGCGAAATTTAGACATTAATTCAATAAAGCGACCCTATTAAACTCGCCTCTGGTGTATCTTTTGTCCTTTGGGGTTTTTCTTTGTCGCCACTGTTTTCTCTTCATAAGAGTCACGGAGTCAAGGCAAAACACTCGGTTTGAGATCGACAAAACTCGGAGGTGATTTGCGTCCCAAAAATTCATCCAATCGGACATTTTTTCAGCCACAGTTAAAGAACAATTTCCCTTCCACCATAAAACATGTCTGTTTTTTTTTTTTTGAAAATCATCGCATGTCAAGTTACGCTGAAAATGAGTATTTTCTGCCACCGATTCCGAGATCCATAATGTCGGCCAAATGTTTTCAAGTAGACCGGAAGTGAGCCTGGGCCGCGCATGCGAATCCGTAACAGTGTCCCTTTAAAGTTTGAAAAAATGAATTGAACTTGCCAATGGTGGTTGTATTCGCTTCCACTTAAAGAACAGTCCGTTCGGTAACTCGTTGAGAGCCCACGACAATCTTGGAAAGGTTTTCATCTGAAAATAGTTGCGCGCGCTGAGCCCGCGCTCTTATAAAAAGAAATAGATGCGTGCGCATAGTTCTTTCTTATTCAAAATGGCGCAGATTTTTTTTTTTTTAGATGCATGTTTATTTACATTTACTCCTTATAGATACAAACAGTACAAACTAACTAACACTGCAACTAACCAACTAACAGTACAAAAGTTAGTTATTGACAGTACAAACTTACGTTACTTAGTAAAACTACTAGTACTAGCAATACAACGCTAACAGTACAAATAATAGTAACAATACTTAGACAACCTTGTAAAACTAATAATACTAGCAATACAACACTAACAGTTCGAATATTTGTCCTGCTTTATAACATATAGAAAGAAAAATGAATGATAAAGCAAAGGGAACTAAATGTTTTGTAAAAAGTCCCATTTTTTAATATATTTATCTTGTTCATCTGATTTGATTGCAATGTATTTTTCTAACATTAATTTGTCACGAACTAAAGATATAAATTCGCTAAACTGAAATTTATCTTTGGCACCGGCTTTGACGTATAAATAGTATTTTCCTATAATGATAAGATGATTTAGGGCTAAACAGTATCGAGAAGAACAAAAAATACCGTATAAAACATCCAAGTTCGATAGATGGACCTTTTTTCGACTGTGGGCACTATACCAGTCTTGGAATTCGACCCAGAAAGAGCTAGCTTGCGTGCATTCTATGAACAAGTGCCAGATAGTGTGGATCTCAGAAGGGCAAAAAGGACAATTTGGAGAGTCAACCTTCTTCATTTTATGTAATAAGCTATTCGTAGGTAGAATGCGATGAATGATCTTATACTGGAACATC
This sequence comes from Dendrophyllia cribrosa, assembly GCA_024195265.1. NCBI lineage: Eukaryota > Metazoa > Cnidaria > Anthozoa > Scleractinia > Dendrophylliidae > Dendrophyllia > Dendrophyllia cribrosa. The sequence continues at coordinate 53,914,190 of JAJLRJ010000003.1, forward strand.
ATCATTTTAGTTTCTTTTGTAACATTAAAGGGTAAAAGGTAAACCTCACTCAAATTATTCTTTTCTAATCCATGTTCTATAAGTTTCTTTTCTGCCGTGGGAGGAGGTAACTTTTCCAAAGATAGTAGTTTTTCATAAAGAGCTTTGCATGTCAACGAGTCACTAATTGTAACAAGGGGTACAATGTGTGGTAGGTCGTTTGACTTTAATAGTTTTTTCCAGGAATGAGGGATAGCAGAGAGGATGCTGTAATACTGTAGAAAATTGAACGTTGTGTTACATTTTTCGCAAAGGGAATTAAAAGATTGGAAGCAGTTCCTTTCTGCGTCAAATAAGTCTGAAATATGAATTATTCCGGCTTGATGCCAGTGTGGAAAGTATATCGATTTTTTATTAACAATTGAAAACCTATTGTTCCATATTATGTGATCTAACACCTCAGGTTTGTTTTGAGGACAGGTCGCAACAATTTTCTGCCAAAAGGCGATGACATCTTTGTAAAATCTCGGGAGGCGTTCACTTATGCAAAGAAGCTTAAGGTCATAATTACATTGAAATAAAAAGGCGCCACCGACATTAGCTAGGAGAGAGGTTGGAATATATCTCCAAATGGCGCAGATTTTGCACATCGCCCGTCCACCCAAAAAACTCGATTCTTCACGCCTGCAAAATTACGTGATAGGTGACCACAGGAACCCCAAGATTAGGACTGCGTTCTCCTATCTTCGAACGCAACAAAAATAAAAGAAAGCCAAGAACCCTTAATCAACTCAAAAATTGTTTCATTATTCCATCAAATTACTATAAACAGCAAATACACGTTACATAAACAATCTTTCAACCAATTTCTTGTTTCGTATTACAAATCGGATCAAATCGGTCTCGCTCAATCACGCTAAATGCTATAGCCAGATTATCGCCGAGACAAGACCGAGAAGAATGGCTCGTTTTAGGCGTAAAGCGAGACCAATTTGGTGTCTCGCTTTGTCTCGGTCAATGCACGCCGTAAAAATCACTTCAGGCCGAATTCTCGCTATGTCAGGCTATAATTTCTCGAAAATATAAAATATCAGCAAGATCACAGCGACAAACCGTCGCCGGATCTCCCAGTTGTAGACCTGGATCAGTACAAAAATTACTTGTAGAAAATCAGAAAACGGCAAACTGATCCTTGCGGCAAGGCGATGAAAGAGTAAACAAAAGAATATCAAAGTGCCCTCTGGGCTATCTCCTGTAAGTTTTTCCCCATCATGCAATGCTGTCAGATTATGTCTGGATATTGTTTTTGATGTTGCAATTGGACTTTTAGGTTAGAGTGCGTAGTTTCTTGACTTCAATTTCTCTTTCGACAAGTAAGTTTCCATGTTATTGGTAATGGTTATGCAGTCCTCTTGTCTTGTGTCTGGAGCAAGTTTCAGTACTTTCAACTCATCTGGATTTTCACCTGGTTTATTATCAAGAGCTTCATACAAACATTGTGTTACTGTTGCCTTCCCTAAACCCACGCCACTACTTAAAGTGTCAATTGATTCTCGTTGTTTTTAACAGAGAGTAACATATGGTAAAAAAAACGCCATTTGTTCTCTGTTGAAAGATTAAACAAGTTCTCTATAACTGTTATCATCCATACGATTAATTACTAGCTTTTCATTATCAATTTTGCTGTAGAAAAAATTCCAGCATTACTTTAAAAAAGATTGGTCCCTTGGTGATTGTTATCTAAACATGGGTTAAAACAACCAAATAGTTCCCTGTACAGTATCTAACTGATCACGTTCCTTATTTTCAGGATCTCCCATGACTTTATGTAAGAGTTCTCCTTTCTTTTCTTTCAAATATAACATGTTTTATTTGCTCCAGTATAGGAACATGATAGGAGCTTATTACTCCTGAACATGATTGCATTTTCATTCTTAGATTTTTAATAGATACTTACACCCGTGATCAAAAAACACTTTCTAACAAGTCATGCACGCGGCAGGCTGTGGACACATAATCACGGCCTATTTACTGATCCTAATATGTCCACAGCGGTAACATAAACTTCAGCCAATTGCCATTTATTTTGTAACACGAGTCAGCCAAAAAACCCCTAACAATATATGCCAGGACAGACGTCCAGGACAGTGCAGCGAATACATAGAGAAATCCTCCGGGATCGTGTCATCAGAGAAATTATCCAAAGATCAATGGGTCAATATTATCGAGCAAAGTAGATAGATAATTGCGACTTGTCACATCCTAACAGTGATCTATAGCAAGGAACAAATACCTCGTAAACCTACTTGGGAAAGCTATTTTAAAACAGAAAAGTCATTAGCAAGGATTAGTGTTGTGTCATCGTTGTACTGTGACACTTTGCTCTGTTTGTTATTCGAGCCTGGGATTTGAATTCCCTCAATGCTCGGTTCCCGGCGAATAGCTTGGCCTAGAGTCTCGGCTACAATGAGAGGCGACAAAGGATCGCCCTGTCTAACTCCACCTTCAAGAACAAACGCTGGCGAAAACCAACCGTTGTTCGTGTCAACTTTAGTTATGTCTGTGTAAATAACTTTAAATTGATTACCCATCGCCGGAAATGCGGTCCCAGGTTAAAGCGATGTAGCACACGTTGTAAGAAATCGTAATTCACGCGATCGAAAGCCTTTTCCTGATCGAGACTGATCAATTTTCTTTGCATTGTACAATTTGAAACAATCAGCGATGTCTGCTATTAAAAACACGGGTATTGAGAAGAATCGGCGATTAAATTTGAGATAAGTCGATATATTAAAAGCAAAACTTTCTAGAATTTTCTAGAATAATATCTTAACTTCCTAGGATCATATTTCATATCTTTAATCTCTTGTCCAGAAGAATAAGCATTTTAAAACTCGTTGGCGTAACGCCACGAGTAATGAAGAATGTAAAACAGTCAACGGATTCTTCGATTGTGGAGCAGTTACATTATTGGGGCTACATGTATGCTTCGAATTCTTAATTTCTTATGTACGCTTAAAGCCCGGTTTCACAAATGGTAGAGTTTGCTATCTTTTATGACCTTGAAGTTCCGGTTATGACAAGTGATATGACGTCACTTTGTGGTCAGTTTTATCTGTGAATGCGGTCAATACGCGAAGCAATGTCTTTGACTTCAAACTCAGTATGGAAAATTAAACCGATTTGTGCGGACTTCAAATGGATTTTTCAACACTTCCATAAACGCTACACCATGATATAAATGTGAAGTCATTCGAGAAAGCGCCAGCCTTATAATTAATTCATCTATTCTTAATCTCAAAAACACTTGAAACAGAAAAACTTGTCCGCAGGTTACTAACCACTTCTCGCCAAACTTAAAACCGGGGGAGATACTCTATATACTTTTTGGGGAGCATGTGCCGCTGGGACTCTAAAACCCTTACCCTATACAAAACCATACCCTTCACAGCCACACATACCTATATACCTTACAATAAAACTACCCCCCCCCCCCCCCGGAAAAAGGGACACACGGCCAATTTTTAGGTCGGGCTGCTTTGCTAAGCCCGACCAACAAAACATCATTGTAAATGCGTACCTCAAACTCTCTTTTCCCTTTCTTTAGAACGTAGTGCTATAAATAATACCAAAATAATTATTAATGTCCTGAAGCAACTAGTTTGACAGTTTGACAATCCAGATTGGACAAACATTAAAACACATCGTAAAGGATATTAGCCAAGCGTGCTTCAGCGTGCCAAATATCTGACCAAAGTCTACATTAGGTCAAGATAACATTACGTAACACGTTTTGACGTTCGATACAATTACCTACATGCTTCAAGCAACATGTTCCCCAAAAAACATAGAATTCATAATCGTACGCCTTAAAAATCATTGCTATGCACGAGAGACATTAAACAGTAAGAATGTTACCTAACCGAAAAAAAATATATACCGAGGCATTTTTCAAAACTGCGTGTATATGAAATTTAACACGCATATTTTTTTAGATTAAGGTCAAGTCAAGAAACCACTGTATTGAAATTATTGAAATAGCGAGAGCTTGAATTTTTGATAAAATATGGCCAAATAAATTGCTCTCTCATCTAACGTTCTCTAAAATCTCAGTTAACTAAATCAACCTATGAATATATGGCTTTCTCAGGCCATAATCGTGCGCTCGCTAAACAGCTTTCAAAAAATATCCCACTCGACTCTTGTGTTCTTATTGATAGCATCTAACAAAAATGTGCTAACAAAAATGCAACAAGAATGTCCCCACAAATTCACTAAAAAGTCTATTAATAGTATCTAACAAAAATTTTGCTAACAAAAATGCACAAAGAATGCATGTTAGACCACATTATATTCCTGTAAGTTAAACATTAACTTACAGGAGATAAAAACAATATATATATATATATATATATATATATAAACTTGATTTGTAAAGGTCAAGAAACCAACTCCAATTTAAATTAACGTTTTAATTAGCTCGACGTTTCGGCCGTCTCGGCCTTCCTCAGGAGAGGAAGGCCGAGACGGCCGAAACGTCGAGCTAATTAAAACGTTAATTTAAATTGGAGTTGGTTTCTTGACCTTTACAAATCAAGTTTATACGGCAAATTTCAAGTCTCCACGATCGCTCAAGTGATCCTCCAATTAAAGATTTCAGGTGAGCATTGTTTGCGAGGCCATTCACAAGTCTACGAGAGTATATATATATATATATATATATATATATATATATATATATATTCAAACAAATTTGCCCAATATTTCGGTTTGAAAACAAACCTTCTTCAGGGGCTAACAGAAAAATGAAGATAAAAATAAAAGTTCGTTACAAATAAGAGTTTGAAATTATGAAAATGAAAACAATAGATTGTTATTGGTGTAGGAGACTAGGTGTCGTATGTCAATGAGCTTTGTCACGTCTATTTATTCCTAAATGGGCCTCTCTCGCCCTTCTCACTGCGTCACGGTTGCTACGTATGAGTTCAAGTGGGATAAGAAGAACATCATTAATTGAATGTCCAGCTTGATTGAAATGTAGGGAGACAGGAGTGGGATCGCTGAGTTGATGATGGTTCATGATGGATCGGCGGTGTTCTCCAAATCGTTCATTAAGTTGCCGTTTGGTCTCTCCGATGTATTGACATGATTTACATTTCTTACGTTCAATCAAGTAGATAAGATTTTTGGATTTGCAGGATAAGTTGTCAGTGATTTTTCTTTGTTCATTAGTTGCGGTAAAGATGTAATTTGTTTTGAGGCAGCGTGGATGGTTGCATCTATAAACTCCGGCAGGTTGTTGCGTGTGAGGTGTATTAAGGTGTATTAAGGTCTGTAAGCAGTAACTGGCGGCATAGGGAAGGCGTCTTTGCAGTTAGGGGAGGATTGAAGGATGTTAAGGTGTTTTTTTTAGGACTGAAGATATTTTACGAAGAGCGGGGTTGAAGGTGATAACAAATGGCGTGCGATCTGTTGTGGAATTTGTGTGTTCCTGTTGCTTGAGTGTTTCGGGCCGTGGGATGGCGCGGACTCTTTCATCGCCTTGCCGTAAGGATCACTTTGCCGTTTTCTGATTTTCTACATATACTTTTTCGTACGGGGTACCGGTTCACCCTTTTTAATCTATTAATACCAGCTACTAGAAATAGGTCAGTGTCTTTTAAAACCTCTTTAAACGCTCACCAGACGATTCACCCTTCACGCTTTCCTCCCACACCGCTATAAACAAATACCCTTTACACAAACAACCTTTTAATCAATTTATTAGCCTACGCACATCCCCATTTACTTCTCCTACACCACATATTAACTTATCTACTCTCAAATCTCCAAAATCCGGGGGGTGGAGACTTCCACATAAAATTTACAATTAGTAGCTCTTAACGATAAAACTTCTTTTCAACCATGCCCATCTAACGAAATTCTAAAAGGACACCCCGTCATTTTCATACGGCGGTATGCGATGTCCCGCAAAATTACCTTACATATACTGAGAACGCCTTACATGCATATAGACCTTGAAAGCTACTTAAAAAATGTTAAGACTGAACTTGCAGAGGTCAAAATAACAAAGCTCACCATATAATCTGTTACAAAACAGTGCCGAGGTTAACCTTAAGAGACTAGCGGTATGCGTGAACTCACCCCCATTACAAATATTGACAAAACCAGATAGAATTGTTACCTAATAGTTTAAACATTCCCCTCATGATACATCTATGATATTCAATCACAGTTACACCAGTAAAGTTAAGAGAAAACGTTTAGTACAGGTTTGTAAACACTTAACCAATAAATAAATTTAGGTGGCTACGACATCAATATTTGTTACCATGGCAACGTCAAAAGAGGCCAAAAAGACACCATTTTCAACCTTTTGAGGCTAATAACTTCAAATTTTTTAATTTTTATATATTTTCGTCTTATAAACATAACAAACACTTGTGCCAATTTTCAAAAAAAATCTGTACATAGGATTCAGAGATATGTCATTTTAACATAAATTTAAGGTAGCTCTGAACTCTATGTACAGAATTTTTTAAAAAATTGTTAAAATGTTTCTCTTGCCGATTAAACAAAAATATATTGAAAACAAAAAACTTTCACCGTGTAGTTTGTAAGTTATTAGCCTCAAATGGTCCAAAATAGCGCTTTTTTGACATCTTATCGCGTTGCCATGGCAACGAATGATGACGTCATTTGGATACCACTTTGTTGACAGATAAAATATTTGCTGGTTCAAGTAAAAGATTTTTAGCCACACCATCGGGCTAGCTGTAATGTAATGCAAAAGACGAGAGGGCTGAACAATATGGAGCCACCTTAAAGCAAATAATTAAGGTCTAATTGTAAGCTTTCCACTTTGATCTTCTGGTGGCGTTTGTTAGTCGGGCAGATCGCCAAGTCTGCCCGGCTTATAAATTCACTTTTTTTCCGGCCGTAAGAAATGTCTGTTTCAAGTGTTTTTCATAAGTATTTTGTAACCTGTGCCTAAGTGTTTCTGTTTTAAGTGTTTTTGAGATTAAGAGTTTAGATGAATTGATAAGGTTGGCGCTTTCTCGAATGGCTTCACATTTAGAAACATATATCGTGTTGTAGAAAAAAAAAACCATTATCAATATCGTGAAACTGAAAATCAATATACAACATAAGAAAAACTGAGGAAAATGACGAAACCAAACATATCAAGTAAAAGGAATTTACATTATTGCCGGATTTGGCGAGAGTTCCAATCGATAACGATTTCCTTTTCTTTGTTTTCGACGAACAGATAAATGGACCTTGCATGCACTAGTGATTGCGAGAGACTGATTAAAAAAGCTGCTAAGTCTTTTTCAAGGAGAGCCACTTAAACAATCTGAAAAACGGTCCCCTGAAAAACGGTCTGTTGTTTTATTGGTTGACGATCAACAGGTGAGTGATTTCTGCATATAAACGAGCCATAGGATTTCGTGACTACATATTTGGGGTTACCATCGAAAGTGCTGCTGTTCTAAAACACTGAAGGCTCGAGTTTACTGGAAATGTCATTGTGACGTTGTCATTTTGCTTCGTTGAATTGCAATAAAGGCTCCAATATGGTGTATCTGCGATTTTTGGTAAGTTCACAGCCATTTTTCATCTTTAGTAACTGCCTGATGAGCATCATTAAGCATTAAGGTAGTTCAGAGTCCACTTTCTCAATGAAGCGAGTTAGGTGTTGTACTTTGCTTACGAATTTGGCTCGTTGCTCGTTAAACTGGAAAAATGGCCGCCACGAAACGAAGAAGCCTTGGGACTCGACTCTGGATGAATTTCTCGACCTACCACCACATATTTTGGAAGTTGCGACCACTGAAGAACACAACAAACGCGAAATTTCGGTGGTAGGTCGGAGTGGCTGTGGACTTAGTATAAATATGAAATGTGTGGGGAAATGAACGAACCCTGTCAAAAATTGTGGCCATTTCCCAGCATGCAGTGCGGTGGTGATGTTGAAAATCGAGGCAAGATCAGTATGCACTAGAACGAGAGGCTGTAGCTCGGCCCGAGCAACGAATAAGTGTAAAAAATATCACTGCTAAGCTAGGACTAGGACTGAATTTTGCTGTGAATGTTGACTTTTGGGTTTGCCACGATGATTTGAATAAAAAAACTAAAAGCGAAAACGTGATTTTTGGTGTTTTTCTATGACGTTAAAAACGGTCATTTTTGTTATTGTCCAAATTCAAATGCTGATATTCTGCAAAAATCGCTGACTTTTTTGTTTTTATTGGGAATCTCAATTTGAGGGACTTTCTATAGTCAATGCTCACAACTGCTAGTTAAGGCAATGTTCGCACGATTGAGAAAGTTGCAATTTTTTAAAGCAGTGGAGTCTTGTACGGGCGGTTTCGGGCGGTTCAGGTGTCAATGGGTTTAGTAACCTGGACCGTGCTGACCATGATATCAATTCACCTTGATAAAAAAAAAATGTCGAGACGACTTCTATGATTTTTGTCTATTTGATGTCACGTCATAAAAGACAAAGTGCATTTGTGAAACCATAAGAGTCATTTATTGCTTTCTTGTACCAGTTGGGCATTGTGAATTGAAAAAAATTCCTCCCATCGCATTAAATTCACCTTCTCAGTGAAAGGAATAGCTTTCAAGTAGAAGAATTTGGTTTTTCGACTGAGTCGATAAGGTAAATTAGCCACCGTACATGAAAAGATTCGAGAAAGCTGACGTTTTGAGCGCTAGCCCTTCGTCGGAGCGAATCAAGGGATTGTGGGTAGTGTGTGGTTTTATATGGTAAGCGGTGGAGCTACGCTTTTGGTGGAAATTTGGTGACGTGAAAATCAAATGTAAATTAGTTGAATGAAAAGCGTTCGTTGATTCCGTGGGGTTTGAGAGTGCCGATTTGAAAGGTGATTTTTTGTTCCAAGTTTTTACGGCTTTCTGTGTTACCCAGGTGTAAGGAACGGCCGCAGATTGTCATGTGTTGTTCAGAATGGTTAGTAAGATTGAACGTCTCGGAGATGTTCATAAAAACGGTCGCCCAGTCTCCTCCCTGTTTCGTCAATGTATATATCTTTTTGCAAAAAGTACATGTTATGCAGTAGATAACATTTACGGAGGTGCATGTGAAACGATCAGTGATTTTATGGTTGGTTGTTATTGTAGTTTATGCGTAAACTACTCGGATAGCTTGAAACTAGCAAAACTGGTGCAAAAGCAATAAATGAACACTTCCAGGAGGATCCCGGTTTGCGTCTTCTGTTACTTCAAACTGTTCCTTCTCGTCTATAAGCTCCAAATGATTAAGCACCCGGTTATATTAAAGATATGATAATTTAAAAGCCTACAACAAGATTCTACCTCTGCCTTTGCTAACTCCAGTCCATTTTTATAGAACAACCTATACACCTGGCCATACGTTCTTGCTCTACTGTGGGAATTATAATCAAAGAGGCCTGAGCGACATCTCGTTAATACGTTAATTTTAAGGGCCAACTTAAGCGGTCACTTGTTATCTTGCAACAAAGACAAAGAAAGTCTAGCCTTATTATTTTTTGAGTTGGCAAACAAATGACAGCATAACTAAACATTCTGAAGACGTAAAAGCTAAACTCTGAAGGTGTAGTACACATCACCATGAAAGCCACATGAGTCATTTCAGGCCTTTCAACAGTGTCAATTCAGTAATTGCGTGTCAATTATTAAGATCATATTTTTTATAGGACGACGACATCGACTATGATCTTTCATATTATGATAGAGTAGAAGAAGGACAACAACATCTTGACTATATTTTTGATTAGTTATTGGTAGAACACGAAGTGTGTTTGGATATATAGATTAATCCAGACATTACTTATGATTAGTTTGCATGCGTGATGCCGGTATGAGGTTCGTGCCGGTATGAAAGTCGTTATGCGTTTATACCCATTACATTCTTTCAGGAGACCGATTTATAATGGTAATTGAACTGAGTGGAGTGCAATTTGGTCTGAAATCATATGTGTGATTTCATGAAACTTTGTCGTGCAATTTTGGTCTGAAATCATACTTGTGATGATCACAAGTATGATTTCACACCAAAATTGCACTATACAAAGTTCAATTACCACTTTATTACATCCATTTTGAAATCGCACAAATTAATTGCCCGAATACATGATTTTAGTCAGTACCAATATTGATGTGACTTATAGATGCGATTTACAGCAAAAAATAGTGCGATTCGGGAATAAATCGCACTGCTGAGAAAAAGATGCGATTTAGAGCATAAAACAGTGCGATTCGGGAATAAATCGCACCTGCTGAGAAAAAGATGCGATTTGGAGCAAAAAATAGTGCGATTCGGGAATAAATCGCACTGCTGAGAAAAAGATGCGATTTAGAGCATAAAACAGTGCGATTCGGGAATAAATCGCACCTGCTGAGAAAAAGATGCGATTTGGAGCAAAAAATAGTGCGATTCGGGAATAAATCGCACTGCTGAGAGCCAATCAGATTGCAAGGATCACCAGTGATTTCAAAATGGATGTAATAAAATATTGAAAAGAGTAGTCGCACCACATTTACATGATACCAGTGCAAGATTTCTAACCGGATCGATTAATCTCGACCCGGTACAGCTAAGCTTAGTTGGTAGAGCGCCAGCCTGAAGAGCGGGAGGTCGCGGGGTCGAATCCCGGCCGAACCAACACTTAGGGTCTTAAAATAAGTAAGGATGAAGTGCTGCCTATGATATCTGCAAACGGTTAGATCTCCACGTGGTTCGGATGACCTCGTAGTAATGGCTGTTCCGTCTCTGATAGGGACGTAAAAGAACCGACTGTGAAAGCCGCAGTAACAAAATCCTGGCTGTGACCCCTCTCAGTGCCATACACTGTTTATGGTGGGGTGGGAGAGATCAACAATGGACCCATAGCGGCTGCCTGAGCCGCCTTCATAAGCTGATGTCCGGTCTCGTTCTCATAAGTGCATGTTAAACACGAAGTTCCGGTATAAAAGAAGCCTGGCCTGGCCATTCCCACCTCCAGTCGTCAATCAACCACTGAAGCATTAACAACTGACAAAAAACACGCGTCATTACTAAGACCATTGCTAACGACAATTTGGAAAAACTTTATGAAAGCTATATCAGAAGTCTTTATGAACTTCTATTTCTTTTTTTTTTGTTTGCTTAGGTAAAATCTTGGTTTAATTAGATTTTTGAAGCAAATTATATTTGAAGGAAACGCAAGTTAACCACGTTTTGTGACCGAACGACGCCTTAATTTGCATTTCACACCCAAAAGGTGTGAAATGGGGGAGGAGCTAAGCCTTTATACCGGAACTTCGTGTTTAAGCGCCATTGGACATGTGATGCGAAGCGAAGGCGAGGACTAGCCCACACCAACTCGAGACTGATGAACTGCCTCCCTCCACTAATCTCTATCCCTCATCAGAGTCTCCGGCTCAGTAGCGTTCTTCATTCCTGCGTCCCTCGGTAGTGTGTCCACGTAGGTAGTATACCGTCTACCTCTTCCCGTAGTTCCTTGAGTAGGTTTCCACAATACAAGAATTTAGTTTTATCGACTGAGTCGATAAGGTAAATTGACCACCGTAAAAAGATTCAAATAGCTGACGTTTCGAGCGCTAGCCCTTCGTCGGAGCGAATCAAGGAATTGTGGGTAGTGTGTGGTTTTATATAGTAAGCGGTGGAGCTACGCTATTGGTGGAAATTTGGTGACGTGAAAAACAAATGTAGATTAGTTGAATGAAAAGCGTTCGTTGATTCCGTGGGGTTTGAGAGTGCCGATTTGAAAGATGATTTTTTGTTCTAGGTTTTTACGGCTTTCTGTGTTACCCTGGTGTAGGGAAAGGCCGCAGATTGTCATGTGTTGTTTAGAATGGTTAGTAAGATTAAAATGGCGCGCGACTGGTTTGGATGCGTCTTTGTCATTTTTTTCAACGTCTCGGAGATGTTCACGAAAACGGTCGCCCAGTCTTCTCCCTGTTTCGCCAATGTATATCTTTTTGCAAAAAGTACATGTTATGCAGTAGATAACATTTACGGAGGTGCATGTAAAACGATCAGTGATTTTAATAGATCGTTTGGGTCCTGTTATTTTGTCCGCGTTGTGAATGAAAGGACAAGTGTTACATCGTGTGCGTGTGCATTTGAAAGTTCCCGGTACATCGTCAGATTTCAGTGCGCTCGTAATTAGAAAGTTGCCAATGTTTTTGTCACGTTTGAATGAAAATAGTGGGGGTTGTGAAAAAATTCTGCCTGTTTCGGGGTCGTTTTGGAGTAATTTGAAATTTTTTAAAATGATGCTTTTGACTGTGTTGTTGTGTGGGTGGAAAGTGAGGGTGAATGGAATTCTCTCGTTCTCTTCCTTCTGTGGCGTTTGTAGTGCTGATTGTCTGTCGATCTGTTGTGCACGTTGTTGGCCCGTATTAACAACAGAGTCAGGGTACCCACGTTTCTTGAAAAACTGGCACATTTCTTCTGATTTGTTGGAAAAATCAGAGTCATCACTACATAGACGTCGAAGTCTGAGAAATTGAGAATACGGAATGGCGTTTTTAACGTGCGATGGATGTGAGGATGAATGTAACAGATAACTGTGGGAATCTGTAGGTTTGTAGTGCACACTTGTGGATAAACTGTTACCGTTGATTGAAATATTAATGTCAAGAATTAGTTTTGACACTTAACTGTTTTTCATTTTCCCAAAACTACTACAAACAAGTAAATGGAGTCGCCATGGGCACCAAAATGGGACCAAGCTACGCTAACCTTTTTGTAGGCCACATCGAAGACAAATTTTTTAATCAGTACCACGGAACCAAACCCGAACTCTACGGCCGCTACATCGATGATTGCATTGGCGCTACCTCTTCCAGTAAAGAGGAACTTAATCAATTCATAACTTCTGTCAATACTTTTCATCCCGCTCTAAAATATACCTGGGAAATTTCCGAAACCTCAGTCGCTTTTCTTGACATTAATATTTCAATCAACGGTAACAGTTTATCCACAAGTGTGCACTACAAACCTACAGATTCCCACAGTTATCTGTTACATTCATCCTCACATCCATCGCACGTTAAAAACGCCATTCCGTATTCTCAATTTCTCAGACTTCGACGTCTATGTAGTGATGACTCTGATTTTTCCAACAAATCAGAAGAAATGTGCCAGTTTTTCAAGAAACGTGGGTACCCTGACTCTGTTGTTAATACGGGCCAACAACGTGCACAACAGATCGACAGACAATCAGCACTACAAACGCCACAGAAGGAAGAGAACGAGAGAATTCCATTCACCCTCACTTTCCACCCACACAACAACACAGTCAAAAGCATCATTTTAAAAAATTTCAAATTACTCCAAAACGACCCCGAAACAGGCAGAATTTTTTCACAACCCCCACTATTTTCATTCAAACGTGACAAAAACATTGGCAACTTTCTAATTACGAGCGCACTGAAATCTGACGATGTACCGGGAACTTTCAAATGCACACGCACACGATGTAACACTTGTCCTTTCATTCACAACGCGGACAAAATAACAGGACCCAAACGATCTATTAAAATCACTGATCGTTTTACATGCACCTCCGTAAATGTTATCTACTGCATAACATGTACTTTTTGCAAAAAGATATACATTGGCGAAACAGGGAGAAGACTGGGCGACCGTTTTCGTGAACATCTCCGAGACGTTGAAAAAAATGACAAAGACGCATCCAAACCAGTCGCGCGCCATTTTAATCTTACTAACCATTCTAAACAACACATGACAATCTGCGGCCTTTCCCTACACCAGGGTAACACAGAAAGCCGTAAAAACCTAGAACAAAAAATCATCTTTCAAATCGGCACTCTCAAACCCCACGGAATCAACGAACGCTTTTCATTCAACTAATCTACATTTGTTTTTCACGTCACCAAATTTCCACCAATAGCGTAGCTCCACCGCTTACTATATAAAACCACACACTACCCACAATTCCTTGATTCGCTCCGACGAAGGGCTAGCGCTCGAAACGTCAGCTATTTGAATCTTTTTACGGTGGTCAATTTACCTTATCGACTCAGTCGATAAAACTAAATTCTCGTGTTTCATCCCCCCACCGACGCAGCACCACAGTTTCTCTAGAAACTAACCCCCTTCCACAATACAAGTCGACTGGCTATCAGCTCCAGATGCCGTACACTGTGTCGTACCAGCCGCATTCTTCTCTCTCTGACTTTGTCCGTCACTCTAGGGAGGTCGTTGTACAAGTCGACATTGCAGATGTTATCCTTCCAGCTGACATTCAGCGCCATGCGCAGCATGCGCGTGTACACACCGTCTAGCGCCTTTTCCTATTGCACTGTCAATGTCCAGGATTCGGCTCCGTACAATAAGTTCTAACTCAACGGTGGCCACAAAGAGGCGCCGCTTGAGTTCGTCACTCATTTCTGACTTTTATATCCACTTCATCCCATGTAGGGCGCGCCATACAAGGGCTCTTCTTATCTTGAAGTCTTGTTCTGTGGAAGAGATCCAGGCTCCTAGGTTCTTGAAATCTCTGACAACTTCTAGTGTAGTTCCATTTTAGGTTGTCGATGTTGTGTCTTGGGTGTTGAAAGTCATCACCTACGTCTGCGTTCAAGTAATGGCCGATCTTTTACACTCACGCTTGCCAGCAGCTGTCTTGCTTTCTCCACTGTGTCCGAGACAAGTCCAATAATAATAAACACTAAATGACTGGTCCCGAGGGAAACGGTGAATTTTGTTTCCCGAGAATCTTGATGGAAACATCGAGATTCGAGGGAAACAAAATTCACTGTTTCCCGAGGGATCAGTTATAAGTGATTTGTGAAATAGCAACACAAAAAACACAACACAACACAGTTTGTAAAACGCGCCGAGCACTTGAGGTAAACATCAATCGCATCATAATCATGCCACCTTTTGTCACGGTCTGATCATGTGCGCTAGCGCGGAGCAACCTTTTGACGTCAAAATTGCTGCTAGCTTTCGCAAATGTTGCCCGCTTAGGACAATTGGCGGGAAACAGTTTGTTTGTTAGATGTCATGTGACCATGAATCAACCAATCAACGCGCTCGTTGTATTGAGAAAAATTCCAGCTGTATAACAAAAATCTTTATTGTTGATAAAAAAGACTCATAACAGATGTATGAGTTTAAATGTAAAACAAAAAGAATTATAAGAGTTATAAACTAAACTAAGGGACCGGTCATAAAGTACAGGGGGGGGGTGGGCAATGAAATTTTTTTTTTAAGTACTGGTTTTCAGTGGCCCACCCCCGAGTTATTTGACAAAATTGGGGCGGCCCACCCCTGGAGTGGCACAGAAAAAACTGGTGACCCACCCCCAACCAAAACCAGTAACGCTGATGTGGATAGGTACATTAGGTTACATTGGCTTACCACTTTAGTCAGAATCTCCAAAAAATCTTCGAGATCGAAATGTTGTAACACGTCGTCCCACTCTTGAACAGAATTCATCTTCTATGCCATCATTCACTTCTTGTTCATCGTCATCATCGTCTTCCTCTTCTTCGCTGGAACTTCCAATTTCCTGGAGAACTACATCGTAGTTTTTGCTGCTGCCATCATACTCTTTGTCGCCACAGTCATTGTTGTCATCACCATCAGTATCATCTGCGTGAACACTATCATAGTCATCGTCATCGTCCCCTGTCTCCTCCCCGTGTTCGCCATCATGAAAATCTACATTTTCTTCCACGTTAACCTTTCTCGCAGCTTGCTCAATAGTTGCTTTGTCAAGCTGGGCTTTGGCTAAACAAGCTGAAATTAATACTAGCTTCTCGTTTTTCTCCATTTTCTTATTTCCCATTTGGTGCTCTTCCAGAAAGAGATTCAGATTTGATACTTTTAGCTTTTTCAGTGTCCCCGCCATGAACATATCTTCCCAGTTGTAATTAGCGTACTTCTTTTGGGAGTCAGTTTCTCTCTGACGTTTTCTATCATCTTTTCGTTTCGATTTCTTCACTTCAAGATACTGGAGGTGCTCGAGGTACTTTCGCACATGTAATTCCTGAACAGCAAAGGTTTTGGAAAACTCAACAATTGGGTCACTGTCTTCCAGGGTTAGTTTTCTTCCTTTGACATTCCTTTTAATCTGAGCCCTTGGTTGATAATCATCTATCTCTCTGGAATGTCCTTCTGGTGAAGTGATTGGAGTTTCGTCAAATGATAAATATTTCAGATCTGGTAGAGCGGTTTCATCAGGTTTTGGACGTGGTACCCGGTGCAATGAATCTCTGGAAGGAGGGAATTTCGTGCAAAACTCACACAGGACTCCACTGTTTTGTTGGCAATCACCTTTGATATATTCTAAGTATAGTTCTCCGACGTGAACGTGCTGTTCGATGAAGGCATTGATTTTCTTAAAGTACGCATGGCCTGGTATGTCGTTTTGTTTAGAATCTGCTGTTGATACAAACTGCTTTAGTTGTTCAGTATTGAAAAAAAATTGGTCTTCTTTTTGAGGTGTGACGAAGGAGTGCATAAAGTCTCCAGCTGGACCTGGCTCCCCTTGTATTCGTTCAGTCACATCTTTTGCAACACACCATGCATTTCGTTCCATTGCATTTTCTTCAAGTTTGTTTAATTCATCAATGGAAAGGTTTTTGACTTCTTCGTTGTCCAGGCTGTCCAGAGCTTCATGGTACTTCCACTTTAAAGCCCCTCCATCAACAATAGCCTCTCCAATACAGGCATTCGATCGCTCTGCTTCATTCTGTCCACTGTCGTCACGTGCTCTGTGAATGCGGTTTAAGCGATCAAAATTGAGGATTCGTGCAACTTCTGCATCTCTGAATTTCTATTGAAGAGCCAATAGAAAACGAGGAAATTCGATCCACACCAAGGGTATAAATACATGTTTGAAAATTATGCCGAGCAGAATGGTTTAACCGTTCTCAACAAAAACATGCGTTGCTACTTAAAACATGCGTTGCTACTTAAAACATGCGTTGCTACTGAATGAAATAGTGGCATAAACGAAGCAGTCGCTAGACTGTGAAAATTGACAACGGAGGAGAATTAGCTCCACGCTGCAGCTATACAGCGTAGCGAATGGAAGCTAAAATTACAGCCTTGACTGAGACAAACTTCAACTCTCTACAAGTTGTATAGCTTATTAAGCTACAACTCTCTCTGCTATAAAGCTTGGATCCTGAAAATTCAAATCCTGCAAAGACCAAACTAAAATAGCTGGGCCCAGCGTGACATTAATAGCGGGAAAGACATAAACGGCCAACAGATATTTTCAGATCCTGTCATGTCCGGTATTTCAGAGAGATATTAAAGTTAGAGAAATTCAAACCTTTCCTACATAAATCTACATGCCAATATTAATGGCGAAAACAACACAACAACCGCCAGGCAAAAAACCGGACGCTAAAATGAGGTCAAAATCTACAAGCGCAACACGCCACGGGAAATCACAACCGACAGATTTGACCTCTGGTCCGTTGCACGCGGCTTCTTATAAAGGTTTAAAAACTCAGTCTAAACTAAAATCCTCTTTTACAAACTAAATGTAGAATACCCGTTCAAAACATATAGAAGCAGAAAATGGCATTAAAAACATGAGGTAAGAGTCCGTGTAGGCCTGCCACCCCCATTTCACATTTGTTTGATTGTTTGAGAGAATGTATCCTTTTGCAAAAGAAACATTCGTCTCGAAAAAGAGAAGAGTGAAAGAAAATAAAGCAAAAGCTAGGAAGCGACGCCGTGAAATAGCAGAGAAAAATTGCGAGAGAGTGTTCTCCGCAATCAGTCACTCATCATCTTATGGTGAAGTTATAACCTCCGATCATTGTAGTGTGATAGGCCTTAACACCTTAACAAAGAGGGATAGTAGGTGGTTAAAACTATTAATAAGTAAAGGTAAATTTACAGTGGATGCTATTGAAACAATCAGAGCAAACGTGTCACCAGTTGTATTGAGTGCTATAGATGATAGTGATGATGATGATGATGATGATGATGATAATGAGAAGGAGGACGAGGACGAGGAGGAGGATAGTAATGCTTCTGAGGGTGATGATAATGGTGAAGATGACTAAGGATGACAAGAAGAAGATATTAAAAAATATGTTAACATAAGTTAGGTTTATGAACACACAGTAAAGCTTTGTTCTAGATTTTATACTATAAAATGTTTCCCGCGTGACTACTCTTCACATTTAAAGACTGTACATAAATAGAAAAAAAATATTTAATATGTGAATTCCTGTTGTCATATAAAGTTGGATTAATGTGGAAAATTAGATTTATTATTAAAAAAAAGATTTTACTAGCGTTTGTACGTAGTGATATGGGAATAATTTAACATGACCCACCCCTAATGCAGTGCATTATTTTTCCTGACCCACCCTTTTTAACGTGTTAAAAAATAGTGACCCACCCCCAATTTTTCATAGCCCACCCCCCCCCTGTACTTTATGACCGGTCCCTAAACTAAACTAGAATTAGATTAAAACATTAAATTTTATTGGCGACGTCGAGGTCTGTCACCATAATTGGTTACACTATCCGACTTCCCCTCGGGACCATGGTGAATCCAAGATCTTTTTCTCTTCCGTTGATTGCATGTGATTGGTGCGCTATATAAGTCATTCATTCATATAAAATCCAACATTGTTTAAGAAAAGGAATAACATCCCAGGCGCCCGTTTCTCGAAAGTCCCGAAAACCTTTCGGACCCGAAAAGCTGTGTTACGTGAGAATGTTTACCAATAAAGATTCGTTTTTTTATTTTGAAAGCTTAAGAAATAAAATGTTGCGTTTACTACACAACTTTAGCTGATTTGTGGGCTAAAAACTTCAGCGCCTTTCGTTAGAAACTACGTTTAAAAAATAGCTTTCGGGCCCGAAAAGTCCTCGGGAGATTCGAGAAACGCACGCCAGGACTGAGAGGACGAACAGCTCGGGGAAGGGGACTCCCATATAAAATTACCGGGATGTTCGTCGGAAGTTTTCGGAAAACACCCTCACGTTTGATGGGCGTGACTCAAAATTGATTTTTACCCCTGAGGTACCAATTCTGAAACAACACATGACATAATCTGTTTTAATTCTAACGGTGGTCATTTCAGATTTTAGCACCCTTAGCGGTACCAATCTACAATTTTGACCCCTAAAAGGTACGACAAGCACACCCAGTCATTTTTGTATGAGAGTCTCCCCGGGACGAAAAGTACCAAAACTGTGTTTTTCCGATTAAAGTGCGTATAACCTTAGATACATCATGTTTGAAGTACGATCGTTTGAAGTACGGAGTAGTTTATACAGCATCGTTGGGGAGAGGCTGTACCTTTCCAAACAAGCTCAGTGATTGGTTAACGAAACAATAGGTTAAACAACAGAAACAATAACCCTAGACCTAAACACAATAGAAGCTACAGTACTACGGTGCCAATAAAAATAGAGGTCTGGAAGAGCTACGGTACTACTCCATCGTTGTGGTCTACAACGATACTTGAAAGAGGCAAACGGTGGCAGTGCCGTGTCTTTTCTTGGGAAGGAACAAGGAAGGTAAATATATATCATTTTCATTTTAACTATAAAAAGTTTCTTGCTTGTTTTAGTTGCTTTGTTAGAAAGCGTACATGGTTGTATTTTGTGCAAACTGTATTTTGCACCACATTCTCTTTAAACTTGAAAGCACAAAATCTCTTATACTAAACTTCACTTAGCTGGGGAAAATGTTGTTAAACTAATTAGTACAGTTTGCTTGCTATTAAATAATTCATTGCTTAAAAGTTTGTTGTTGAGTTTATTATTTTGATATGGAAATTAGGATGAAGATTTTATATAAAATTTCATGTTCATTAGTATTCGTTATATAAAAGGTTCATCCTAGTTAGCATTTCATTGTTTCAGTCATTCAACCCCGTATTTCCCCTGAGACTGAATTCAAAACCCTCCACAGACTTTTCAGTTTGATGAATTTTACCGGGTATAAAGTTTATGCACGTGATCGATTTACATGGTGTAGTAGGCTAATATGCTTATGAATTATTAATGAGTTTTTGAAGAAAGGATTTTTTGAAAAAAATGATACCTGATGGGTTTTTCTATTTGGGTTATCGCGATTTTTCGAACCTCCCGTTTATTAGAATTAAAACTCGTGTCCCTTGGATTTGATTTCAGTCAATACCACCTTCGATTTTTCGAACTCCCGGTTCTTCGAAGCAATTTCTTTTTTTCCTCCGAGGTTCGAAAAATCGGGATTCCACTGTACATACTAGCTATCGGTATATTGTAAAATATCCACCGAGTGACTTGATTTTTCTCAGTATACACACTCGCCTAATTTCCGATGTACGTATTTTGAACGAGCTTGACTGTAAGTTAACGAACCCGAGAAACTACTACAATCCGTGGCATACTGACCGCAAAATATGCAACGGCTTTCCAGCCTTCTGATTGGTTATACTCTTTACGGCGTGGGAAAAAGCGTGATTTGTTGCAACGGGATGTCTGATCAGTGGTGAACTAAATTAAAGCTGTAAGGGACTACACTTGTCTCTCTGGGATCTCCCCTCCGGCGATCTACGAAAGGACCTTAATTCGAATGTGCTTTTTTTCTTTTTTTTTTGGATAACAAATAATTTTAGTAGTGCTGTTTCGTGATTCGGCCATTGGGAGGAGAGTGGCCATGACACACAATTGAACCACACAACATAAAAACGAGGCTTGTTTGTTAAAATATACTTTAACATGATTCCTTTTAAAATTACAATGAAAAGTCATTTAAGATACGTATTAAACTAGTTTAAAGTTAAAAAATATGTACAAAATTTCAAAAGGTAAAAACTAAGTATAATTCTACGTTTAATAAAGTCAGTTGATGTTAAAGTGTATATTTTTATTTGCTTGATGGAATCTACATGGTGTTCTGATAACAAAATCGAAAAACGTTTTTCGATATCGATTTTTCTTTTCCGTGTTTTAGCCGTCTTAAAACGTGGAATTTATACTTCCAGTGGGGTACAATGCAATACCGCTCAAAAAGAAGGACTGGGGATAGTTCGCTGTGACGTCAATACCGGAATGCCAGTTTCGCGGTTTCTCGGTTCCTCATTGTTTTTGTATGCCCTGAGGAAGAAATATGGTTCTATTAAGGTGTGTTGTCTATGGTTGTAGCAACACACACCCAAAAGACGGAGGAATCAAGAAAACGCGAAACTAGCATTCTGGTATTGACATCATAGCCGGCTATCCCCAGTCTTTCTTCCTGTGCGGTATTGTTTCCAACCGGACGTGAAATTTCACATTTTAAATAGCTAAAACACGGAGAAGAAAAATCGATATTGAAAACATTTTTTGACTTTCTTATCAGAACCCCATGTAGATTCAATAAAGCAAATAAAAAAAATACGTCGCATACACTTTAAAAAAATACGAATTATACCTGTCAATTTTTTTACAACCATTTTAATGAAAAGATCACTTGTTGGCCCTGTAAAACATTACGCTATCTAGTTGTACCGTGGACAACATCTTTGTTAATAATAAAATAATTTTAGTTACGTTTATTTGTTATATCAATAAGAACATTCAATTCCATAATTCACCTCCTGTTTCCTTGTATAGTTATTTTGAAGTAAGGCCACTAAGGTGGTAATTGAAAGAACGTCTTTGGTTAGAAACATAGATCGGTATAGAATTCCTTCCATCAAAAATATATTAGAAACAAAAGTCTCTTAAGGTCAGCTTGGTTATAATCGCTAGTTCTCTCGCATAGCTTAAAATAAGCAAAACTGGTTCCAAAACATTAAGCAATAAATGAGCAGCAATCCCTGACAAAATCCGGTTCACGCCTTCTTTATGTTTCACTTGTAAAGTTTCTTTACCGGATATTTTTTTTTAAATTCAGCATATTAGTTCCTTAATCAACAGTGTTGAATTCCTCTTCAACAAGCCCGTACTCAGCAAAATGCCCCAAACGGAACTCTCTGTTTTCTCTTCCAAAACAGCTTTCACAGCCACGGCAAACGAAATGAAAGCATCGCCTGGGACAAGAAGACACTGTTCTCCAGGTAGACCTCAACTGAAGGATTTCCTTTACTAAAATAAGGAAAACAAATCGTCAAATGAAAACGATACAGTTTTTGTAATTATAGGAAATTTACCTCTTACAAAGTAATAATCCTTTCTCGTTCGAAATAGTGAAGGCAAATTAGAAACAATTTGTTACAAATAGTCCATAGGATGTAATGGTGCGGGCTAGTGCAGTTGTTTTTGACAATGATTGTGCACGGTTGCGACAACCTGAGTGGAACTCAGAGTAATGTCAAATCTTCACAACGGTGTTTTTTTTTTTTAAGAACTACAATAGCCCGATGATCACATTCTACAAATACTACTGGGTTTACAAATTTCTTATAAAGTACAAGCAAATTCCTAACTTGAACTAACTAGAATTGGAGCAATTATGTTATATAATTACTTTATGCCGGTCTCTATGATCTGAAAACATATTTATGACATGTTTTTAATTCCTTAACCTCCAGAGAAGTTATTTGACTAACACTCACTTGGATAGAGAACATGTTCCGAGTCCGGCGTGTATTCGCATTGTTTCTTATATTTTAGCATGTCATAAACACCCATGTATTCGATTCTATTCGGCTGAACGAATAGATTGTTAAATTATAGAGACAACTATTTTGGCAGTGAACCCATCCATCACACAATGTAAACAGTGTGATTTTGTAAAAACCGTTAGGAATCACATAATTGACTTAAAATGCCATGCAGTAATAAGAGCGTTTCAATAATGCTAAAGCAACTTTTTGAAAGGCAAGACTTACCCACAGCAAAGATAAGCACAGAGCTGTTAAGAAGCACGAACAAGACATTGACAAAGATCGAGTCATTTTCCATTTGTTTTTCGCTGACGTCAGGCTGACTATACAGAGAGCCAGGGCAAACGTTGAAGAATATTACCTACAGCACAAATGTTTGGAGACGATCTTCAAATTTTCCTTTTATAGGTCTGAAAAGGGTGTAGGCAATTCCCGATGCACTTACTGTGACCAAAGTGAAGCCAATCTGAGAACGGCTTTCAGATGCGAAAAGAAGGATGAATGAGATTAGAAGAAGTTTTCGGTACATCTCAACTATTTCCCAAAACCAATATTTCTTCTTGTAGTTCTCGATAAACACCTTGAAGCCAAAAGCAATTTCGTTTTCAGTTTCTGACTCCCGGAATTTGTAAATCGGTAACAGGAGCATCAGAGGGAATGCAATAGGGTACAGAGCAAACACCGCAGCGATTTTCCAGAAGAACGTGTGTCGAGGAGTAAAGCACTGGATGGAGTAATCAGCCTTTAGAAAGGAAATACAATCGTTACCATCTTCACTGAAGCAGAACTTGACACACACACCAGGCAAGGGCAGAATTTCAATAATCTTCTTACTTGTCACCGGGTGCGATAACAGAAGAAATAAGAATATATTGCGATAGCACGACTTCTTTAATCTTGATATTTTCATGATCTTTTCGCTCATAAAAATCTCCATCTTGTTAATATGGTGTTTCTTAACGAAGAGGTACAGAAGTATCAGAGAAACAACCAATATGTTGGTGCCAACCGCGAAGACAAATTGTAGGAATGGATCTGGTCGCAATTTAGGGTGAATGCAACTCAACGGTGCAAATTGCAAAATGTTTCCCTCGATAAACTTCAAACATTTTTCCATCGAGATCAGAGTTACGGGCCATTGAACACGCACTAGCGCTGAAAAAATTCCAGCAATGACTTGATAAAATCCAATCACAATTTTGCAACAAGACATGACGACATCTGCAACAGTACGATTGTTTTCTGTGCGTCTCGAGTCGCCCCAGAGAACCACCAGAAAAACCGCAACAAAGGCCAGAACTACTACAATACATGACATGATGGTGTTTATCATGCTTGGACATTCCAGGCACTTGTTGAATCGGAAGTAGTGATTGTTAGAACACGTGGCACACAGGGTACCCTTGTATCTGGCTTGACATTCTGAGTCAATTCCGCCATTACAAGAATCAGAATACGGACAATTTTGAGGCTTGGGTAGCGTTTTTTCAAATATGGAAAACCTTTTGTTGTATTGAGGTCCCAAAGTGTAAATGTTTTCAACGAACTTTTTATAAATTTCCTTCTCATTATGACTAGGCCATTTCCAGTAATAATTAGGCGCCAGTATTGCTGTATCGTTGACACAGTTTATACCGTGAGTTGGACATACTGAACAGGGGCCAAAACGATCCATGCGGTAAAATCCACGAAGGCATCTGCATGCACGATAACCAGCGGTTTCATTCGAAAGGGTGCCTGTTCACAAACAACGAATATGATTATTATAACGAAATAGAACTGACTTTTAAAACATGCTTTCCTTTTTGTGACCCAAAGCTTACGAGAATTACACCATAGCTGGTGAATGCAAAGAAGAAATCATCTTCATATGGGTAGTACAGGGACATTTTTTATTTCAAAATGGAGATTTAATCCTCGGATGTACAAGCAAACTTGGTGGTACAAAGGGGGGGGGGGGGGGGGGGGGGGGGTTGGGGGTTGCAACCCCTCCCCTGTTTTTTTTTTTTTTGCGGTGTTACAATATATCGGAAATATTTTACCTCTTATAGATAGCCTGTGATGTGCTCTACAAAATGAGGTAAATATTACGGGTTAAGGCACTGCTGGGGGTCTGCGATGGCCGTTATCTTTGATTTCACAAAAACTTCAACTTTATCAGAAAAAATGCGAAAAGTACAAACAAATTTTGCTTAAAGAGGTGGCATCCTTAACCCCCACCCCCTAACCCCCCCCACCCCCCCACACTTGTACGTCCGAGGGTTAAGCGCGCTTTCAAAATGTTTACATCCCTAGTCTTTTTATCTGTACTTACGGAAAAGCTTCAACGATTGACCTTGCTACGACCATTAGAGATTACATATGCGTTGTCAACGTTTTCACAGCGCGGGGCTCCCGTGGTCGGCTAGAGACCAATTTTTCAACTTAATAAGTCGTCTTTGTCTAAACAACATCCATTTTTGTCCGTTTTTACCGTCAATTTGTGAACGATAAATCTCCGCATTACATAAAACTTATGTTTTTGAGCCGATCACTCACACTTACGGTAATGATTATGGTAGAGGATTAGAATAAGCGATGTTAAATTAGATTAGATTTTTTTCTGTTATTCTTTTGATAGAAATGGCTACCTGTTGATTTACTTGTATCTAGTATGGTCCTTACCGTAGGGACATGCGTAACAATCAGTTGGACTTTTTCCAGGATGACGTTCCTCTGAAACGAAAGTACCAGTACTACATCTAGTGCAGTTAACCTGCCCCATTTCGCTCTGATAAAAACCTCCTGAAAAGTATGCAATTTGTTGAACAATATTTTACAACTGGATCTTTTTAATGTTATCAGTTAACAATTCAAAATATTTATCTTTGGTTATAACCGGATGAGCTTACGCCATCCAAGGGTCTCATAAAGAATAAGAAGGCGACTGCCTAAATTCAACCATTCTTTCAGACACGAAATTTCTTACTATTTATTTTTTGCTTTTAAAGGGATTTGCTGCTTGGACATCCGGCATGTCAATAAAATTGTTGCAACGACAATAAACCTGACAATAGAATATCGAAACTGACAAAAACTGACGAGTCGATCTTCACAGCCACCTTTGATTAGTCTGTTAAAACTGACTAATCAGAGGCTTAACATCAAAGCTAACGAAGATTAAAACTCGCCATGTAACGTACGTTACATGGCGAGTTTCATCCCAGGCTAAAAATGAAGATTGAAAACAGTTCGAGCAATATGGTGCCTACTATCATTTTATTATTTTTTAACCGGCGATCGATTCTTTTAAAGAAGCAGTGTTAATTGTTACACTGCAGACATATCCTGGTCATAGCTTCTCGAAATGCTTCGATCTGCGTGTACTTTTTTCTGCTATATTGTTAGCCAGGCGTCGGAATAAATTCGAATGTTGTTAAAACAACCATCTTCGTAAATTTCCTTTTTAGCTGATATCCACCTTTATGAAGCCATCTTTTTTAGTAGTAATCAATGTGATTTCGTAGGGCAATTCTGATGCGGCGGGTTTTAAGGTAGTTTCGCAAGACTGAATATTTCAGCCCGGTTAGCACACGTGGCCAGAAATGACACTTTCTTCAAGAATCGCACAGGTCATCTTAGAATGCCTCATTACCAGAAATTAAAAAAATGGAGGGCAGTAATCAGATCGGCGCATTAAAAATGGCGGCTGGTAAAATATTATTTAAAAAAAAACTAGCCCACTACTTGTCGATCTTAAAATGAAAAGAGAATCTAAAGCAGTATTAACGATTTACGATCTGCCGACGATCTGCGTTTGCACGAGCTACACACAGCTCCTTCTAGTATGTACTTTTCTCACAAAATTAGCAACTAGCTTAAACGCTTTCCAAACTAAAATGTGGCATTACAATTTAGACAAATTTAGAGCACACCACAAAACCGACTTATTCTTACGGATGTTAGTTTCTACAACCTCTTCAGAAAGTACTGTAAAAATGGCCAAAATTTGAAAGTGATGTTTTTGCGGTAAAGCCATTTCACCACTTTTTTAGTTGGACAAGTTTTAATGTTTGCTCCAAATCGTGAATTATACTAGAACTGATAAAAGAGTTTTCTCTGTTTGCAAGGAAGCACAAAATTCTTTCGAGCGAATTTATGATTTCCATGAACTAAATTTAATCCACTGACACCTGAACCGCCCGTAACCGCCAGTACAAGACTCCACTGCTTTAAAAAATTGCAACTTTCTCAATCGTGCGAACGTTGTCTTAACTAGCAGTTGTGAGCATTGACTAGAAAGTCTCTCAAATAAATTGAGATACCCAATAAACACAAAAAAGTCAGCGATTTTTGCAGAATATCAGCGTTTGAATTTGGACAATAACAAAAATTACCGTTTTTAACGTCATAGAAAAACAACAAAAATCATTCATTCACAAAATCATTCACAGCAAAATTCAGTCCTAGTCCTAGCTTAGCAGTGAATTTTTTTGCTCTTATTCGTTGCTCGGGCCGAATTACAGCCTCTCGTTCTATTGCATACTGACCTTGCCTCGATTTTCAACATCAGCACCGCACTGCATGCTGGGAAATAGCCACAATTTTTGACAGCGTTCGTTTCTTACCGCACACATTTCATATTTATACTAAGCCCACAGCCACTCCGACTCACCGCCGAAATTTCGCGCTTGTTGTGTTCTTCAGTGGTCGCAACTTCCAAAATATGCCGTGGTAGGTCGAGATATTCATCCAGAGTCGAGTCCCAAGGCTACTTCGTTTCATGACGGCCATTTTCAGTTCAACGAGCAACGAGCCAAATTCGTAAACGAAGTACAACAGCTAACTCGCTTTATTGAGAAAGTGGACTCTGAACTACCTTCAAGCTTAATGATGCTCATCAGGCAGCTACTAAAGATGAAAAAATGGCTGTGAACTTACCAAAAATCGCAGATACATGATATTGAAGCCTTTATTGAGAACGAACGAAGCAAAATGACAACGTCACAATGACGTTTCCAGTAAACTCGAGTCTTCAGAGTGTTTTAGAACAGCAGCACTTTCAATGGTAACCCCAAATATGGAGTCACGAAATCCTATGGGGCGTGTGTATGCAGAAAATCACTCAAAAACGTATAAATCCTCAGGTGTCAATGGGTTAATACCTGTTCAGAATTTCTGATCTGCCCCGAATCCTAAAAGAGGTTTCATAAATTCTGATTCCCCCGTTAATCAAACGAACAAAAACAGCTATATACACCTTATTCTAAAATGATTCAGAAATTCTGAACCCCTGTCAATTAACCGAACAAAAACAGCTGTATACATCTAGTTCTTAAAGGATTCAGAAATTCTGATCCCCCGTCAATTAACCGCGAACAAAAACAGCTATATACATTTAAATTTTAAATGATTCAGAAACTAAGAAAAAATGGATTTTCAGTATAATTCTAAAAGCTTAAGTCACCTTCTCTTCTTGCCTATAAACTTTGTATGAGTCGGCTTCGTGATGTTTAAAGGGATCAAAAAAGTACCGTTGCGCTTAAGATTCGTCTACTCACCAAACATTGACTTTATATTTGATATTTCCTCCCTTCACCGCCGATTTTTGAATGATAACCTCGGGCCTTTTTTCGGAGGATGTCGTTTGAAAGCTGTAACATAGGATCCTTAATTAATTAAATCTCGGCTCCGAATTTGCTGTAAGAAAGATTACTTCATGGTTCCTCTTCAGGACAATTTCTATCTTAGTAAGCTTGAAATGCTGAAGTATCGAGATTCTGAAATGTTTATTTTTGCTACGAATGTAAAATTAAGGTCGATTTTTACCTTTAAAAATATCAGAAAAAATATTGAGAAGAGTTGATGCATTACAAACCTATTAATTATTAAAGAGGAATATCTTAGACAGTAAACACGTTCAGTACACTGAATTTCTATTGTTTCCATTCATAAGAAATAATTTTCAATGTTGTTTTTCCTTTGACATTTCGTGCAATTAATTTATTAAGCTCTGTAGAACAGCTGAGGTGGTACGCACCTCTCGGAACGTCTCACAAGATTGGCTGAGAAAACAATAGAACAAACAACAGAACAATGGACCCTGCCCTGAAAACAATACATGTGCGTGATAACCAGGTCCAATGAAATTAGAGGTTCTGAAGAGGTGCGTGGCTAAAACAGCTCACAGAAAAACTCTAGTACAAGACACTCGTTCAATTCATGACAATTAAGAATTGTCAAACGATATAGCGCTGGCTACTTAACGCGGGCTCAAGAAGCTCGTGATTTCTGATAAGACTGAAGTTTCAGCCTGGCTGACAGGGCTGTTTTATACAGACTCTTATCCACTTGCATCAGAAAATAAATTTAAGTTGGCTAAACAATAGTCATGCACCAACGATGTTTTTTAATGATGAGTCGAACTAGCTATAGCCTGCAAGCTGGCTCGCGTTAACGTTTGGGGTCTAACTCGCAAGTCCAGTGGTGAAGCCGAAGAAGTGAGCCGGCACCATAAGGCGTAAGACCCGAAACGTGAACCTTCACTTCGTCTAATGACACACCTAGACTACTCACTAAATATTAAAATTACCTGCAGGGCATGGAAGACAATTGCCTTTGACATCACTATGAGTACCAGTCATACAAAATGTACAGTTCAGACATCTTGAACTAATAGCGTTTTTGAGATTGCAATCACTACACGTAAATCCAGAGCTTTGAAAACTCTCCTTTCTTCCCATTTTATTATCGTACAAGACTACATAGAATGATGGTGATGGAGCACAATCACTGTGGAAACAAAACAATTAAATGCTGATTTTTTTCTTCGCCACATTCAATTTTACTTCTAATAATTTTACTTCCGCACAAAGTTGTGGAAAGTAGTATTTTCTATAAATACATGGAATAAAAAAGATAGGTCACCATGCTCGTTTAGGAGAAAAAAATACATTTATTTACTTAGCGAACGGAATCCTCAAAGGAAACACACTTGCCTCAAGATATTACGCGCAGTTGTGATGCGCAATGCAATACTAGGGAATCACCTTAAATGAGTTTCGGTCTGATCCCATTTTTGTAGTGTTTTAAAAAGACTTTAAGGTGATTCCATCGAAAAAGAAGTTGTAATGAAAATTTTCTACAACTTTGCACAGTTATTTATTACTTCTAGTACATGAAAAAAATGCCCGTTTTCAAGTTATAGCACTGTAATCTATTACTTATTTGCTAGCTTGTGACGGCAATATTGAAAACCCTAGCCTCGAGCGATAGGCAACCATTATTTCCAGTAAGTAATTATTAGCAATGAAATATTGGTATTACTGTTACAATAGCAGAACAATGTCATCGTGAAAAGCCTTAAAGTTACCGAAAAAGGGAAACTAATGAAATAATAGGGCAATTTCAACATCTGCATGCTCCCAGTGAAACGCTTAAACTAGCTTGTAAAAGTTATTCCATGAGAATATTCAAAACCTATTAATAAAAAATTCTTCAAATATGGATATATAATGGAGAGTAGTAATTTCTTTAAATACATGGAATAACAAAGATAGGTCACCATGCTCGTTTAAGAGAAAACTACCACTTATTTACTTAAGTAACTGAATCCTCAAAGAAAACACTCTTGCTCCGGAGTGCGCGCGCTCGTGCACGCGCAAATGGCGCAATTTATTATGCGCAGTAGTGATGCGCAATGCAATACTAGGGAATAACCTTAATAACTACTTAGTGGAGTTAAATTAGCTCCTTAAACGGGGTTAAGATTTTTTCAAGGGTATTTATTTTCAGCGCATGGCGTTTTCAGTAGCTGTTTGTTTATCCCTTACACATAGAGTTGAGAATCAGTTGCTATGGTAACAAGATATGACGTCGAAGTAGCATGATATGAGGTCAAGCCATTTTTGAACAAAAATAAGTATTTTTCACCGTTTTGGTGAAAAATTTTAAATTCTATCAACAAGCAGAAAAATGTGTGATTATATCATATTTTACAGCTCTAGCATTCTTAATATTTTTATTTTCTGCAAACTTTTACGGCAAACTTGAATTTGGGGTAAAATCACAGATCTCCTGTAGCGTCGTAACCCATAATATTCACTTAATATTGTAAAGCACATCATAGGCTATCTATTAAAGGTAATTTTTTTTCAAAATATTTCAACACGGCAAAACTCGGGGGGGGTATACGTTTGATTGCACGTCCGAGGGTTAAACAGCATGTTTAAAACTTACCACAATTAACATGGCTAAGTGGTGAAAGTTGCTACTGATAGTAAACAACACAGAAAGCCATTCATCAAATGATTGTATCTTGACTTAGGTTTTACTTATTTTTGATATGTTATGCCAATCAGCACTGTCAGCATAGTCCATTTGTTGATCTAAAAAATATTTTGTTTTTGTCATCTCTCTGAGGCAAAGGCAAAGATCAAAGGCAAAGGCAAAGATCATGTTATGATTTGTGTTTAGTTTTTCATACTTACATAAAAGCATTGTAGCTCCCTGGAGACAGTTGCTGAAGGTTCTTACACGAAATGGTCCTGTAAACAGAGTTTATTATTATATTTTTATACATCAGGAAGTGGACAACAATTCGGAGGAGCACAAATTAATGAGCATCTTTCGATGAGGGACATTTGTTTTTTTTATTTTAGAGAAAATGGAGCCATACAAGTGCACAATTCAATGACATGAATGGTAAATGGTGGCTTTATGAAAGACGACCATGCATTTTATTTGAAAATGCAGGATTGTGGGATTTTTCCAACTTCTTAGGTTTCATTAGCATGGCAACCTTATGTCCATGGCTGCTAATACTTGTGCTCACTGGTAGAGATGTAAGGGTAATACCCGCTGCCAATGTGATCCCTATTTTATTGCCTTTAGTTTGAATGTCACATTATGGGTTAACAACGATTTCACAAATTTCATTGACCATAAATTTGGTTTCATGTAAAAAAAAAAGTACTACTTTCATGCGAGTCACTTATATGTTGAAGTCCATCTGGGTCTACAGTGTGGTGGCATTAAATGAAAGCTTCTCTTGTATTCTTGGAACTAAAGGGAATAAGGTCACACCTGCCCACAACAAGCATACTAATAATACCTTCACCTTTACTCCTGAATTTCTCTGTCAAGTACGTGTCAAGTAGTATAGATCAAAAAATGGACGAAGTATTTTCCTCTCAAAAAAGTGTGTGTGTGTGTGACCTTTTGTAACTTTTAGCAATTGTCATTGTATGAGTAAATGTATAAGTAAACGAAGGATTGCAATTTGACACTACATTGTATTGTATTTAAGTAGTTTAATTGGTTAAACACATCCACTCTTATCAGTTCAAAACACATTATTGTAAACTTTATTAAATAATGTAGATATTTTTTTGCCAACAGCAATTGCGCAGCTGTTTTCGACAATTCTATATATGTAATAAGTGTTAATTATTATTTGTAGTTATCTAAAAAAGTAGTATATATCATTGTTACAATAACATATCGATAATTTAGTGTGATTGAAAAGCACAACGCAGGAAGGAAATGCCGCAAGGTAATTTTGATAAAAGTGAAGTTGCTTTTTGTACTGCTGAATGGTCCTCCAGTAACAAATAATAACTGGTAGACAAACAAGCTGCATTATTATTATTAATGCTGTTGAGTCAATCAAATGCCGACAGCATTATTATGGGCTGGTGACGGGAATGAATTCGATAAGACCACATCTGCCTCAAGTAGCATATAAGGTCGTTTTACAATAACATGTTGATAATTTAGTGTGATTTAACAAAGTATTTTTGTTTGCCTTTATCATTGCACTTACAGTGTGGTATCGGATGTCATTTCCTTGAATATTTTTACTGGTAATACTTCCAAGGGATTGTTGAACAGTGTCCTGCAAACGAAAAAAATGTGTGTAACAAATAATTGCGTTTTGTGGTGTTCTTGATTAAGGCCTTAAACTACCTGAATAAATAAATAGTTCAATTTTAATTTATACTGGGAATTCACAAGCATGTAATATAAAAAAAATTCCGTATAACAGGAATTAACCAGTGTGAAATCTTAGTGTTGCAAGCAATTTTACACTTACCCATTATGACCACTGATCGCGGATTGATGCCATTAAATGGAAGCAAGTTAGGGCAGAGCTTTTGATCCACAAACTCTTCAAATTTTGCCCCGTTGACGTTGCCCCGATAGATCCCTACGTCTATCATCCCTTCTGTACAAATAACAGGAATGGCTGTTATGCGCGGTCCCCAGTTCTGCGCCTGACGTTTGACTGTGGCTCTTGTACCGACCAAGCTATAACCACAAGTGCGAGAAAGTCTTTTGTCCTGAAAAAAGTAATAAGTTGACAAAAAAATCATGATTTGTGCTCAAATAGTCAAAGCGTACGAAAAGCATTGCAGTAGCAATTGAAAACTTACAAATCCGCTTTCGTCCAAGAACACCAACATTTCAGGATCCAGGAGACAAACATTGGACCTGAAAAGTATCCTGGCTTCCTCGGATCTTTGAAGGGCAATTCTTGCCAGCTTTGTAAAGAATAATAACAAAAATGATAAAATATGCTTAAATTGACACGCACAGGAATTTGATGCAAATAAACTAAAAGGAAATTAAAAGCCATATTTCTCTAAAGTAAAATGAGTATTTGACAAACCTTTTTGCGGGTGAAACTATTCCGTTTCAAATACCGCAATATGCTGGAAACAGCACTTTCTGACCCTGTCTGTTCTAGACATCGTAGGCAATCTCTGCAAGAGTTTTGTCCGGGTGTTCAAGAACTGCTTCTATAATCACGAACTCTACGTGTGGATGCATGGCAAAACTGTTTAACGGTCGTCCTAATTTCTCCGATTTCACTTCGCCAGTATTCAGGCATTTTGAAGCATAGCGCTCCACCGTTCTTGGCGATATCCACGCTATATCCTAAAAACTCCTTTATCCATATGGCCCGCCATCTAAGATCATCACTGTACGGACGAGGCATTGCGGGTCTGATGTATTTATTTGACTTATTAAAATTGATCATATCCCATATTACCTTTCGGGATTGTCGCGTGCACTTTTGCGCTTTTTTCCGACAACCTTTCTCGAAACAGCTGTATACATAAATAAAACAACACTTCTACAGGATGACAACACAGCTTTGTAATTACTTTGTAATACTGTGTGAGAAATCGTACACGGCATGGAACTTTTCAACTTGAAGCCGAATAAAAAAATCCCCGCCGAAAACCGGCTACCTAAAATATACCCAAAATAGCTACCCAAATACCCAGAATAGCTACCCGGCTACCCAAAATAGGCAAAATTTCAAACCACAAAAGATCCCCTGACCAACCGCACATTTTAAATAACATCGATCTTCCTGTCAGATTAAAGGCCCGCACGCGGAGCTCCATAATCATAGAACTATGACCGTCATTTTTCATGGCCATGGCTGGCGGAATGTTTGGGGGCGCGACGTAGTGAAGGTTAGATCGCGAGTGCGACGTCGCGCAGGGCTAGATCGCAGGCGCGTATAATGTCGCCCAAAATTAAATGCGCGTACGATGTCTCTCAAGTGCTTCAAAACCGTAATTTCATCTTATCAGGTCTTATCGGAGTAAAAGCATACATTTAAAATATTGAAAATGGAAAGAGAAAGCTATAAAAAATACTCAGAATCGAAGCCGCTTTAGTGGAAAAAGAAAGGAACTTCATACGTTTTTATCTTTTTCTTCTTCGGAAGTCAGAACCGAAGAAGCAGAGTTTAAAGAATTTAAAGAATTTCAAACTATACATCCTACAAAGGTGTTTCTAAGATAATTTGTGGATACCAGTGTTTTTCTTCCGATTTATAAAGGTTTTAAATGTGTCACGCAATTCGTCACACTATTTCAGATAAGCCGTGAACTATTGGGGGTTTTCACTTACGTCATTTAAAAATTCAGAAGCATTAAACAACAGTTTTCAATTACAAAATGTTTATTGTTTATATAGAGATTTTAGAGATACACGTGTGAGCCAAATTTTGAAGCGCAAGAGCAGTTCGTATAAGAGTTATAGGCGAACGAGTATCAGACATTTTAGTAAGAAATGTATGGAGCGGCCATCTTGGTGCCCCACTCAGGAGCACCAACATGGCGGCCAGAAACTTAAAGTCTTAATAACACCAAACATCAAATCAAAATATATTATATTCTCTATAAGTTCCATTAAACGGGTTTTAAGCATTTATAATGCAAAAATAACTTTCAACTAATTAAATTTTGTTTATTTTCTCACTTCACTCGCTTCGCCTTATGCAAAGATGTCTGTGTATTTTTTTGAAATTTTGATTTCCAAATCAGTTTCTCGGGCAATTTCGAAACACAATAGGTGTATTTTATTCGGAAATTAGTCATACTAGTTATTCTAGACCGAGGAAAAGTTGTTTTGTAATTTGCTTTTGTACAGTCTAAATGTACTCACGGTCGCGTTATACTGTTTTTGAGAATTGAAAAATAGCCGGTCGTCAATTGTAATTCTTGTGCTTCCGACCTTACACCAGAGAAGGGACGACTGCCGTCCCACAATACCACGCAATCGCATTTCTGTCACGCTCTCAAAGATGGCGCGGAATAGGTGGTTTGCAATCAATCTCTAGAGACATAGATAACAATAGTGAAACGAACAAATGCTGGTGGACGAACAAAAGGAGCTAATGAGAGGACTGTTGTTTATGTCCACCAGCATGGCGGCGATGACGTAACATGAAAACCACCTATTTTCTAAGAAATACAGTGAAGTGAGGTGCCAGTTTCTTACTGTTCCATTAGACGAAGTGGAGGTTAGATACCAGTTTTGTACTTTCGAACTTGTTAATTTTTTATTTGTTTTCTTTTTTGGAACAGTTGGCCGGCTTTTAATGTAAATTATTTAGGTTAACAATGTGAGGTATTTTGACCTCGTGCCACGGGTCAATGACCTTGTTGAAATAAATCGTTCGTATTCATTAATAAGAAGGAGTAATTAGCATTTTCATTGGTATTCGTCGCATTGTATTGTTATTCCTTTGAACAGTTCTAAAATGCTCCAAAATGCTCCGCGATATCGTCCTGAAAATGTATTGTGAAAAGCGCTTAGATTTGGCTACTTGCAATACGAGACACGGGCAGTACAAAAATAGACAGCACGCGTACGACTCCCACTCGTCGCAAAAATGTATTTTAACAGCCTGAAGTTTAAATGCTTTTCCAGTAAGATTTCAGAGAGAATTGTGCCTTTAGATCACAGTTATGAAATTGTTCTCTTCGATGATTTTTTTTTTTTTTGAGATTAACATACTTTATTCAACATTCAAACAGCTCAGCACATCAATCACAAATACAGAATCATTCCATTACATTAAAGCTTCCTTTAAACAAGGATCAAATAGTAAAGGCATACAAAAAGAAAAATAGGAAGCTAATTTAAAGTAAAAGTTAACTCGTACATTGAAAGCTTAGATAAATTTACATTGTAAGGAAAAATATATACTAAGTGCTAACTAGACATATATAAATAAAATAAATAAAATAAAATAAAATAAAATAGAGGGTTTTATATTTGTCTGAAGAGCTAGGGGTCAATTTCTATTTTCCATTGCATTTGAATTTTTTCTGTAATTCTATGATGTTAGGGATAATAGAAGCTGTCTTACAAGCGTATATGTACTGCTTTGAACATAACAGAAGAAGGTCAAGTCTGCGTTTTTGAATTTCAGTCAAGCAGGCTTTCGGGTTTGTGAGGTGAAATAAAATCTGTTCAACTGTTGGATTGACATTTGAGTTGGTTATATCGTTAAACCATTTCAAAGCGCTATCATAAAGCGACAATGTTGCGGAGCATTCCTTGAAGGTGTGTATAAGTGAATCATTGTTTGTGCACAAGGCGCACTTATCATCTGTGGTAATTTTAAATTTAAGTTCCTTTTTTGTAACAATTATCCTGTGCAAAAATTTAAATGAGAATTGTCTGAGTTTATTGTCCTTAGTTATTTCATATATTTTTGTAAAATTTTTCCTCCAATGAGCGAAGGAATTTGGGAATTGTTGTTTCCAAGTTTTGACACCTGTAGGTTCTATCACACATGAGTCTATAAAAAGTTTGTAATAGTCTTTACACCGCATTTTTGGTAGCATTACACTGAGATCTTGAGAGAGGGAAATTGTTGTCGGATTTTCAAAGAGATCCTCCCGTGAAATTTTGGTTTGAAAGGCATTTCGTTTCAATTCGCTTGAAATAGCCGCGATAACTTGGAAGTAGTGAAGATAATTAACTTTTAGGCTATACTTCTTCTGAAACTCTTGTAAGGTAAAAAATTTACCGTCTTGATTCAGCAGGTCTTGTACAAAATAAATTCCCTTTTCAAACCATGCATTCCAAAACAAAGTTTTTCCCTCCACAGTTATTTCTTTGTTGTTCCATAGAATAAATTTTCTTTCTTGGCTACCTCCATATATACTGATTAATTCCTGAAAATATTGTAATAGCTCTCTATAAAACACGGGAAGGGCTGGATCTAGGCAATTGATATCGTAGTTGCACTTTAACAAAAAGGCCAAACCACCGAGTTTATCCAGATAATGTTTTGGGATTTTATTCCAGTTTGCACTGTAGGTTATCTCATCAAGTAAT
Source organism: Dendrophyllia cribrosa (assembly GCA_024195265.1). Lineage (NCBI taxonomy): Eukaryota > Metazoa > Cnidaria > Anthozoa > Scleractinia > Dendrophylliidae > Dendrophyllia > Dendrophyllia cribrosa. The sequence continues at coordinate 53,951,402 of JAJLRJ010000003.1, forward strand.
CTTCCAATCCAGCATAAGCGTAGAGATTTGACCATTGCTCTGAAGTTGATAAAATTTAGGCCTCCAGCTGATAGTGGCTGATATATAACCTTTCTTTTCTCTTCGATGATGTGGACTTTTTGATCTCGGCGGATTATCTCTCAAATTGATGGGAGGATTTCATGCTGTCCAGACGGCCGTTATGCCGTTGTTCGGTGCTGGCTCTATTGGTATACATTGCGGTTTCTTTGGCTCACTTTTGTTGCAAGATAAATACTTATCGGCTAAAGTTTGTTATCGCTTTGAAACTGCTAGGATCGTTAAATTTCTCACGCCGTGATTTAATGTCTGAAGTCAGCGGTGTGCAAGACTTGTGAGAAAGTGTTTCCGGCATCACGGATATAGGCGTCTTAGATGCGAGTCTCAAAAAGCCGTATTCTACAATTTCACTGCAATGAAATCATGAATTCTTGAAATAATTTTTAGCTCCTTAGTTAGTTCTGTAGTTGAGTAGTGTGTCTCAGGGGAGCTAGGATAAACCTCCGTTGTTTTGTAATAGCGTTTGATTTGGCATCCAACAGATAATCCGCAGCATGGTTGCTGTTTTGTAAATCTCACGGATGCTAGTAAATTCTTACATTCTTTCCTTAAGCAAGGAATGAACACAATTTCATGTCCTTAAGCAAGACTCGAGTTTCGGTTCTTTGGCGAACCTCGTTAGTTGCTACCACGTGTAAAGGTCTTGTAGGACGGATTCGCTCTCAGCGCCATTATGCAATGGCGTCGCTCTCGCGTGGGTTCTGAACTGATCCAATGCCAAAATGTACTGATGACGTCATCCAAGATTTGATAATACACTTCGAAATGCAATGCATTGTGGGATGGCAGTCATACCTCCTCTGACCTTACACCTTAGTTAAGCTTATAACAATGACTGTCCAAATACCGGAAGGCATCAGAGGTGTGTTGGTGATGTTCAAGTGACGACGATCAAATGTCAGCAAAGTACAAACAACAGTTACTTAGCAAGCCTGCTACCGTTTGCAACGTTCAAAGTCTTAAAAATTATTTTTTTTACTAGTTACTAGCCCTAATTTTCTCTTGGAAGGGCTAACCGTTTGCAGATACTATAGCAAAGGCAGCTCCTTCGTTCTCAGTTATTTTAAGACCATAACTATTAGGTCCTGTCGGGCGTACCCGATATTAGAAATGAGATAATTTATTGAATTTATTGTAAAAATATAAATAGCTATTAAGATAATGGAAATGCGTTTTGCAAATGAAAACCAACGGAATCACAATATTCTTAAGAGAGACAGCTTTACGTGAACGTAGTGAATTCAGATTAATTATTTATTTTCAGCTGCTGCTTCCTTTCAAAGATTTGAGATGTGTACGTGATCTCTTAGAACATCCTATTCCTGTGTGCATCCTAGCCTGTTCCTGTGTGGGCAAGTATATTTGTCTGTTCTTAATGACTTTATCGTCTGTCTGAACTAAATTACTTAAATTGACATAAACATCGTATCCCTTACATGTATTTGAGTGCACGATTCATAACTAGCCAAGAACGATTCTCATTTTGTGAGAATAATAAAGATGCAATTATTTACTCATAATTTGGGCAGCCAATAGACACTTTTAATAAATACCACGATGCATCATTTTCCGCTAATGACGTCAAACATATTCTTTTGAATTCTCTTGCAATTCAAAAGAATACATTTGACGTCGATAGCGGAATGTGATGCATTCTGGTATTTATTAAAAGGGTCTATAGCCTGCCTGCAAAAGTGACGCCACATCATGATGCACTTTTCTGTGCTGTGCAAACCATATAAGGTTACCAGCAACCCAGAGAACATTTCAGCTTGTTTTGTTTCCTTTATTGAAGAGGTGGAGAAGTTATTCGCGGGTTTCACCTACACCAAAAAACGTTCATTACATGGGCGGCCGGGATAAAAACGTAGTACCGGTAAGATAAAAGCATCAATAAAATATAAAAAAAATCCACCAGACGATTCATCAATTTGTCCGCGTATCACTACAAAAGATATGGTCCAATTTTCAGATATTATTACAGTTAACATCAATAACCGAACACTGTCAAAGTTTTATGCAAATGTCCTAACATAGTCATCATTATTTGAGCTCAACTCGTAGCCACAAAGCGCGCACATTAATATGCGAAAAATAATTTAACAGCTGGATCTGTAATTTTTACCCTGGGTGACGTGCCAAAGGTAATATATTGTTATTAATATTGTTGTGTGTGAAGCTGAGCAAGAGAGTTACAAACATCGAATTGCTCGCACTGTGTATTCCACTCCACGTGTGTCGTAAAATATCAACAAACTAAACTTTACATGAGAGATATTAAAACATTTTTTTATTGTTTACTAGTACTGTCAGTGGAATATTAATATTAGAACAAAAGCAACAAATGTGTCCCTATAAAGCCGCGATTGAACGAACATTAATGAGAGGGAAATGACCGATGAGCCTCAGTCTCAAAGTAAGAGACAACGAGCGAGAGTTCTTCAGGTGCGAGAGTTGGCAGACAAACGAAAGCTCTGGACATTAAAGTTCTCATTAAAATTTTAGCAGATTCAAACTTGAATGCGTACGAGAGTCGCTTTATAGCGTGTATGAGTGTCGATCGTATTGATGCAAATATCATGTTTTTAACCTTTTTAAACTTAATTATTTTAATTTATTTTCTTTTCTTTTAATTTTAAGCAACCATTGTAAATTGAATATGTTTTAATTTATGCATGTAAAGCGCATTTTATCATTATCATGTAAAGAAGCGCTATATAAATTTCCAATATTATTATTTAAAGTCGGAGCAATGGCGTTTGAATGGAATGCGAGTGTCAACTCCGGTTCGTAGCCCAAGTTTACAACGTGTACATGTACAGGAAAATCTGCGAAACTAAACAAAATCACCACAAGACTACTAAAATAAAAGGCGTATAAAACATTGTAAACATCACAATAAAGCATAGGTGGTTTTCATGTTACGTCATCGCCGCCATGCTGGTGGACATAAACAATAGTTCTCTCATTAGCTCCTTTTGTTCGTCCACCAGCATTTGTTCGTTTCACTATTGTTATCTATGTCTCTAGAGATTGGTTGCAAACCACCTATTGCTTACGTTTTAATTGTTGTCGATTGATGTGTCCTGGCTGCCTGAGTTTTCATTTTGCTAGTTGTTGTGTCCTAATAATGAAGTTTTGAAAGGCCGGCTAGTCGAAAGTTCTGCGAGTGCTGAAGGAAGCTCGGTGAAATTACTAAAGAATGCGTGGACCTCCACAAAATCGCGATCAAAAATGTCCCGCCTGCTTTTATGTGACAATGGTGTTCTCTTGGGAGTCAAAGTTTCTGAATAAGTGTTCGAAAAATTCCGGGTTTTTTCACACACCCCTCTGTAACAGACCCGGTGAAACCCGACCCAGTGGACTTTTTTCCTCCACCCAGTGAAAATTTAGCCTCCTTGGTATCTGGTGAATATTTTGATTTTACCCGGCTATTCTTTTGCTTCCCTGGTGTGGCTTTTACATACCCAGCGTATTTCTTTAATATTTGTTTGTTTGTAAAAGGCGAAACGGCAACATCGACAAAAAAGAATCAGAAAACCGATTGTAAAAAAAAAAAGAAGAAGAAGAAGAACACTGCAGAGCGGAAAGGGGTCTGTCCCATACCACAACAAGACCGTGAATATAAATGGCGGGAAACCCTGACGTTTTTTAACCAATAGGATGTCGAATTGTTAACACGTGACACTACAACTACTGAACATACCAACGAGTCAAAGATGGCGGACACCAGCTCTGAGAAGGATAGCTCTTCGTAATGTCTGATTTTCGGACGATAGTAGTACTAACTATGACATCAGATCACATCCGAAAACGATACTGATACGTGTTCAGTGTAGCATTATATCATTTATTAGCTGATACGTGCTCAGTGTGTATTGACCTTAAGGCTACTTTTAGTACAGGGACGGCATAACCAGGCCGATTAAGTTAAGTTAAGTTAGACCAGGATATATGTATCAAGTATTATATGTATCAAGCTAACAAAATCTATCTGTAAGCACTTAAAAATACCTGTAATTTTACACTTGATCGAGATTTTATTTTTTGACGAAATATCTCGTGGAGAATGCTGAAAATAGCATTTCCGAGCCTCTAGTTTTCAAAACTTTCTCAGGGGGCATTCCCTTAGTACCCCTAGAAGCTCGCGCCTCCGGCGCTCGCTTCATTCACCCGCATTACAAAACCTTTAGATAAATATGAACACCCCTTCTGAAACCCCACCTACGCGCCTGCTAAGGCGGTGGCTATCTGTCATTAAGATTTAGATAACTGCTTATTTTTTACCTTTGGAGGGAGGACTTAATATAGTACCACGGTAGATTAATTATTGAATAAACCTGGTAGACAATTGAAAAAAAAAAACGGTGTAAAATTAGCCGACCCGGTGAAAAAAAATTAGCCGGCCTGGTGGCGTTTATTCGAAAACCTTTTGAGGATATAGAATCCACCGGGTCTGTTACAGAGGGGTATTTTTACCCCAAAACTGGGAATTTACTGTCGACCGAGCCGTTGCCCGTGTATCTGATTGAAGCCTGCCATAAGAGATCGAATGAGGTTATAATCACCCCACTCCAGTCTCACCCAAACGATTTCAAACTACTGGTCAACATTCATTACCTTTTCAATATTAATTCAAACGCCCTTAAACTTTGCAACTCTTCCTAACATTTATTTGGCAACAATTTCATATGACATTTTATCGATCACGTGATTTGATGTTTCCATAGCAACAAGATTTTGACAGCCAAATTTTTTTAAATTTGCAGTTTTTTTACCTTTGAATGAAGAAAAACAATGTTTATCGGTATAACTTTTACATTTTTACGTCATTTAGCGTTTATTTATTGGCTTTGATTAAGGCGGGGTTTTACCTGAATTTTAATGAAATTTTAAGAGCTTTTAAGAGGGGATAGGAGAAAGAAAATTACTTTTGGAACACCAACAGACTGCTGATACCCACGCAAGAGCACCCCAGGTTGCTAATTTTTAAACTTCACTAAATCTTCAATATTTCTTATTTCTCTAAATTTTACAAATCCTTTAAGAAAAACTATTTCCTCCCCACAACACCCAAAAATCACCCAAAAATTTACAAAACATCCTACTGAAAATAGATTCATGGGATGAGTGAAGGGTTTTTGGATTGCTTGAAACGTGAACGAGATATTTACACTAAAGCCATGTTAAGTAGCGGAAAATTGAATTCAGGTAAAATCCCGCCTTAAGTTTGAGTCAATTTGGACGGTTATTAAGAGGTTTTGAAAAATTTCAGAAATCCAAGATGGCTGATCCAAGATAGCGGCCGTAAAACTAATTACCTAATAACTACGTCATATGACGTTACCATTGTTCGGGCCACAAAGGAGACAGTTTTGGACGTACTATGTACCATCTAGGTTTTATTGTCATAGCCTTAACGTTCTTGAAGTTACGCCAGGAACTCAAATAAAGCCCAGGCAAAATAGGGTTAAGGACCATAACGGAATGAAGCCTGACGCTCAACCAAAATTCTACAGGGTAAGCTCAGTCCCATACGCCTTCCGAGAAGCGGTGGAAGCCGAACACCGTATATACAACCGCCTAGAATCCAAAGGTATTGTTGAGAAGGTGGAGTTCAGTGAGTGAGCAACGTCTATGGTGGTTCACATAGCACCACGCGATCATGTGGAGACCATGCTCTAACTGTCAACCAACAGCTTAATACCGCGCAGTATTCAATTCAGATACCATGCAGCTCTTTAGTACCTCTAATTTCATTGGACCTGGGTATCACGCAGCTCTATTGTTTTCAGGGCTAGGGTCCATTGTTGTGTTGTTTGTTCTATTGTTTTCTCAGCAAATCAGAGAAGACCTTGCAAGAGCTGCGTAATGCCCCATTCAATTCAGTTACCTGAGGATGTCTCCATCAAGCTGCGAGGTCCAAAGCCATCGCTCTTAGACTAGAAAAAGTACTCCCGGATTTAATCAGTGTAGATAAGTGTGCTTATGTTAAAGGTAGAAACATTTTTGATGCCGTTCGAACTATAGGTGACATAATGGATTTCACAAAACTAAACAACACTCCTGGTCTTATGCTCACTATTGATTTCGAAAAAGCTTTTGATTCTGTTAGCTGGAGTTTTTTGACTAAAACCCTCCAAAAATTTAACTTTGGGGAGTCATTTATAAGGTGGGTGAAAATGTTCTATACCAACATAACAAGCTGCATTATGAACAACGGATTTGCAACTGCTCCATTTACAATAGAGAGAGGTGTTAGACAAGGTGATCCGTTATCGCCCTATTTATTCATATTAGTCTTAGAAATTCTCATCACTGCCATCAAACAGGATCAGAACATAAAAGGTTTAAATATAAACGGAAAAGAATTCAAAGTCATAGCATTTGCAGATGATTTGACTAATTTCTTACATGACAAAAATTCGTATGATGCACTTATTGAATTAATTTCCAAATTCGGGGACTGTTCCGGCCTCAAACAAAACAAAGATAAAACTGAAGCTTACTGGCTAGGCAGCTTATATCATAGCCAGGAATCTCTTGATATTACAAAAATCAACCAGCCTATTAAAATTCTGGGTATCTATTTTACCTATCATGATCAGCGTAAAGGTCAAGAATTAAACTTTGATGCAACTTTAAAATCCCTGAGGAAAACTTTAATTATTGGAAATGGAGGAATCTGACATTAATTGGTAAAGTACAAATTGTTAAGACTTTGCAATCCCCAAATTTTTGTATCGTGCCTCACTGATATGCTTCAACAAAGATGTTATGAAAGAAATGAATTCATTGATTTTTAATTTTGTCTGGAGGGGTAAAGATAAAATCAAAAGGACAGCTTTAATAAGTGAATACAAAGACGGTGGTCTCAAAATGCCCCACATTGAATCGCTAGTCAAAACACGAAGAATTATGTGTTTAAAACGCTACTTAGAAGAACGCAATAGCCCTTGGAAAACATTCCTCGATTACTACCTGAATTATTTCTGTGCCTCGTCAGATACTTCATTCCTTTTATTTCAAATTTAACCCCACTTTGATTCACACGATTAATATCTCATTCATTCATTTCTCCCTTATTTGTCTCAGATAACGCGGCTATCCATCACACGGAAGCAGTAGTGCACCGGATTCATACCACAGGAGCAATGGTTGTGTTCCTTCCACCATACAGCCCAGATTTTATGCCATGCGAAGAACTGTTTGCACAAACAAAAAACTGGATAAGGGAAAACGACGCGGCCTGGCAATTTTGCATGGATCCCAAATTTATGGTGGAAGAAGCATTTCTTCAAGTTACTGATGAACAAATTAGAAACTATATTCGACATGCCGAATACTTGTGATTAATTAATAAATATTTTATTCAGTATTAATAACGATCGTTCTGTTAATACCTATTCAAAAAATTACAAAGAATTCATTTCTTTCAACATTTTCTCCTTTTGTAAAGAAAATTCGTTTTCCGTAAGGACGTCATCGTCTTTCAATGCTTTAAGGTACTTCAGCTGCTGAAGTATGCTTGTACGTATGCGCGCCTACAAATAGAAAAGCATTTGGTTAAGTACTACTTAATTGTACATCAGCTGAAAAAATGCATTTCTTGCCTTTCTTTCACCGCCGTCCATGGATTGTCCACTGAATTCACCTGATGTCTGAGTTTTGAATGGTTTCGAAGCCGCTTTCGAATTACCAGTAAAAAATGGCACATTCGGAGGGTTATCTTCACTCTTGTGGGTTCCGTTAACCTATAATAGCGGAGCCTAGCCGGGCCGAAGGCCCGGCTGCGGAGCCCCATACTCATAGAACGTATGCCCTCATTTTTCATGGTCATGGCTAGCGGAATGTTTCGCGGGCGCTGTCTGCAACAAAAACATGTGTGTCGGAGATGTGTGTCGCGGACATGTGTGTCGGAGATGTGTGTCGCGGATGTGTCGCGCAAGGCTAGCGCGCATGCGCGTATGACGCCACACAACATCCGGGATCTTAGCGGAGGACTAGCTCGCGGGCGCGTATGACGTCGCAAAATATGCGCGTACGACGTCATGTTGAAACCAAAGCGAGGCTTTTTTTTCGCGCGGTTACACGGCCGAATGTCACGTCAGCTGGGAAAACACTTTGATGTTTTGCTGTGTTTACTGAGCGGAGAAAACGGTTTAAATTAAAGTCGTTATTTTCCTGCATTTTTTCGTGGTTTGCTACTCAAGACAGGGATGCTAATTAAGGGATACTCAGGAGCCGCTTTAGTGGAAAAAGAAGAGCTTTCAGGGATAAAATCTTGCTTCGAGGAACTATATACGTTTTTAGCAATGCGAGAGATGGGTTCGTTTTACGGATTTCAGCACCAAAGCGGAGATTTAAAGAATTTCCAAGCACAGTAGTCGCCGGAGGGACTTAAAGGTAAAACAAATTACATTTTTCGATGGAAATTTATCTAGATATCAATCTGTGATTGACTTTTTGTTAATGTGTTCTCGTTAGTTTTGGAGAATTGTTTTTAAACGTGTAGCTTAAATTCAGTTGTATTAATTTCTTGAATTTCATCGAAGACACGGCTCGGCCTCGATGCGCGTTTTCCGTTTTGCTTTTCAACATAAACTAATGGAGATTTGAATAAAATTTATCGAAAGAAGATTGTGTTGTCCATTTTTATGTGTTTGTTCATTCATTACATAGGTTGAAAAGCGATTTTATGTAAACAAAACAAGACTTGAATTTTATTATAGTTCTAACTTCACTCGCGTGGCCGTATGCAAATATGTTTGTATTTTTGGCAATTTTGATTTCCAAATCAGTTTCTCAGGCATTTTTTGACAAGCTACAACTGTATTTTTTAACAGTAGTCGTAATAGTTATTCTAGACGGAGAAAAAGTTGTTTTTGTGAACTTTTGTACGGTCTAAATGTACTGTGCAGACGGTCGGGTAATACTGTTTTTGAGAATTGCTAAAATTGAAAAATAGCCCGGTCGTCAATATTAATCTTAATTCTTGTGCTTCCGACCTTTCACCTATTAGTTAAGTTTCATCTTAGTTAAGCTTGTTCAGAGGGTCTTCAGAGGGCGCCGCTGTTAGGCTAAGCCTAACTATATATATTAGAATGAAATGATAAAAACTGAATATTTTCCTGTTTTCAGGTTTTATGGGGACCTTGAAGAAAACAAGCAAAACCTTGAACTATAATTATATTGGTGTAGTCTAAGGGACCGGTCATTATTTATCGCCTGGGGGGGGTCGGAGTATTTTTGTTGTCACATCGGAGCATTTACCTGATCCCCCCGTAGAGTATCTAGTATTTTAAAGATCCCCCCTTATCGGTAGTGGAAAATTTCATGATCCCCCCCTTCTCCCAGCCACCGCCAAATAACGTTTTGAATATGCAAGTGATGTCTTTAATAGTGGTACTTACGTCTCATGGAGCTTGAACAACAACGGTAGATACTTGCTCGTCAGATACGAACTGAATTGTCGCGGAAGTGCCACTCTCAGGCTGTTCATCCAAATCCGCGAAAACATAGTCATCGTCGCTCTCTGCCTCTTCACTTTCGGATTCTTCATCCTCGGATTCCACGTCATCTTCATCACTCGACAGTTCTTCTGTTATCACAGTCTCTTTATTCTGTCGGTAATAATGACATCGAATGGCCTTCACTTTGTCAAGTTTCCGACCCACAGTCGTCAAACCATGCTTGTTGAGATACAGGTCTAGTTCTCTTACCCGCAACTTTTCAACTTTGTTATCCTCGATGAGGTTATCCCATTGAAAGTCCTTGTACGTTCTTTCGGCCTCTTGCCTTCTTCGCTCCTCAGCTGCTCTTGTCCTGATGTCCTTTCTGATATCAATGTCCTTCAAATGATTAACATATGCAATGACGTGCTTCTCTTCCACATTATAATTTGCGCAGAAGCTGTTCATGCTATCCTGATCGTTTATGATACTGCCAGAATGTTTCTTGTACAGATCTTTGATACATTTCCTTGGAAGGTAATCATCTGGTGTCCTGCCCGTCGATTCCGTCTGATAGACATCCATGAAATGTCCAGGATTGTTTGAGTCTGGTACAGGTTGCGGAATTCTCTCCGTTTCTGGACCGACCCATCTATTTTTTGAGCACCAAGAACAGAGATTGGAACTTTCTTCTCTTGACTCTTTACAGGCATCACGACAGAATTCCATAAAAAGTTCTCCACGAATATAGTGATCTTCCATAAACGATTCGATCTTTCGGAAGTATGCTGCACCGGGCGCTTGCTCTTTGTTTCGTTCTCTTTGTTTCGCTCCGGGCAGCTACAAGTCCTGAGGAACGACTCAGCACCAGAAAAGGAGCCGTGGGAAAAATATCTTCTTCCCAACCCACACACAGAAAGGCTGAAATTCTACAATAGTGTTGTACCGCAGATTTATGAATCTTCATTCGCGAGTAAACAAGCCGGTTTCAAACAATCTCCTCGAGCAACAGCAAATGCGTTGGCAGTTGAACACAAAGATAAAAGCCCTTTCCGAAAAAGAAAACAACTTGCTTAGAAACGAGAATTGGGGAGTGTGCCAAAACATCAGGAAGTTCATGTCAGGCGTGGATGGATGTAAGGGCAGTGGTGATGTCGCGAAGTGTGAGTCCTCCTTGACCACTGTCAATGAGGCCTTTAATTCAGCATCCGATTTGCTCTCATTTATCGACAACAGACGAAAGAACCTTTATACGGAAGATCATACCTTAAGGCCGTTTGCAAGTGATGAGCTTAAATATTTCCAGGAAGCTCAAGAGCAAGTGAAGGCCATACACCAAGAGCTGCAGAAAGCCTCCAATGAGCTCACGACCACCCTCATGAGCTTGAAAAGAAAGTTTCCATCTCCCATAGGGACCAACGGCCAATCCCGAAGAAAAAAAGAAAACAAGAGAAAAGTGAAAAAAATCAAGGAGAAAAGGTTACGTCAGCGAGCAGCAATTCTCCTAGAAAAACTTACCTCAAAAGAGGTAGCTAGAGAGGTTTTTGATTCACTCGAAAAGAATACCTACAAATGTGTCTCAAGTATTAATGCAGGATTCACTGCGAGATTTGTCAAGCGTCTTCACCTGGATCTCCTGCAATGGCTTTTGGAAAGAGGCGTGTTTGAAACGGAGCTGGCACGCAATTTGAAAGTGGTAGTGGCCAGAATGAAGGAAGAGAATAGCAGTAATGGTGCTGAAAAAGGGTCAAGTTCGGGCGAGGATTCCGATGAATCTGACGAGGAGATTGTGCAAGAGCCAGTGGAGAGGGCTGCCGAAGATTCTGACAGGGAAGCGGACCAAGATACAGCCACACCAAAATAAATTACCTTTCTAATTTCAATAGATCGTGCCTGAATAAAAACGTGTATGTTAGACTACGATAGTGATACTTTTTTTCAAAATGGAGGGTCTGTAAAAGGGTTTGGGTTTTGTGTTTGGGCTAGAATAAAGTTAATATAATACAAAATACAACTGAACGTGGTCTTGAATATATGGTTGGAGTCCCAGCGGCAAATCCTACCAAAGTATTTACAAATGCACTCACCCGGGGTCCCGCCGAGACCTAAAATTCCTTTTTTTGGTCTGATCCCCCCCCCCCATTATGCTTGTCAATTACGGCTGATCCCCCCTTAAGGTCTTCAAAAAACCATGTGATCCCCCCCTAAATACTCCGACCCCCCCCAGGCGATAAATAATGACCGGTCCCTAAGGCCCAAATCGCACTTGCGGACAACTTTTGAATTGTCCGCGACAATTTGGACAGAAATTGGTATACAAAATTGTCCGAGATAACTTGTCAATTTCGGGGCTAAAATTTGCAAGACAATACGAAAATTGGACATTACGGTATGGAAACAATTTTAAAGGTGTGGAGTACTTCGACTTTCAATCTGAGCATCAAGCCTTTTCAAAGCGCACGTGGCTTTAAATCTCATTAGTATGTATTTTATGCAGTATGAAACTGGCTTGTCATTGAACACCGTCATTGAACACCGCTAAACATGATTCGATTAAAAAATAACGCGAAGTATTTTTTATTTCTAAGCCTTTTCAAGGGTTTTTCTACTTTTAGTGATTAAATTGTTTTTGCACATTGCGATTTGCCGTGATAAATTTGAATAAAAAGAAACGTGCGTGCTGCATATTGATTTGTTTTTCTCAAGGAAGAGCACAATGGTTAATCAAGAAGGCATTGTTATCTGGATTCGCGGGTGCGTTGGAATGTATCGGACAAGCGTGTTGTCCTGCCAGGAGGCAGGACTTCGGCTCCTTTGAAAATTCGGCTGTTTTGTCGAAACTTTTTCGACTTGGCAAAAGTAGGTCGCACTTGTCTTTGCGGTGATTTTCCGTTATAATGACGAACGAATTGCACGTGCAACGTGGACCAATCAGCGGGCGGCGGTGTTTTTAAAGTTTTATTTGTCTGCCCAGTTCGTTTCTCTGAAAAGTGTAGGTCGCACTTGTCTTTGCCAAGTCAGACACTTAAATAAATTGAAATTCGATAAAAATGTACAAAATTGTCCCAAGTGCGATTTGGGCCTCAGGGCCAGGTCGCACTACAGTCAAAAACAAAAATTAGCCCGTGCAAAATGACATAAAAACAAAAACATTCCACAAAAAGCATGTCCCACCGGAGCGGTTTCTTTTGTTTTCCTCGATTTTTGCACGGGCGGATTTTTGTTTTTGACTGTAGTGCGACCAGGCCCTAACTCGTTGTTGTAAAATTATCTCAAAAATGTCTATTTCAGTTTCAAAAAACGTGCAAAGCATGCATGTTATGCTAATTTTTGTAAACATTTGTCAAACAACTCTTGATTGAAAACTCAGTTTAGAAAAAAAGAAGTAAATAATCTTATAAAAAATATAGCCTGATGGTGGATATGAGATCTAACCAAAAAAGGTGAAAATTACTCCCGGCAATTAAAATTTCCTTACCACCATCCGCGCCCAGCAGCGCAATTTAAACTCAGGAAAGTCATGCTTCCCTCTCAGCCGTGCTACGCAAGACTCGTAGCGTCTTCTCCCTCTCCGTCCTCGTTATCATCTCGAGCACTGGGATTACCTAATTGAGAATAGTAATCATAATCATTGTAATTAAACATGTGAAAAAAATCTCACCGACCTTCAGGTGCAACAAAACGTGCAAAACGTGGCTTATTGTATTCCTTACCTTTTCTCTTTTTACCCAAAGAACCCCTTGGAACGTCTTAATGTGGATCCACCCACATTGTTATCTTCCCGTTTTTAACCAAAGAAAACAACTCGGCGAGCTGGATTTCGGACGATATAGAGAATTTCTTGTTTCCTTCGGCGTAGGAGCCGATTTGGAAAGTCGTGTCGGTTGCTGGAAAAATTTCCGCTTTACAATTTTGCAAAAGTATTGCTTCAATTGAATAACTGTTTCAAAGCAAGGCACGTTCCTGACACTGTAGCTGTCAAACCTACTTTTGTTGCTTTCTTTTAACACTCGCAAACATACGTCCATGGCGTCTCGGCCATTTTCTCAGATTTCCCTGAAATGCTGATGTCTCGTAAAACTACCCACAATACCTTTCGAGATTGTCGCGTGCACTTTTACGCTTTTTTCCGACAACCTTTCTCGAAACAGCTGTATATTTTGTTGTTTACTTATGTTTTTACTAGTCTAAGGAGGGAGATAAACTCAGTTGAACTCAGTTAATATAACACACTCAATTCACACTCAATTGAACTGAACACACTCAGTCGTCATGTTTAAATCCACGCTTTACCGCCTTCTTTTCGTTGTGTGCCTTTGGCTGTACACCGTATTTTTACACTGCTGCGCTCTAGATGTTGACAAGCAGCAAAACGGGAAAACAAAGAGGCGGCAGTGTCTGAGGAATTGTTTTTATCAGAGTACCACTCAGATGAATGGAACACAACTAAAATCCAAGGTAAGAAACCAATTAATTATTTTCTTCCATCGGAACTCGCAAAAGTTATTACAAACTCGAAAACCCGAGGCTGAATAGAAGATATTTATAGGTTGTAGTTAGTGAGGTCTCGAGTTTTAATAAATTCGAGCTTAAAAATTAGTCACATAACTTGTTAAAACCTGGCTTTATTCATCTGTATTTTTAATTATAACTACATATAATTTCCACTGCATTATCAATTAATTCGAAAATTTAATTCATAAATTAAAGTCATAAATTCCACACTAACTTAATGCTGCTGTCGAACGCAAACAAAAACACCGCCGGGCGATCGTGGAGCAGATGTTTTAAAAACAGGGTAGGAAATTAAAGCGAGGAAACTGAGCTACAACACAACTCCTGAGCAAAATACATAACAATCAGGCATGAAAGAAAACTGTCACTGTGCACGATATACTGGCTTAACTGAACACTTAATGCAGGTTTGATTGGCTTAATTAAAAGAGGTTAAGAGAAGAAGAATACACAGGATACGTAAATCGCTGAAGATAGAGACTGACATATGGAAAAGGAAGCCCCAATGAGTAGGTTAAGTTATGCTTGGTAACTATGAGATGATAGCTAAAACGTGTGCGCGTTTCAATTCATCGTCTTTTCGCGGGCGTAGGTCGAAGGATTTTATTGTTTTGAGGTGTTTGGAGACCCGATGAAACGCCAAGAACGAGGTTTTGAAAAAACGTCTCCAACAAATAAAATTAGAATGTTTACTTTTCCTATTGAAACAGTCCTTTGTTCGCTGAATGTATCAATTGGTGTAGAATCCTATCACATTAACTTCTTTTACTCGTTATAACGGTCTCATAACAAATCGGCTTATTTCAAATCGTGCATCGTTTGTTCAAGTTGTTGATCAGCCAGCCGACAACTAAATTTCCGTTGCGTTTTTCGAAAGTCCTTGCTTGTATACATTTTGCGGTGAGGTTTGGCAAACATACAATATTTTATTCAAACGTCAGTAGCTTTTTGTGCAAGCTGTATTCCGGGTGGTTTAGCGGACTTAAGGAGAAGGAAACAATAATTAGGATAGCACTGAACGCGAGCTGTTCAACAGTTTTTAAGAGAGACAAGTCAGTTGAAATCTCCTTGGAACAAGACATTTAAGTGTGGTGTGTAGCGTCTGCTGTGTTCATGCAGGACAACCGCATGCAAATTGCCAAACATAAATGCTTTGTTCCTGTGAGATTTTCATTTGGCTCGCCTCTTTTAAAAGTCTACAAACTGCTCTTTCATCGCTTTCCAACGTTTGCCGGCGTCTTTTTTCTGGTCTGCTATAGTATTAAATGTTTTCTTGAAGCAATAACTTACAATAAATTTTGAATTTAAATGCATAAAAGCCCAGTTGATGAATATGCAGATAAAGAACATTTTTCCAAAGTGTTTAACATTTGACAAAACACATGTGGTTCATTGCGTTTCTCAACTCATCCACCTTGACAGAATGGAGTTTTCTGTTTGGACAATAACAATATGAATAATTAATCATCAGACAATTTGTCTCAGAAGCCTAAAAGCATTCATTGGTATTCGATTCTTGTTTCCTTTTGGAAAGAAATGAAAAAGGATTTTAGTCTTATTGAAATTTTAGGCTTATTGAAAGAAAAACGAAAACGTTCGAAATGTTTAGCAAGGAATTTGCCTCAAAACTCACTGGGAGCGACCATGGCTCGTATTTTAACCAATTATTATTTTAACGCTGGCTGTCATGAAGACAAAAAGAAGAAAATTGCTGAAAAGGGAGCGAGCTATGGAAACCGAACGGATAAAAACCCTTTTTACATTAAAATGACATACTTATTTACAGGTGGTCACAATTTAAAATTTAATTGGATAATGCGTCGTTTAAAATTAAATTGCCTGGTAAACTATTCCATGCTTTTTTGTTCAAGCACGGGAAACCCAAGCGTAATGTTTGCATATTAAAGGAGCTATGTCATGGTGATTTTGAGGTTTTCGGGTCAAAACCGTCGCAAATTAAAACTAAGTACCTTTGTCGTACACGAAATGCTTAAATAACACTAACAGGAAGATATCAAGTGAATTTTAGCAGAGAAAATAAACCATAATCGGAGTTTTAGCGAATTTTTTAAGACACAAGCGATAAACTTGAAAAAATTGGCCCAATTTTTTCAAGATGCAATCCATTTCCATCCTGGCCATCTGCAGCCCAAGACACTTATTTTTACTTTTAGAGCACTAGTAGAATAATTTTAAACAAAACTGGATTATAATTTTTGGAATTTCACTGATATAAAGATGTATTTTGGCTTTTTAAAGTAACGCTAAAAATGGTGACATAGCCCCTTTAAGAGCGCCTGTCAATAGAAATCAGACAAATTTGAAATTTTTTGGCAAGTAATAGAAATTCGATTTCTTTCATATTTTAAAGTTCGATAGATTAAGGTATAACAAAAATCACTTGACATTTTTTTCGGCCAAATATCTTTTTATTTAAAAGAAATATTCAAAAAACGAAAGTCCGTTAAAATCGTCATTTGAGGTGGAAAATTATTGCACAATTTTGACAGTCTCGCTTGTAAAACCAAGTAACGCTACAGCATTTAAAACATGAAAATCATATTTTGCAATCTTTAATTATCTAGTAGAGTGATTTAGGGAATTATTTTGTTGTTATTTGCTTGCAAAATAATTTTATTTCGAAGACATATATTTTACTTCTTTAAAAGTACCTCGTAAACAAAACAACTTTTCAACATGTGCTAAACCTTCAAACGGATTAAGTTTCTGTTGGTTAATTTTTATAAAGATGATCTCAAGATTGCCGTAAAAATTTCTTTGGGCAAATGATTCAGAGCGACGCGAGAGCATTTCAAAGTTCGTTAAAATTAGAGTTATTTGACCTTACGAGGTCAACAATCAGTTTGCGGGTCACACAAACATTTCACTTTCCACCACATGTCTTAACATAAATAAGGTTAAAGTAGCCACATAGAAAAAATGTTTTGAAATTTTCTTACCTTATTTGTTGTAGAAGACTTATCCAGAGATCATTTTCTTGCATTTTTTTCACCGTTCATCGCATGTCCTTTAGTCTTGTTTACAACGTCCGATAAACGTCGGACAACAACAACGTAATATTAAACGGTCGGGTCGGCCAATCTTTGTTAAACTTTCGACACTTTTCAGTACCACGGCATCTATTCAAAGGGCTAAGTACCTTTTGGAGCGTTCCTCGGTTTTGTAGTGCGCTAAAAGATTTGCAATGTTACTTTGAAGTACAAACCAAAACATGTCGGACGTTTGCTTTCAGTCTTTTTACAGTTATGTCACGCAATGCAGTTTTGTTTGCATTTAAGGGGGTAGGGGTGCGGATAAGGCAATTAAATTGAAACACTTTTGCAAGAGTGAAAAAACAACTGTTTAGAAATATATTTCAGCACTATTTAATTTTCTTCGTTGGTCAATATGTTCTAAAATATAATAATTGGTAGCAATAGCCTTTTGCGAGCAACGATTTTTAACTCCTCTCCCCAGTCTTGCTTTCCATATTGGATGCTTTTTTCTCGTTTCCTAAATTTACCTTCTTACCATACGAGTCGAGGTGCTCTACTTGATGCAGCTGCCCCTAAAAGATGGGTATACCAGGGCTTCCTGTGGATAGCATCATGCATGTGATCTCTTTTTCACTATAAATTTCCAGTTGCGGATCCAGCTTGCTCATAAGGAGAGGGGGTGGGAGGGGGAGTGAAAATGGTTCTGAAAAAAAGTTCGGTCCCTCGAGTCTTTTTCTTCGCCAAAAAAGGGATGGAAAGGGGCCGCTTCCCTAGATCCGCCACTGAACTAAATTTGACAACTTTAGTTTACAACTACTTGATCCTTTACATTTCTAGTAAACAACGCTGCTCGACATAAAATAAGTTCGATGTCATCCCAGTCACAGGTAACCCAAACTCACAGTAAGATTATTGACAAGTAGAAAACATCCAAATACGTGCTCTTTTGAGGCTCTCTCTCGGTCAATTGAGAGACAAAGAAAACATCAGTTGCGGTGTGTAACGTTTGACAAACGTTTACATCACTAGTTACACTGTACAAATTGATATATTTTGGGGGCCGTGCATGTGGCGAATATTAGACTGATTTTCCCTTTTTCGCATAATGTTTCATGAAGACAGTATCCTTCTGATAAAAAGAAAAAAAAAGGAAAAACAATACGAAAAAAGGACAGAAATAGCTAAATTCCACAGTGATCTTAATCAGGTAAAAAGCTAGTGATACCATTTGCATTTCACACATTTCGTTTATTACTTTATACCGTGCAACGGCGAATGAATAATCTTTCCGGAGTGAAGGCGCTTAAATGTGCTAACGTAACTGAAAAGACTTTGTATTTTTTTTTCTCCGCTGCAAGAGTTTCAGACATAGATTCGGTGTTTTTAAGCTCTTTAGCCCTACCCCTACCCCTACCGCGCTAAAATGCCGAAGAACAGCTGCATTGCGTGACGACACAAATAACTGCCGTCACGATCACGGCTTAAACGGCCCGACATGTTTGTTCATTCAGTACTTCTCAAGCAGTGATTAGATTTATCTATCCGTTAACTTCAAACCGAAAAACATTCGACAATGCTATAGCCTTTAAATAAGATGCCATAATGCTGAAATGTGTCGAAAGTTTAACAGAGTTTTGCGTGCGACCTTGCATGGCAGTCCAAGGCCGGCGTGCATCGGACGTTATAAATTAAAAATACGATGAACAAAAAAGAAGGGATTTATACACAAAAATGGTCTCTGAATCTGTCTTCTACCGCAAATGAGGTAAGGAAATTTCAATGTTTTTCAATGTGCTATTTTAATTTCATAATGGGTTAACAGAATAGACCTCGGATGCGCGGTTAGCACTGGGTACCAGAGTAAAATCCAAGCCCAACAGGGAAGGGCATGCTCAATTTTGTCTCAAAATTTTGTCAACCTGTCCTTGAGTTTACTCTGGTGCCCATCTGAGGTCTATTCTGTTCTTCACGCCTTTATGGCGCATATTTTGCAGCGCTATGTGATTTTGTGTAGCGGCTTATTCGAAATAATAATAAGGGATGTTCAATTTGTTCGAAGAAATGTAATTTAACGTTATTCTGCTGTAAGAACGACCAGTCAGAATGGCAGCAGCACCTGTCATTTTTTGTGCGAAAAATGAGCCATTTGTGGACACGTGTCGAACACCGAAAGCTACCGAACTCTCTTTCCTTTCAGTTATATTATAGAAGGTAAGATAAATGGACTAAAAATCGTTCAAATAGCGTAGAAACACTGTATAAAGACAACACAACACCAACAAATGTTTCAACGATTTTATTCAGCAATTTTGATTTTATATATTGCCAAGAGATTATAATTGGACAGAGAGGGAGTCTAGGGGCGTTGGCTGGGATATCTTAATTGCAAAAAAGTTATTTTTAGTAACAATGCGGACCAATGCGGAAACATTTTCCGGTGAGCTGGTTGACTTCCGGAAGACTTGCTTTTTTGAATCAGCGCGTCAATTCGAGGCGGAGTCAACAAATTAAAAAAATTGCAACCATAGCGGTGGTAATTTTTCGCATGTAAAAAAGAAAGTAAAATGGTCCTGTTTGAGCAAAGAACGTTATATAGTACCACAGCGGCTGGATACATTGCAACTGAAGCGGTGAAAAGGGGGTTGGACAATTCAACTTAATTTATTCACTTAAAGGGAACCTCCACTGTTATAACAAATTGCCGTTAAAGTGCCTATGAAATGAATTTTTTTTCTTCGTTTTTCATTAGTTTATTATGTCCAAAGAACGAAAACAATAATCATTTCCCGAGGAAAAGAAAGAAAATCGGTTTTTTAGCCCCTCGAAGATGCGTCACTTCGGTTGAAAAGTGGCTCCAATTTTTGGAGAGCCTAGGGGCGAGTGGGCGTGCGTGATGACGTAAATTACGT
This sequence comes from Dendrophyllia cribrosa, assembly GCA_024195265.1. Taxonomy (NCBI): domain Eukaryota; kingdom Metazoa; phylum Cnidaria; class Anthozoa; order Scleractinia; family Dendrophylliidae; genus Dendrophyllia; species Dendrophyllia cribrosa. The sequence goes on from JAJLRJ010000003.1 coordinate 53,971,352, forward strand.
AAATAGTATGACACATTGATTTGTTTACGCTATAATTCCCTTGGAATCCTTTAGCGTGATGGTCATTTTGCCAACGTTTTTGGCTGTACAAATGTCAGATAGCGCCTAATTTGTTTCTTTACAGTCCTCTGAAGGTGAAGAGGATCAGTTTCGGATCACTCTTGATCAACTGAAATGATCGTGTCCACTGTAGTTTTGCCGTAGCGAGACGAACCGACTGTGCCGCTTGAGCGAAGGAAGTGAACATGAAGAAGACGGACTTTGATCATTTAGATTATTGAACGTGAAAGGTATACATTTCAGTAGCACAGCGTCTCAGTGGTTCGCCAGTTGAGTTGTAAGCTTATTGAACGCAGAGGCGTTTTTGTTATTTCTTTTTAGTGGCTCGTTGACTAGCGTTTATCGAACGCGAACGATATATTTGTAAATATTTGTAGTACAAACAATCATGAAATTAGCGCATTAGCGACTCGGCCGGTCTTCTCTGAAGTTCATTGATCGCGCGTGGAGGTTATGAACTTATTTTATCGGCTTGGCAATTCGCTCGTCTACTTAAAGTTCTTTTTTCAATGCGAAGGATATGTATTGGCGGCTTGCTAGTTGAAAGTTTCTAAATTATACTGATATGTTATGCATATCCGAGGTGCTGTTTTTCAGGCGGCTTGCTGAATTGAATGTGAATGGTGTAATTTTAGCGGCAAGGTGCCTTGATAGCGTATTTTTTTATTTATTTTTTCAAAATGTTTGAACTCAAGTATATACGTAATAATTATGCTTCTTAGTTCAGTGTCTTGCCAGCGATTGATAGTTTCTGGAAATTTTAACCACTTGGCGGCTTGTAAGTGAGTTCAAAGTATCGTGTTTACATTTATGTCTGATTTATATTTCATTGTATAAAAATTGATCTGATCGAACACGCAATGATTCAGCGATGTATTTTGTTTCGAATAGTCTTACGCATTTGTACGTGTAGATTTTTGATAGATGTTCCGTAGAATAGACGCCTTCCAGTGAACACTTGCGTCGCTGCACTTTGAATTTTATAATTCGGAATACCGTATAAACATTTATATTACTCGCCAGTCAGTGCCAATCGAGTCAGTATATTTTTGAAGGCCTCACTGACTTCGACGGCTCTCCAGTCGAGCCGAGGCTTGAAGGAACTTCCAAACAGGATATGGATTAGAAAAATTATGCTTGATTAAACGGCCTCACCGGCCGGAATGTTATTTTCTTTTGCAAAATAATATTAATCTTAACAATAAGCGCTTTCATTGAAAACAACATCGCTTGACGTACCCTTTCCGATGTCGACGAACAAATTTCGTGTATTTCGCCGGCCTATTTTCCTCTGGAGCAAAATAAAGCTTTGTTACACCCTCTGTTATCGAAGAATTCTAATATCTCGTATGTTTGAGGCCGCTCGCCACATAATATTGGTCCACCTCTAGCGACGTCTCTTGTCAGCTCTCTTGTTCTCTATATTCCCGCAGCAGTTTGTACAACTATTTACGTCACAGTGTAATATGACACTAGTTTTGGCCGCGCACAAATTGGAGCCACTTTTTAGCGCCAACAACCTAACTTTGAGACCATAAAAAAAGCATTTCGCATCGTCCCTAACATTTTAAACCTTTTATTCCAAGGTCTAAAAAGGTGAAACTTTCGATACATCAAAAAATAAATTTCATTTCATAGGCACTTTAAATTGTTGGAAATAAAGTCTAAATTAATTTTTTTTAAAAAAACAGGTGCAAATATAATTTTAGTGTATAAAAAATGGATATGAATATCGCTTATTTTAGCTTTTAATTTTCCCGCGCGCCGCCATTTTGAATATTTATGACGTGTTACGGTTGTCTTAATGTTGCATACAAAAGAACTTCGATTTTTAACAATAGCGGCAACCGTAACACGTCATAAATATTCAAAATGGCGGCGCGCGGGAAATTTAAAAGCGAAAATAGGCGATATTTATAGCCATTTTATTTGTACTTTAAAATTATATTTGCACCTGTTCTTTTAAAAATTTTAAATTTCGACTTCATTTCCAACAATTTAACGTCAATTTGTTCTGACGATGGAGGTTCCCTCTAAGGAAAAGCTGACAGAGCGAAGGATAAACATGTTTTCAAGCAAACTGGAAAATGTGAACTATTAAGACATTTAAAAAGTATAGTAAACATGTTTAGTATTCTTTTGTTATACAGTGAAACTGTTTCCGCTTTGTCCAGCAGCTGGCAGTAGGGTGATTCTTTATTATTCAGAAGAAATCTAAGGATTCGTTTATTTAGTTCTTTTAATATATCAAAATTTTGACCGCTACAAAAATGACACACACTTGAACAGTAATGGCAATGACGAAATATAAAAGCCTTTTATGGTCGTAACTTAGGCGAGGCATCAATCGACAAAACGGTGTCACTCTCTTTTGATATTCCGATTGGTTAGTGAGATATTCATGTCAAAAGTTGGAATAGCTAAAAACATGCGAGTCTTTTTGCGTATATCGCTGCCACGGGGAACTGAAATGTTTTAACCTCGAACTAATTTCCTGCCACTGTTTTGTTTGTACGAAATCTGTCAAACCCACATACCCTATATATTTGTTGCAAGTCGACATATTCTCCTAACAATCAAGTGGGAGATTTTCGTTGGGAAAATTTTGAAAAACACATAAATTGGACCTTATTCATCAATGGCGGCGGGCGATTTATCATTATTTTATAATCATGCCAATCAGTCCAACTAGCCTCATTTTCGAGCAAAAACTATTTTGAATTTTTCACATTGTTTCGCGGCTTCGAGATGAGTCGCTACTTTAAATTGAAGGATACACGAACTGATGTATGCCAGACGAATTTTTATTTTGCACTAGATTTGTCCAGATCGTCGCTAGACTGTACGTAGCTGGATCGCTAGACAACTGAAGCTAGATCGCTAGACAACTGAAGCTAGATTGCTGGACAACTGAAGCTAGATTGCTGGACAACTGAAGCTAGATTGCTGGACATCTGAAGCCAGTCAACTGTGAAAAGGAAAAATAAATGACAAGTTACCTTCTTGCACAGATTTGAATCTAAACCCTCAAGTTTAAATCTACAAATCCTAAGACGGACTAAGACGTACTAAACAATTTTCTACTTACAATTCTGTGTCATTCTTATCCACATACATTAAGTTGATCTTCTACTTTGTTACTATTAACTTCGCGAATCGTTGTAACTGATTCGATTTTAAATATATTTCTATTTTAAGTCAGGTTCGAAAAATTCTATCACCTCTTAATTGGTTAAATTTTCGGCCCAGCTCTTCCGCGGTTTTGGGCCCAGTCCTGGCCGCATCTACGGCGCCCAAAACAATAACAAGAAAAAAACTACAAAATTATATTCGTGAGAATTACGATCGAAATTCACAACACACATGCTAACGTGGCTAGTTGGGCTGATTAGCATGAATATAAAAGAATAATAAATCGGCCGCCATTTATGAATAAGGTCTATAAGCCTTCACATGACAGTATATCTTCTCAAAAGACCGGAGGCACATTAAGGCAATAAGAACATTCAGTCACGTTTTCAAAATCGCCGAATCGAAGTGCGCTGGGGAGAAAATTCACCACATATTATCCGACGAGCGAATACGAGTTCAACCCAATTCAAATTCATTTTAAACCCAATTTGTGAAAAATTTTGGTTTGAAGGTGACCTTCTTCTCCGCGAAGTGTTAAGCTGATAAAGCCGGATTGCTGCGTTAATGCCGCTAATAGTTCCCCGAGGCGGCTGCTCATTTAGGAGATTATGATACTTTTGTGATTTATTTATTTTATTTTAAAATAAATTTAATTGTTAAATAAATTCGTGTCAATTTAAGATTTTAAAATTTCACGGTGGGGCCAAACCACCCCTCCAATGTGCGATTTAGAAGTGGGTACTTATGCTTATTTTAGCATAACTTTAGACGTATTGAGCATTTTGTTCCCAAACTTGGCAAGTAAACAGAGGGCATCAGCCGAATTTTTTTGACATCAAGATTGACATGAGATCTCATATTATGACGTCACAGTTGATGACGTCATAGTACACCCTTAACTAAAAGTATCTGATTTCAAACATTTTACCAGTGTTTTCGAAAGAGGACGATAAGAGAACTTAAACGCCGAAAATCGTTTGTCGATATCTTTAATAATAAATGAGATATGGCATTTTGAATTTTAAAGAATGCTTTGCCCAGAAAAGAGTGTCCCCCTATATAAAAATATCATAATTAGAGTTAGTTTTTGATGCCAGCAATTCTAGTTATGTTGCATATTGATTGTCCTAGATGAGCAGAACAATAATAAGTGAAAAAATCCGAATAGCAGTCTTTCCTGCCATTGTTAACACCAAAAACCTAATTTTGTGACGTCATTTTACGTCACGTGACAATTATTTCATCGCTTATATTATCGTTTTGAAGGAGAAAATCAAAATCTGAAATGATACGATTTTTATAAACACTAAGCACTTTAATTTATTAAATTCTTAGCCTTACATGATAAAAACTGAAGAAAAAAAATCAGAGCAGTTGGTTTTGGAGGAAAAGTAAGGTTCCGGGGGGACACTAAAATTTCTTGAAATCGTCATTACTCGAAAAATATTTGTCGTAGCGAGGAACGGTTTTCGGTATATTAATCCCCTAGCCAAGCTCTTTTAAATGATATAGTTTGTGGTATCAAATTAGAAACTTTGTATGACGCGTTTTTGTGACGTCATCAATCATGACGTCACAATTTGACATTTTTTGCAACTGACATCTTTTGGACAGTAATCCAAGTGAATGTGCGAAGTTTGGTGAAGAAATATGCAAAGGAAACAAAATTAGTGTATCAGCCCCTGAATGACACATTTTAGGACCGTTTGGCCCCACCGTTTTGCTTTTTGGAAATGTTAGATCAGAACACCAACTCGAAGAAAATGTTCAACTTTATTGACATAAATTCCCACAAATTTTCCTTCAAAGTCAAATGTTTTGGGTCGCAATTTTTTCACTTCATAAAATTTCCATTTATAAAGCAGTCAATAACTTAACAAAGTTTAAAACAACATTTATTGTGCTTTTTTGAAAAATCTATTTTCATTTTTGAGAAATTAGATTGTCACTTGAAAATCGAAAGACTGCAAACACGAAAGATCAGTGCATCGCTTTCGCAAAGTCAATCGCAGTTCGGAAAAAAGAGAAGAAACAAAAACATATTCGATGCCCCCACCTATAGATTCGAACTCGGGAGCGTCGGTTTATACATGTAGCAGCTACCAGTTTCGCAACCAGTTCTCAAGTAATAGCTCATTTCGAAAAATACATTAATAATCTTTTAGGTGCAGGCTCAGCTTCACCAGGGTGCAATTATTCAAATCAGGGGCGTAGCCAGGACTTTTTCAGAGGTACGCACAATCACTGTTTTCAACCACTCCCCCTACCTCCTCCCCCTACCTCCTCCCCCCACCCTCAAGTCCCAAATCTTTCTTTTTTTTTTCGACTTTTTCAGGTACGCACGTGCGTACGTGCGTACAGGTAGCTATGCCCTTGCAAATTTCCTTTGTTAGAATGGAATTCAGAGTAGATGTAGGAACGCTAGAACGTAGCATTGGCTGCGGTCACATCTACGACGTATCTAAAGTTTAACTTAAGTTAGTATCAAGTTACGTGACGTCATACCTAACTGTAGTTAGTGCTTTCGGTCGACTTTGCGGTCACACCACGCAGTTAACTACAATTAGTTCTAATTAGCCTATGGATGACGACAGAGAATTGAAAAAGGTTCGTGACGGCCCTTATTGTTGATCCGTGAAATGTCAACATGGTTGACCGACGTAAAGTGTGTCTGGTTTTTCTTCTTATTAACTGTTTTTTTTTTCGTGCGGCAAACCGTCGGAGAAATATTGGAAATAAGCTGAGAACTTTAACGGATGCTCGACGTCGGGTACACGTGTTGCTACGTTGTTGTATGTAAATTTTTTATTTGTTGTTTTTGGTTTCCCCCTCGCTTCACGCTTGTTTTTTTTTTTTCATATTTATATATGCTCATCTCGCACGTGCGAAAAGAATTGTCACATTCTGATTGGTTGTTTGTTTGTAAACTTAAGACTAACCCATGAACCCTCCTTGGGTATAACTATAGTTAGTCTGTATTGTTTTAGATCACCGAGGCGTAAATTTTCTAACTATAGTTAGAGCGAACAGAGAAGCGGTCACATTACCGAAATAGCTAACTATAGTTATCCCCGTCTTAACTATAGTTAGTAGGCCATATGTGACCGCAGCCATTGTGTGTTCGTATACAAATTGTCAAGAAGTTGAAGCATAGCACGTGCAGTTCGTGCTGAAAACAAAAGAAATTGGAAAAATCGAACACCGCCCAAACCTGCACTTTCACGCGAAATCGCGATTTTTCTCTTATTCAAGCACATCATTTAATTTCAGACAATTTTCTCTGCATATTAATCACGAGATTTTATTTAAAAGCAGGAAACCTAATTTTCTCGATTCTGGGTTAAATCTTTTGAAAGCTGATGTTTTACTTTTTTTCTGTGTCACGTGCAATCCGTGTCTCGAAATTTCTTGCAATCTGAATCACATTTCGTCCAAGGCAACGCTTTTTTTATCTTGTTTTGGAATCAGTGTTTAGTCTGGAAGAAAAATAAATTTGAAACGTAACAAAATCATCGATAACTGGCACTCAAAACAACGGACAATTTTCTACAATGGTGTGGCTTATTATTCCAATGACTTCCGTAAAAATGCAAGGACCACTTGAACAAACAGTAGCAAAATGTAACTGGATCTTTGTGCAGATCAGGATCAGCAATGAACTAAATAAAAAACTTTAACATGCAAGGCTGATCAGACAGCAAATTCGTTCGATTTCTTTTAATAATATTTGCCCGATATTTCGGTTAGATAAAACTAACCTTCATCAAGGGCTAAGAAAGCTAAGTGAAGAAGGAAACAAACGGTTACAATATCTAAAAGGGGGCTAAGATAAAATACTGACACATGATAGGCTAATGAACAAGCAACGGTTGAAAACTAGAAACGGCTAACCGTTTGTTTCCTTCTTCACTTAGCTTTCTTAGCCCCTGATGAAGGTTAGTTTTGCCTAACCGAAATATCGGGCAAATATTATTAAAAGAAATCGAACGAATTTGCTGTCTGATCAGCCTTGCATGTTAAAGTTTTGGCTTATTATTGTATACTTCAAAATTAATCTGTGAGACGCACACAAAAACACGTAGTATGTTTTATTATACAGTCGAACCCCTATTAAGCGGCCACCTATTAAGCGGCCACCCCCTGTTAAGCGGCCAGTTATCAAAGTCCCGAATTTATTGTCAGTAAATAAAACCCCTTTTAAGCGACCACCCCTATTAAGCGACCGCGGCCACCTTTTGGCGGTCCCGATGAGGGTTTTCCCATTGTTTTTACCCCTATTAAGCGGACACCAAAAAAAAATAATACACGTAGCTGGCATCGTTTTGAATAACCTGCTGACATATGAGAGTCCGAAATATAAGGTGACGAATCTTCGCTTGATTTTGTTGTCAAGTAAACAACATATGGTAATCGGCATATAAATAAAGTTTAGAGCGTGTCAAATTTGAACGTCGATAACTGTCCATTAGACTAAAATTACGAACTTGAATTTACAGTCCGAACACACGCTGTATTACGTTCAACAGTCGTCCAACTGTGTTGTATTCAAATAAAGTGACGTTTATACCACGCATTATGCTAATTTCGGACGAACCCATATTAAGGTGACTCGACCCAGTTTTTTGGAGGGGTTACCATCCTACTTTGAATCTATCTGGTATCCACACCTTTACTTTTATCATAAGTCTAACAAATAGAATGGATAACATATAGATCAATCTACAATATAATATAAAATATTTGGCGATCGGAGTAAATGTCACGTGGTTATAATGCCACGCCCCTTTGAGGTCTGAGTCGAAAATCTGCTGTTACCGGCATTTTTTCGTGGAAATCTCTCGGCTACACATAGTGCGCATTAATGCCTTTCGCTTAGCAGAATTTCACCAACATCGCAAAGACCCAATTCGAGAAATTCAGTGGTTTCCAAAGTTAGGTCATAATTTAAGCGAAAATGATAAGCAAACTTTACACGATTATATCTAATAAACTATGAGACTTATCCCTTTATTTTGGGGATCGTTATAACAGATGAGTCCTTGCAAGTCAGCAAAAAGCTTTAGGGCCTTGTAAATGCGCGCGATTTCGAGCAAAGGAAACATATAGAAATTATAGTTTTAGCTATTTGTTGACGTTTGTCGGCGTTTAAGAGTCCTTCTCACGAAAAAAGCATTTTCTTAAAAATTCGTAGTTGGTTTTTTTTTCCTTCAAATTTTTCAGGGCCACAATTGATTAACTAACTGCCCGGATTCTGAATTTCATGGTCATTGAAAAACTGTGACATTATCTTCTATAAGCCCAAAGTTGAGTAAACATTGAAGATTTTTAGCGTTTTGGCTGAGTTTGTGCTCTGGGAGTTGTCTATTGTTTCTAGTCTGTCATTATACAGCGTTCTTGTTCAGCACGCGTGCAATGACTACGCTTGGCTGACTTCCGAATGCTCACCGAGATATGGTAATTAGTATGAAAAAATAGAAGGGATTCCCGTCACATAACGTCTGCAGCCAGGAGTGTACATCATGCCGAGAATTGATTAAAAATCATGCGTTAAACCTCTATGAAGTATCACGCGATCGCCTGTCTCAGGCCGTACCAAAATTACCATATCTCGGTGAGCATTCGGAAGTCAGCCAAGCGTAGTCATTGCACGCGTGCTGAACAAGAACGCTGTATAATGACAGACTAGAAACAATAGACAACTCCCAGAGCACAAACTCAGCCAAAACGCTAAAAATCTTCAATGTTTACTCAACTTTGGGCTTATAGAAGATAATGTCACAGTTTTTCAATGACCATGAAATTCAGAATCCGGGCAGTTAGTTAATCAATTGTGGCCCTGAAAAATTTGAAGGAAAAAAAAACCAACTACGAATTTTTAAGAAAATGCTTTTTTCGTGAGAAGGACTCTTAAACGCCGACAAACGTCAACAAATAGCTAAAACTATAATTTCTATATGTTTCCTTTGCTCGAAATCGCGCGCATTTACAAGGCCCTAAAGCTTTTTGCTGACTTGCAAGGACTCATCTGTTATAACGATCCCCAAAATAAAGGGATAAGTCTCATAGTTTATTAGATATAATCGTGTAAAGTTTGCTTATCATTTTCGCTTAAATTATGACCTAACTTTGGAAACCACTGAATTTCTCGAATTGGGTCTTTGCGATGTTGGTGAAATTCTGCTAAGCGAAAGGCATTAATGCGCACTATGTGTAGCCGAGAGATTTCCACGAAAAAATGCCGGTAACAGCAGATTTTCGACTCAGACCTCAAAGGGGCGTGGCATTATAACCACGTGACATTTACTCCGATCGCCAAATATTTTATATTATATTGTAGATTGATCTATATGTTATCCATTCTATGTGATAGACTTATGATAAAAGTAAAGGTGGGGATACCAGAGAGCTTCAAAGTAGGATGATACCCCCCGAAAAAAACTGGGTCGAGTCACCTTAAGAGGCCACTTGCCAGTTCCCCGAGGGTGGCCGCTCAATAGGGGTTCGACTGTAGTTTGCTTGGTAGAATTGGCTTTAGAAAAGGATGGACCATTAAACAAAGTCTCTAAAAGGAAGAATGCATTCAGACAGGACACAAATACATCTAAATAGACTTTGAGCATTTTGGTCACAATATTTATAAGCACATCGAATCAAAAGGTTCCAAGAGCCAACTCGTGAATACGAAACAACGTAAGGTTAATTTTAGTTGTTCTTGATGTTTTGTAATCAAGTTTCGAGCTTTTGATAATCCTTTAACTTGGAAACACTATCTATTGTTTCAGCCAGCAAGGCAGTAAACAGTACAGAAACCCTTGTAATCCGCAGTTAACACTTATAAGCGAGGGCGAGGAGGGGGAAAGGGGTTATTTACGGTATTAAAGGCGCTAGCAGACACGCGTGTGAATCCACGCTTTCAGCGCTTCACTTAACGATTCAAATCGAGCTCTTTATAGCTATAAAATACTATTGTATTATGTCATAAAAGAGGATTTACCTGTGTGTCCGTGTCTTTCTTTAGTCGTTTTGGAAGGGATTTGCATCAGAGCAAAGATGGTTTCGTTTCTTCGTGCGGTTTTAAAATGTAATCGTTTCACGAGCGTCGGAAAACACGAGTCTAGCCAGCTAACGTCTCTGGCCACTTTCAAGTACATAATATTTGTGTGGCATACGAGAAATCGCTTGGTCTCGGGATATTTGGCGACATAACAAGGACGGTAATCAATTTCGTTATTTCGGCGGAACAGTGGCCTTTTAATTGTCAAGTATTAGTATTATTTAATCAAGAATCACATTACAACTCAGCCTATGGATAGCAATATGTTGGTTATAAACAAGTAGTTCTTCTTCTTCTTCTTCTTCTTCTTCTTCTTCTTCTTCTTCTTCTTCTTCTTCTTCTTCTTCTTCTTCTTCTTCTTCTTCTTCTCGCCGTTTCAATTTACCTGAGGCGTCATCTGATTAATTATAGACACGTTATCGCGGGCGCGTTTATCAAGTGGGTATTTTGCATAGTCAGATTGTTTTATTTAGCCATATTTAAATCGAAGACCAGCTTATAGCTATAGCAGACAGACTACGTGGATATTTGGTAGCGCTGCTTGGTGTCCGTGACGTCATCCAAAATGCTAGAGTTGCAAAATATAATGCAATTGAACATTTTGCTGCTTTTGGTAGCATTTTTTTTTTTTACCAAAAAAAGGTGAAACACGCATTTTTATTAAAAAATGGATTAACCTCATTCTACTTATGACGTTATATCTTACTACCATAGCAACCGAAACTAAAATATTATCAAGTGGGTATTTTGCATAATCAGATTGTTTTATTTAGCCATATTTAAATCGAAGACCAGCTTATAGCTATAGCAGATAGACTACGTGGATATCGAGTCACTGATTTTAAACAATGCACTGAGGACACTCAATACAGTTTAGCGTCGACAACACGTACGCGCGTTATGTGGGAATCCAAGCTTTGCCGTCTTCTCTTTGTTGCATGCCTTGGACTCTATGCAGTACTCTTTCAACTTTGCTGCGCCGTTGATACTCATCACGAAATAGCCGAGCAAACTATGACGTATTGCTTGAAGAATTGTTCTCATTTGACCAGGGATCTTATTGAAAGAAAACTGAATCTCAAGGTAAGAGTCGACATTTTCACAGAAACTGTAAACATGAACCAGGTGTTTTTTAACGTTCAAGCTATAGGACACTTAAGGACATTGTTTTTTACACAGTCAAACGTGAGCAATGGACACAAATTCAAACTCCATCTCTCCGACTTTAAACTTGACTAACGACACTCATACACTCTATGAACCGAATTTGGCGCGCACTAAACTTTCAATCTGCGAAAACTTTAATGAAAACAGACGATTGCTTTCGTTTTTCTGCCAAAACAAGGAACTGATCTGCTTGATGAGCTCTCACTGTTTGTTATGCATTTACAATGAGACTGAACTCTTCGTTTCCCTCTGACCCTCATTCAAGTTCGTTCAATCGCGGCTTTATAGGAGAATGTTTGTGGCTTTTGTTCTTATATTAACAATCCACTGACAGAACCGATAAGCAATAACATAATCAGAATTGTTTTAATCTCTCATAACTAAATTTTACTTGTATGTATTTTGCGAAACACAAATAGTATAATAGACGGTGTGAGCACCTTGCTGTTGCAGATCTCTGGCTCTTGTACACTAAAATATTTCCTCTGGTACCGAGGGTAAAAAAACATACTGTTCCAGTTGTTTTTATTATTATTATTATTATTATTATTATTATTTCATGGGTATTAAACTGCGCGCTTTGTGGTTGCGAGCTCAGCACAAATCATGTGGACTATTTTATGATATTTGCACGAAAATGTTTACTTTATTTTTGACATGTGACAATTTTTCGGTGATTGCTGTTGACAGTGATGGCGTAAAGTGGAATCTTGTCATTTTATGATGATGCGCGCGTGAATTGATGTATCTTAATATTACGGATTTCAATTCATGAGCGTCTCTCTTGGTTTGTTTTAACGGATCGTTTACTGAGGGGGCGTGGAGGGGGGAGGGGGGGTTTGGGGGGGGGGGAGGGGGGGTTTGGGGGGGGGGGCATTGGGTTTTTCCGTTTTTCGGGTTTGGTCATTTTCTAGATCGGTTTTTCGGTTTTTGCGCTCACAATTTCCAGTCTTTCGGTTTTTGTATCCGTCGTGGTTTTCGTTTTTTTCCTTTTTAAACATCCGGTTTTCGGTTTTTATGAAAAAGAAAAGCGGTTCTTTTAACCCGTGAATACGTGCATGCGTAATGAACGGGTTATCGGTAACGGAGAAAGATATGCAAAGGAGCACTCACTCACTCACTCACTCCTTCCATCAGCTGTTAACTTAGTGACGTAATGCTTTGTTACGAATGCGTTTCGTAATAAGAACAGAGTGAATCCAGCGACAACAATAACTAATTTGTTGTAAACGAATATAAACATGTTTAATGCGACATAAAATCGATCTAAAAGGATTTTCCAATTGAGACACGCGTTTTGATGCGTATCTTCCTTTAAATAACAAAATATAGTCTTATTGAGCATATGTTCTCGATGGTCTCGTGGGCTAAAGCTCCGGATTTGTACTCGGGAGGTCCGAATTCAATTCACGCCCGTGACTCTTGTTTTTTCCCCCTCGAATTGGACATTGTGAAAGTGATTTACTTTTTTTTTTCTTCGTTCGCCCGTCACGCTTCTTCTTTTTTTTCCCCTCGACCTGGACATTATGAAAGTGATTTCCTTTTTTTTTTTTTTGCGTTCGTCAAAAATCCTTACGGTTACTTTTCTTAAAAAAATATATCGAACCGTGTCAGTGTGAAAACATGAGCTCACCGAAATATTGCGTTGCATGTTAGCACAGCCGATTCGTATATAATTAACCGCATATAAGCGAGTCTAATTAACATCAAATTACCGCATGCAAGCGGTTAAAGTAGACCCAATTCACCTGCTGAGAAATAACGAAAATAGAGCTGATCTCAAACTGGCTTTTGTCTATCACTTGAACATTTTACCTAAAGTAAAACTCCTTTTTTTAGTAAAAGAAAGAAAAGGATCAGAAGGGTGTATGCCTTGAACCCGAGTCGTTTGCTTCATAACTAATACCCATATCCACTACACCAAGGAGTGCTTAACCCTAAACACTGCAGATCAGTGCTAAACTGGAGCTATTTTCTCTTAGTTCTGTGTCTAACTTCAGTAATATAAACAATACTACTGTTAGGGAAATAGGGCCTATTTTACCGCTTGCAAGCATGCAGTAATTTCATGTTAATTAGACCCGCTTATATGCGGTTAATTATACGCGAATCGGGTGGTTAGTATTTCTTATTCACGGGTTGGCTTTTAGGAGCCTTTGATCGGGTTTGGTTTTTCGCTTCCTAGTTTCCAGACCTTTTTATTTAACCTCGATCAACCCGTGAAAGTTCACGTGATGCGCCGTCCAAGTGGCGTTGCCGGTGAAAGTGGCCTACAAAAGGCAATAGAAGTTTTGCCTAATTCTATTGCAATAGCTTTAAAATGAAAGAAGAAAAATGAGCTTATAGAAATCGCCTACAGAGGGTGAGGGCTGTTTTGTACAGGTTCGACTGTAGTTATATTTCGCTTTGGTATCAAGGGTCATGGGTTTAAGGTTAACGAATTTCCTATTTTGATCACTATGTTCCGCGGTTTTTCGGTTTCGATCTATTTTTATTGTGTTTTTTTGGTTTTCACGGAAATTTTGAGCGGTTTTCCGGTTTCTTATAGGCCCCAATGCTCCATCCTTTACTCTGCGTAAAAGGTGTTTGTGGCAATCAACTTCAGACAATTTACTCAGTATTGAGTGCAGACTAAAATACTTGCCGACACTGGAACAAGGTGTTCTAAGAGATGCGGCAGCCGTACACATCTCGAATATTCTGAAAGGAAGCAACAGCTTAAAATAAATAACAAAGAGGACATTTAGGGAATGGGATGTGCTTCACGCTTTAGTTAAAAATTCTTAATACCCGTTTTCCGACTTAATCGTTAAAATTTCGCGGGCCATGTATTCAACGGCTGTATTCGTGAGGCCTTAAGCTACTGTATTTTGTTTTATTTCGAGCTTTCGCCTATCCACGGCGTCATCAGGAAAACTGAAAATGATGCCGTGGATCGGCGAAAACTCGGAATAAAACAAAATACATTAGCTTAAGTCTTCACTTGATCCGTTTACTCGTTATACAAGACGCGAGCTACTGAAGGGCAACTTGAACCGTTCATTTCTTTTTCTATTTTTATCAATAATCTTAACCTCTTAATTCTCGGACGTACGGGGGGGGGGGGGGGGGGGGGGGGGTGAATGCCACCCCTCTCAATGTTTTTCTCCGATATTTTCAAGACCATTTGAGACTTGCACATGCCGTTTTTAGCAGCTGTTCGTTTATCCTTGAGACACATTTTGGCAAAGTTTAGCGACAACTGGATGCTATGGTAACGAGATATGACGTCATAAGTGACATGTGGTCAAGCCATTTTTACTGAAATAAAAATGCGTGTTTTCACCTCTTTTCAGTGAAAAAAAAAAACATATAAAATGCTACCATAAGCATTAAAATATTTAATTGTATGTTATTTTGTAACTCTATCAAACAATATTTTTCAATTTTCCAAAAAAATTTGAATTTTTAGTAAAATCCAAGATTGCAGCCACTTTGGCGGCCATTTTGGATGTAACGAACACCCAGCAGCGCGATAACCCATAATATTTACCTAATCTTGTAGAGCACACCGCGGGCTATCTATTAGATGTAAAAGATTTTCGAAATATTGCAACATCGCAAAAACCCAAGAGAGGGGAACAACCCCCTTCCCCCCTTGTACCACGGTGGGCGAATAAGTTTGCGTGTACGTCCGAGGGTTAATACTGCTACCTCCTACTACGAATCTGCTTGACATTTATATTTCCTATGAAAGTACACGAATTAGACAGCTACGCAGTGGAAGATATGTGTTTAATGCGAAGAGTTTGTTTGTATATAATGTTTCAAACAATTAACGTCAGGTAATTTTTGGAAGCCAGCGTTGATAACAGTGAAAAATGCAAAACAGAAACAAGTTAAACTATCAGGTCACGTACACAACTCAGATTGCCTATAAAGAAAGCAACGGCTCAGTTAAATGAATTATAAAACTACCTTACGCCTGTCTTTTTTCTTTTTCGGGTCCATTTTAAGTCAGATTTTACAGGATGGAAACGCAATATTTATAAGTAATTGCGATTGCACCAGGAGTACTCCTAATATGTTTGTTTATACGCGCACAGTCGGCTAATATTTCTTGCAAGGGTAAATTAAACCGTTCTGTAAAATGCCTGCTCTCTTTCCTGCATTCACTCAATAAATTGACGTTGTTTCGAACAGTAAATACAAAGTATGGTAAAAATAAATTAGGTACTAGCGGGGTTTTATTACGAGCAAAAATTCTAGCTGTTAAATTTATTTCAAACATTTTTTCGTGTTGGTTTTCCGTTGCCAGCTGACATGAGATATCGTGATTTATGATTGTTTAGTTTATTAGCATAAGTCGGGCGCATGTTATAAGTACCGACGGAGCCTATCAAATTTTATCCTCGGTCAGCTAAACATTTTTCTACTGCATCAAAGCTCGCTATACGTTCTTTCAGTAATACATTTGATTACTAAGGTGAAGTCAAATATTGTGTGTGACAAAATACCTGAATAAACTGTTAGCATCAAGAGTAATCGGCTCCTGGCTAGCTTTGTAAGCTCGGTAGTTTATTTTGGGGAAAGGAATGGTTACCGTAGGGCGGGCTGGGGAACGGGGCACTCGGAGAGTTTTTAAGAAGAGGTTTACTACTTTAAAATTGTTGAATCCCTTCTTGACATTATCCGCCACCAAAACAAAAACAACTTTCAAGTGGCACTATAAAACAAATAGCTTTTTTAAGATCGCTAGAAATGTCAGATAAATGAATAAAAACGTCCCAAATTAAAGGGAAGCCTGACAAGGATCCTGTACTCAAGAACGCCACTGTCATGTATAGTATAACACGCTGAAACGTTCAGCATAAAATATATTTTGATCTAATATAATGACGATTTTAATTATGGTGATTGCAGATAGCAAGTCGACAGTCTTGTTACGATGAGTGTCTTCGAAAGTTTGGTGAGTACCATATGCAATTATTTTTGTAAAATTCGACGAACCCAGTGAGTGGGATGTAACTGTCGGTGGGAACACGGCAGTTGAACGCGAGAACAGCCACAGTAGCACAATCATAGTCCGACACATAGGCCAAATGTAAGTTGTGTCGGCCTACTCAGTACCCGGGGTGCGCTGCGGACGGGCGTGGTATATTCATTTTGAACTAATGGCCTGAAACATCTTGAGCGAGACTGAGGTTAACACTCAAAACGTCAGAGTTTTAAACCTCTCAAAGTGATTCCTCAGAGAAATACAAGTTGACGAACGTTTTTAACTTTCTTTGAGTGAGATATCCGATGGAGTTGAAAACGAGAAATCTTGAAATCTTCAAATATATTCTTCGAAAATTTTGAAAAATGATCAGAAACGTTTGTAAAATCTTGCAGTATTCGGAGAATTTTCGAAAATCTTTGGAATCTTCGGAAAATCTTCGGAAAAAGCTTAAACTTCGTTATAGCAGTCGTTTATATGATAAAAAAATAATACATGGCTGCATGACGATATTAACCCTCGGACGGTCAGCATAAGATCCCATCCGCCTAAACCACCTCGGACACTTAATGAGAATTATATAACGTAATGTCGACACTTAGAATTTTATTTTCAATAAATTGTTAAGTGCAAAAAAAAAATCTAAAATCCCCACTCAGGATTGAACCTGTGACCTCAGCTAGGCTTAGGCTTACATAGCCTACCGTACCAGAGTACCACCTAGCTTCTCGGATTGTTTGGGCCTAAATTTAACTAAATAAACTGCTAACCCCAATCTCAACTGAAAGCTAACCAGTTACTCCGTTATAAAAGTCTCAATAAGGTGTCCGAGGTGGTTTAAGCGGATGGGATCTAATGCCAACCCCCTTGGACGTACACGCAAACTTATACCCCCACGGTGTTACAATATTTCGAAAATATTCTCAATCGAATAGATGGTCTGCGATGTGTTCTACAAGATAAGGTAAATATTATGGGCTGTAGCGCTGCTTGGGGTCCGTGACGTCATCCAAAATGCTAGAGTTGCAAAATATAATGCAATTGAACATTTTGCTGCTTTTGGTAGCATTTTTTATGTTTTTTTTTACCAAAAAAAGGTGAAACACGCATTTTTATTCAAAAATGGAATGACCTCATTCTACTTATGACGTCATATCTTATTACCATAGCAACCGAAACCAAAATATTACCAAAATGTGTCTTAAGGATAAATGAAAGCTAGTGACTGAGACAGCATGTGCTGACAATAAAAACTCTTGAAAAAATCCGAGAAAAACCTTAAGGGGAGGGGTATAAATTTCCGGCTTCTCGTCTCTCGTTTGATGCACTCATTGGTAAATGTCAGCCAAAATGAAACAAGACTTGATGTAAACGTTTGCGATCTTGAAGCATTTGTCAGTTTATTCGTTAATCAGTCAAGTGTCAGTCAGTCAATCGGTCTTTTAGTGAGTCAGTCAGTTCAGTAATGTCTGTCAAAACATCGACAATGTAATTAACATTTTTTCAATTACATTTTAATCTAAACCCAGAACTTGAGATAAAGCATTTGCAAGGCTCGCGACTTTTTTTAAAATACTGACTTCTTTGAATTCATGATTTAAAATATAGGGAAACAGGACTTTCATGGAAATCGGCAGGTCATGTTATTATCTAAGAGGATCAAACGAGGTGAGTCAGTCCATCATTTATGCTATCATCATCTGACCTACTGAATAATTTCATCACTTGAACTATCCATCGCCCCACCCTTCAACCCACCCACCGGGTGATAGAAGTATCGAATTATCCCTTGAAATTTCCAAGTGCTCGCAAAATTTGGCTTCTGCTGGAATTGCTCGCACGGCAAGATCATCAAAGGGTGTCGGTTTGCTTTACAGATAAGATAACATACTGATCATATATAGCTTAAATTCACATTAAAGCTTCCTATTGCAGAACTGCTGCTAATTTCCGTTCAAAAACAGCTGAAAGCATCTTGCTAAATTTTCGTTGCTCGTTACTACTTTTTTTCACAAGGGCTGGTTCCTGGCAAGACAAATTGATCAATACAAATGTTCGTGCTCGCAAAAAATAACACTGTTCTTGCATGGTCGCCATGCTCGCAAAGACCATTCGATAACCTTATGATTGACCAGCCCTCAAATACTCCATGCATTCTTTAATCTGTGTGTCTGTCGAAAAGGTATTCAGTTAATTGGTCAATCAATCAATCAATCAATCAATCAATCAAACAATCAATCAAACAATCAATCAATCAATCTATGAATCAGTCATTCAGTCAGTCAGTCAGTCAGTCAGTCAATCAATCAATCAATCAATCAATCAAACAACTAAACAACAAGAAATCAATGAAGCAATCAATCAAAAACCTCAGAGCAAACATTAGAATGTCGTTATGGAACAGTCGAAACGGGTACTTTCAATTTCTTACTGTGATTAGCTGCCATTCATTACCTGATCCTCCTTACATTTTTACTTACTAACCCGCTCACTCGCTCACTCACGCACACTCACGCTCACTCACTCACTCACTCACTCACTCGCTCACTCACTCACTCACTCACTCACTCACTCACTCACTCACTCACTCACTTACACGCTCACTCGCTAGTGCCTAACATAATGATTTTGTGTAACAATATATCAATCTAATTTATAGCAATTCGCATTTGTCTAAACCTATTAGATACATTTGCGTTAAAAAAGCGTCGTAGTGGCACTTTCAAGGAATGTACTTTTAGACACATGAATAATATGTGGTAAAAATATTGTTTCAATTTCTCAAGAAAACGCTGGCATCGAATCTTTTCAAATTTTGCAGTCTTGACGACTTACATCTAGACTATAAGCGGCATACATTCGTTTTAAAAGTTTAGGTCTAGATGTTGAGAAAATTACTAATATGCAAAAACCATGAAGTCATCAGATCGTTGTTATGGTAACACAGATGTCAATCAAATCTACTTTTTTCGAAAATTCATTTCATTTCTGATCTAGTATATGTGTAAAGCAGCTTACGCGACCGAGCTCCGACAGTGAAGTATCAGCCGTCAAGAAAAATATCATAGGGGTTGATTTATGGGAAATGTATGGTTCCAATTGGAAGCTGAAATTTCTTAAAATTGTTATAACTCGAGAAATATTTGTCATAGCGAGTTATGGTCTTCGCTATATTAGGCCCTTAGTCATGCGCTTTCAAATGATATATTTGGTGGTATAAAATTAGAAGCTTTGTAGCACTTGTTTTTGTGACATCATCAATGATGACGTCAGAATTTGACATTTTGACATTTTTTCACATTGAAATCATTTGGACAATATGCAAAGAGAATGCGCGAATTAGTTTCTTGGGGAAATGTGCAAAAGTAGCAAAATTCCGAAACATTAGCCTAAATGATCATTTGGCTCCGCCCGATTGATTAAGCATTGATATAAGGATACATTTGATGTTCTTCACTATCGGGGCTTAACCCTATTCACACCGTGCTATTGTTGGTCTTCTGTGACATAGAGGGATTTAGCCCCTCTCCCCCTTGGTAACTTTAAGAATTATCAAAGTTATGGCCATGACATTTGGTGAGTTTATAGTACGTCAAAAACTGTCTACGTTAAGAAAGGTTGTGTGACAAGATGACGTCATGTTAAAATACGCCAACATTTAGTCCAAAATAATCAAAATAAAAGAGAATGCGAGATGATCTTAAATTGTAAAATTCCCTGTAAGGAAATTAAAATAAAATCCTTTTACAAATTAAACATGCTTGTTAAAATATGGTTGTCCTGGAAACGTCACATGTCGTTTCGGTGAGTTTTTTGGTAAAATGTCTTCACAAACTTTCATAACATGGGAAAGTTTAACAATGTTTGTCGTTTCGAGAACGAGAAAAGGCTAGTTACGATTTTCGGAAAGAGGCCAGCAGCTAGTAATTTCGGGGGTAAAGACCTTTCACGAATAAGTATCGCCACTATAAACAGACTTCAACAGCATATTACCAGTAACTCCTGAAACAACGATTTAATAATTGTCTTGACTTGCTTCACTTTTTTGTTTCTGTACAGATATGGTCACACCTTCAACTACAGGTGAGTGTGACACGAATAAGTATCGCTACTATAAACAGACTTCAACAGCATATATTACCAGTAACTCCTGAAACAACGATTTAATAATTGTCTTGACTTGCTTCACTTTTTTGTTTCTGTACAGATATGGTCACACCTTCAACTACAGGTGAGTGTGACACGAATAAGTATCGCTACTATAAACAGACTTCAACAGCATATTACCAGTAACTCCTGAAACAACGATTTAATTGTCTTGACTTGCTTCACTTTTTTGTTTCTGTACAGATATGGTCACACCTTCAACTACAGGTGAGTGTGCATGACACGAATAAGTATAGCTACTATAAACAGACTTCAACAGTATATTACCAGTAACTCCTGAAATAACGAGTTTATTGTCTTGACTTGATTCGCTTATTAAAGATAAGATCACACTTTCAACTACACGTTAGCATGAATTAAAAATTTGTAGGGTGCACAAATTCTTAAGTGATGATATTTCGTAAACGGGTACGAGAGTTTGATTAGTATAAACCATGTGTCTCAGGGATACGTGAACAGCTACAGAGCACAATAGGCGCTAACAAAACTCATTATTTTATTTTGATCACAAACAGAAAAAACCTTATGTCAGAGTGCAATCCTCAACTGTAAACATGCTTACCAGATCGGAATATTGAGGTTGTTTTGCTCCGTTGTGTCGCTTTAGTACTTTTAATTTGCTTCTAATTTGCCACACGAGTTACGTTCATAAATTATGTTCAAACTTTAAACAATTAAAACAGATTAATACAGACCTACCTTTAAGACATGTGACGTGATTAAAACTTTGCGCATGGAATTCATATTAATGAGGTGGAAAAAATCGTCTATCGTATGTAGAAAGATCGATTTCCCACATTCGTTCGTCCGAAATTCATGCACAATTTTCGTTTTCACGCTGGCATACGATTTTATTTTTCACACAGGAAACCTGGCATCCTGTGAAGACGCTGGAGAAGGCAGATATAGAGCAATTGACAAGAAAAACGTAACCTTAACCTTTCACAAACTTGGCAAAACTGACAGATTTTATGCGAAAATATCCTGGAGTCCTCCATCCGGTAAGTAATAAATCACCCAAAACTATTAATTAATGCTCCACATAAGAAGTACGGTAAACTTCATTGTTCTGCGGTATTGGCTCTTTCTCACATAGACTGTCTTTGATTTCAAGAGTAGGGGAGGAGCTGATGGTTTATAATTTTATTTCAGTATAAAAATAAAGAAAATCCATTTGCGTCAAATAACGTTTAGGAAATGTTCGAGCTTAACCAATCAGAATAGCAGAAGACAATAGCTAATAATTTTGCTTTCTTGATGAAGTTAAGTTCCCCAAATACAATTTCTTTAAAAAATTGCATGTTGTGCGATTGGGTCTTAAATTACATGAAACCTTTAAAGAATCAAACAAAATGCACCTTGAACCCTGACTTTTTAGCGGTCTTTGAGTCAAGGCCAATGAGATCACTAGTTGTAACAATGAAAAAAGTTGACATTCCATCGTGCATTGCCGAAAGCACTTTCCTTCTTATGCGGATCATTACTTAATGACTGGTCTCTCGGGAAACAGTGAATTTTGTTTCCCGAGAATCTCGATGTTTCCCGAGCCGAAGTCCAGGGAAACATCGAGATTCGAGGGAAAAAAATTCACTGTTTCCCGAGGAACCAGTCATTAAGTGATTTGGTATATAGCAACACAAAAAAAACAAACAAACAAAACATAGTTTGAAAAACGCGCCAGCACTCAAGGTAAACATCAATCGCATCATAATCATGCCACCTTTTGTCACGGTCTGATCACGTGCGCTAGCGGCCAACAGTGCAATGTTACCATAGGCATCTGACGTCAAAATTGTTGCCCGCTTAGGACAATTGGCGAGAAACAGTTTTTTTTCACATGTCATGCGGACCATAAATCAACCAATTAACGCGCGCGTTGTATTGAGAAAAACTCCATCTTTATAACAAGTACAGTTGTCAAAGCTACTCCACCGTCTCTCTGCTAATAATAGTTAATATTATAATTTACTACGTAGCAATGTTCTAGAAACTTCCATGAAACTTATTTTTAACGACGTTTTTAGACATGATAAATACATATATACTAAATTCGATACTAAATGATAAAAACTCAGTATTCTAAAATGTTAAAGGTACTTATTTACAATGTTTTGGAACGCGTTTTATATAATGTTCGAAAAGTTCTATGGAATAAAAAAATAGACAATTTGCATAGCAATATATACTTTTAGAGCAAATCGTGTAAAATACAGAATGGTATATCTGGCCAATTTTGTTACAAATGCCGTCATATGTAGTTCTAATCTAATTTTTTTGTTTGGTCGTTTTTTTTTCATTTGCACCAGAATCAGCGAATTGGACTGGATACAAGTTGATTTACGTAACGGGAAGAGATTGGGTATATAATTGCATAGACCTGAAAAAGGTAAGAGGTTTTAAACACGTAATGTTATAGTTATCACATAGTTGTAGTTATTTACTATCGACATTTATAAAATAAAATGTTTTAGCTTTCGCAAGTTTTAAAACACCTAGAAAACTGATAAGGCGTAAAAAGATTAAGTGAAGACGTTTCTTAAGCCCAAATGTCAAACTTTGATTATTTTTAACTGCAACTGCACTCGAGGACAACCATTCCAAACGCAAAAGGTTAACTATGTTAAACCTCAATCGTAAAAGTTAATTCATTCAGCTATACAAAGAAAATTTGCTGGCACATCGCCAATTTGCGTAATTGAATATTTTTGATCAGGTGATATGTCACGTGACCAAAATAATGCATTAAGGAGGCTAGAAAGGGTTTTTAGCTGCGTGCGCGCGCGACGTGCCCTCGTCATTCATTGACGCATGCGTCAGCTGATTTTCCTTTCAAAAAGTAGCACGCGCAGCTCACCGGAAATGAAAATGCTGCGTAAAATCGCGCGAACCGGAAATAAATCGTGCATAAAATATTCCTCTTTATCTCAAATATTTGTTCGGTGACCTATGTAGAAAAAAACTGTAGAGCGGATTTTTAATCTTTAAAAGGACTTTTTCGATTTATCTCGATTTCCACAATACAGATTTTTTCAAATTTACACAGGAAGTGAAGAATATTGCAAACTTTTAAAAACGCTTATAAAAAACATAGTTAACCGAGTTAGTTTTAAAGATAGATTTAAAAACCTGACTTTTGAGAGGTATGTCTTTGGAGGGTTACAGTTGCCATGACAACAGATATGACGTCATAAATGGTCTTGAAGGAATCTTTAACAACCCTGTCATAAGCTTATCTATAATTTGTTTCAGAGACTAAGACCATTAAATTTTAATGTTTAATTGTTCTGACATGTACATAAGCTGTAAGAAACCCTTTCGAGCCTCCTTAAGGTAAAAAAAAAGACATTAAAATGTACAGAGAAAATTTCATTCTGTTCTAGGGAATCTAACCGAAAAAAGCCAAGCCTTAAACTGCTTGAATTACAAATGTAATAAACAACTAATATTTTTGTTGGACAAGTTTTGTATATAATTCATAGTTTCTATCAGAATAAATGTAGGATGTTGTGACTTTGATAGAAATGGTTTTGAGACGTTAAAAGAAAAAAAAAATGTAAAGAAACTCGTAAATCTAATCCAAGCTATAACCTATTTTGCAGCACTCAATGTATATAATAACATAATATAATATCTTACACCACTAATGAGAACTTAAATTAATGCATTAATAAAGCTGGAGGGGTAGTCAACCCTATCACATATATTAAGGGTTTTTTGCAAGACGATTAAGCAAATGTTGACAAAGTTATTAATCAGGGACCCACTCCTGTAGGTCTCAAGTGGGAAAATGTTAGTTAATGTTTCCACACCAACAGAAAAAAAATGCATTCAACATTCGCCAATGGACATGATATTGATACCTATCTTGATTTTAGTCTAGCACGTCATATATCATGGATAATTCATCATACGGCCTTAAGAAAGACGACTATTTTCGTGTCAAGGTATGTATCATCAGCGCTGTTTTCGTTTTAATGACTTGTCCTTTGGCAGTATTAAACACTGAAGTGAATTAAAACAAATTGCGAGAAAGCATATGTACCGTGTATTTATATGAAATTGTCATAAATGTGAAGTGCAGTTATTTGCAGGACATTTAGTAGTCTATACACCAATCATGACACCGAAGAAAATAGTTTTAGTAATGTTACGAGTTTTTTGATGAAACTTTCATTTTTTGTTTTCACTTTTTCCACAGGTACTCTCTCTCCCACAGACATATGGTGTTATGGTTGATTATAAAAGTAAGTTAAAATGAACAATTAGTCGTTAAGAAATAATTTCCATACAAGGCGTACCATGTGTTTGGAAAACATTATACTTAAGAGGGGCACATAATTGAGAAAAATATATAACGTTCTATCCCATGGTATGATACTACCAGGACAAACAATTAACCCTATTTTGCCTGGGCTTTTTTGAGTTCCTGAGCCTGGGGAGGGGGACTATAACAATGAAACCTAGAAGGTACATAGTACGTCAAAAAAATATCTCCTTTGTGGTCCGCAACATGGAACGATGGCGTCATATGACGTAGTTATTAGGTAATTAGTTATACGGCGGCCATCTTGGATCCGCCATCTTGGATCCGCCATCTTGGATTTCTGAAATTTTTCAAAACCTTTTAAAAACCGTCCAAATTGACTCAAAATTAATCAAAACCAATAAACGCTAAATGATGTCAAAATTACGGAGCCCGTTCAAAATGTAAAAGTTGTACCAATAAACATTGTTTTTTTTCATTCAAAGGCCAAAATATGCAAATTACTAAAAAGTGGCTGTAAAAATCTTGTTGCTATGGAAACATCAAGTCACGTAACCAATAAAATGCCATATCAAATTGTTTCCAGATAAATTTTAGAAAAGGCACAAAGTTTATTAAGAAAGTTATGAATGTTGAAAGTTAGCGCGGGCAAAATAGGGTTAACGTTGTTATATAGCTGGTCGTTTTTCTTAATGCAACGCGCGCGTTCATGGAGGCGGCGGAATTTATGGTCAAATGACGACTAACAAACAAGCTGTTTCCCGCCAAACGTCCATAAGGGGGCAACATTTGCGACCGCGGGGCAACATTTTCACTGTTGCCCGCTAGCGCACGTGATCAGACCGTGACAAAAGGTGGCATGATTATGATGCGATTGATGTTTATCTCAAGTGTTCGGCGCGTTTTTCAAACTGTGTTGTGTTGTGTTTTTTGGTGTTGCTATATAACAAATCACTTAATGGTTGATCCCTCGGGAAACAGTGAATTTTGTTTCCCTCGAATCTCGATGTTGCCCTCCACTTCGGCTCGGGAAACATCGAGATTCTCGAGAAACAAAATTCACTATTTTCCTCGGGACCAGTCATCATGACTTCAAGATAAACGACCTTCTATAACAACACGGTTGGTCACAATCGTATCTTTCGTCCAAGAAGAAGAAGTAGAAGAAAAACATTACCGAATCAAAATAATGACATTTGTTCTATCTTTTTGTTCCTGTAGGGAAAAAAGTTAAACCGACAGGTGGGTTTTCATTTCATCTTGAAGTAATGATATAAATTATAGCCCTAGTTACAGCTCTAGGGGGCTCACATTTCTTAAGCTTTTTAATCCCCAAATGATGCTTTCTTGTCCTCATACATTTATTGTAGCAGTTGTGGGAAAACTAAATAAATGAAATTAAAATATCAATATAATTCATATATAATATTTGGTGACGATCATGTCCTTCGTTGTCATGACCTCTTCGATTGATTAACCATTGATATTGCAAGAATACATTTGATGTTGATCACTACTGGGACTTAACCATTTTCAACCCGGGTGTGGGGGTGGGGGGATGCCGAATTTAGCCCCTCACTCCTATCCGTAACTGTGATGCCTCTTATCTTCGATTCGCCATCTTGGATTTAAATCATGTTAGAAAAACGCCATAATTGGGACAAAATAAAAAAGAAAAGAAAAGAAAATGCAAAAGTGATCTTAAATTGTATGATTCCCTGAAAGAGAGTTAAAAATTTTCCGTTTAAACGTTAAACAATGGTTGTTAAAGTTGGATGTCCTGGAAAAGTCGCATGTTATAAAACAAATCTGTCATGGAATAGAGCCGTATCATAACAATAAGAGAAGCGCGCAATGCAAACTGGGTGGGTCAGACTCTTTAAGTCGCCTTAAAATTCGTTATTAATTACACTAACAACTAGAGTATTCTTTAGTAAAATGTCTTGTGAAGCTTTCAAAACACGAGAAAGTTCAACGGGATACAAAATGTCATCTCGGGAAAAAGTAAGGTTACCTAGGATTTAAAAAAGGGCAAAGCAGGTAGTAAAAAAAAAAAAAAAAAGGTAGTAAATTCGTGGCATAAGATCCATTTCCGTAAAATCTTCTATCGCTAAAATATCCACCAACAGAACAATGCCATTTTAAAGGTTTTCCGAATCATTCTTCGTTGGGTGCGCCTGATTTAATTAACAGTCAGCGTGAACTTTCACGAATAAGTAGCGCCACTACAAACAATCTTCAACAGCTTCAATATCCCCTTAAATGTTACTGGTAAGTCCCGAAATAAGATCATTGTGGGCTTGACTTGCTTCACGTTTTTTTTTTGTTTCTTACAGGTGCGTTTGAATTTAACATATGAATAGTGCTAAGTTTTAAACAGTTCATATTTTATAAACGAGTACAATACGTAAATCAAAGGCTGTATGTTATGATTCGTTCGAGAGGTTACCCAGCAACATATTCATTCGCCCTATGGAGTTTCCAAGATGGTTTGAAACAGATTTAGGGTTGGTTGCTCAGTCCACGTTTTTCTTTTTATATTTAGACGCAGAAAATCAAGGAACAACTCCTTCATTCCCAAGTGGGTATAAAATAAAAAAAATCACATTGCATGTGTTCTTCCCGCATTTAGCTAGCGCTGGTCGGGGCAGGCAGAGACTTACAGCATTAATAAGGAAGAAGTAATCACGCTGAATAAAGAAAAATATATGCACGTCTGTCAATTATCACGACACGTTCATTATAAAATCTACCTAATAGAAGAACATAATACACGCTTAAGATCTATAAAATTAGAATTGCCAATGGTTGAGCGAGCCATGGGCCGAGTACAAACGAGTACAAACCTAATTCAAAAGCTGTATGTCATGATTCGTTCGAGAGGTTACCCAGCAACATATTCATTCGCTCATTTAAGTTTCCAAGATGGTTTGAAACAGATTTAGGGTTGGTTGCTCAGTCCACGTTTTTCTTTTTTATATTTAGACGCAGAAAATCAAGGGATAATTCCTTCATCCCCAAGTGAGTATAAAATAAAAAAAAAATCAAATTGCATGTGTTCTTCCCGCATTTAGATAGCGCGTCGGGGCAGGCAGAGACTTACAGCATTAATAAGGAAGAAGTAGTCACGCTAAATAAAGAAAAATATATGCACGTCTGTCAATTATCACGACACGTTCATTATAAAATCTACCTAATGGAAGAACATAATACACGCTTGAGATCTATAAAATTAAAATTGCTAATGGTTGAGCGAGCCATGGGCCGAGTACAAACGAGTACAAACCTAATTCAAAGGCTGTATGTCATGATTCGTTCGAGAGGTTACCCAGCAACATATTCATTCGCTCATTTAAGTTTCCAAGATGGTTTGAAACAGATTTAGGGTTGGTTGCTCAGTCCACGTTTTTCTTTTTTATATTTAGACGCAGAAAATCAAGGGATAATTCCTTCATCCCCATGTGAGTATAAAAAAAAAAAATCAAATTGCATGTGTTCTTCCCGCATTTAGATAGCGCTGGTCGGGGCAGGCAGAGACTTACAGGATTAATAAGGAAGAAGTAATCATGCTGAATAAAGAAAAATATATACACGTCTGTCAATTATCACGACACGTTCATTATAAAATCTACCTAATAGAAGAACATAATACACGCTTGAGATCTATACAATTAAAATTGCTAATGGTTGAGCGAGCCATGGGCCATTTATTAATTTTACACTAAATGTTAATATAACGTATATAGCCCTTGGCTTGGACGGTTTGTGCGCCTGCGTTCCAGCTTCGCACCCAACGACTAAAAATCGAGCGTGATATGTTCTACGGTAAAATTAAGATATCTTGCTTCTTGGACAGATTACCCCCTTGACTTTCAGACTCTAGGGCTATATTCGTTTACCACATGTGACGTCATTGAGTTTTTAAACATCGTTGATTCAATAAGCGCCTGAAGCAGCGAGAACCCGTTTTAGAGCACTTGACTAAACTTGCATAATCTGTTCAATTTTGCCACATTTCTATCAAAACACCGACGAAATTCTCCTCGCAGAATTTTGGAAACCATTTGTCTACCAACTGATTGCTACTTTTTTACAAAACCTGCTCTTCTCGAAGAAAAGTTCCAACCTTTCCAGCAGAAAGAAGGAAAAATAAAAGCCCATCAGCAATTTTTAATAACGGGATTGAGGACCAAAATAAAATAAAACAAAAAAGTAGGAATTGGTCTTCTATACACATCTTAAATAAGAATTAGTACCCATTTTGAAGGAAATCATGCTGTAGTGTTTATGCTATACACGGTGTTGCCTAGCAACGAAAACGTTAGTTTAGTAGGTTACTACTTCATGTACTAGTCTACAGGAGTATGGTAAACAAATATGGCGGACGGAAAATGGTATGCGAACCATCGAAAGGAGCTTCTATCAAGACAAAGTGAAACGGCGAAAAGCCTCATACATCACGCAAATCGAGACGCCACCGAGCTTCTCGAGGTTCTGCGAGACACGTATTTCTAGTTTAAATATATCATTGAAGTGGAAAAAGCTGTCTTACGTGTATTTGTAACGTCTGGCTGTTATAGTTTTCGATCAGCGCTCGTGAGATACAAATTTCATATTTTATCATTTACCTCGCTAAGCCAATTTCTAGATAAAAGTGCTATATGTAACCGTGGCGAAAGTTAACAATAACACATGATAATAATAAGAAGAGTCATGTGCCCACAAACTTGGCTCTACACGCATTTTTGACATTTTTGATTTGTAAAATTGCTCAAAGTTTAAAGTCAATTCTATGTTCGATGAGTTTCGGTCAAAAGAATAGCATTTTTGTCTCTCCGTTGCGGCTGTTTAGTGTAAAATGAGGTGTCAAATTTTTAAGATGATTATTGAGACACAGTTTGCAAGTAAGACTCAAGTAAAACATTTGTTTAAACTGGTCCGGGCATGTTTAACTATACATTGGCTGCGGCCGCACTAGAGTAGTTAACCCGGTTACTTGCAATTAACTAATTAAAATTAACTGGTTTAACAAAATTTCTGATGCGGCCGCGTATTTTTGGCGTTCACCGAATTTTAACCGTGTTAGCGGTTCCCATGGAAATTAATTAAAGAACAATAGATTTTTTTAACCGGGTTAGGTTTATTTAAACCACCTCGCTAGGTTGTTTAGTGCAGGTTAACTTTCCCGATCTGTCAATCATCTTCGCTTACGCGGTAATTTTTGGCTTCCTGTTGAATTCGTAGACCTTCGTAGGGACGACTTTCAATTTCAAATAGAGAAAGGAAAACCGTCTTGTTTTTTTTTATCATTTTGACGATGTTGTTTTGCAGGGAATAACAATATGTAAAATGCACGTGTAGAGGCATTGTTTTCGCTCATTAATCATATTGTTTTGTGCAGCTCTCGCTAGCAAATGATAACATGATCTCTCACGTTCAAAGTTCAACCTTCTGAAGTGCAGCCGCTCAGAAAAATAAACTCGGTTATTTCACTTTTCACCGAGTTATTTTAACCGGGTTATTTTAACCGGGTTACTAAAATAATAACCCAGTTAACTCACCAAGTGCGGCCGCAGCCATTGTCCCTTTATTTATAATTTATTTATTTATTCATTTACTTAATTTTAGTTAAAGAACATAATTTCCTAACTTCTCCATTCTCTATTGTTTAACATTACGTTTTTTTCTTTAATTTATTGATTTCTCTTTTAGACAAAGAAAATCATTTCCTAACTTCTTCATTCTCAGATGAGAATGAAACTACAGCATACTTAGAAGCTCTTGGTGCATAAATTAAGCTTATTTAGGCTACGAAAAGGTGCCGACGAAAAGTATTCTCTGATGTGACAGAATTCTGTCGATGACTTGTGACATTTCCATGACAACCATCTTTTTAAACTTTGTTGTAGCATTCCTCCCTTTTAAAATGATTTAAAATCATTTTAATATCCTTCGGTATAGTACAGTGGAACCCCACTTCAACGCGGATCAGTCCGTTGGTATACGACCACCTGTTTATTACTGCTGATTCTTTTTTTCGGCCCTAACAAAAGCACAGTTATTTTGACTAATGAGCAACGACCATCTGTTAACGTTCCCAACCGATCACGTGATAGTCAGTATGCATAATGAGTCATACGTCTTTACATCCCATCAGGGATTAGCCCCCATTTACGGCGTGGTTAGGTGAGATAATTCCGAGATCGGCGCTCTAATTAATTAGCGGCCGTCGGACAGAAAGTCCACAAACTATTATTCTACATTTACTCTTCATCAACTTCCTTCATAACAATAACTTATCCATCTGTCATCAGATAACAAGACTTCACCCGAAAAAGTTGTTATACCCATTGCATCAGTGTCCATAACTATCGGTGTGGCTGTTATAGTTTACTGGTACTTTCGCCGTTCAAGGAAAGCCAGAGAACAACTCCTGTCAGGTCAGTGTTACTTTTTTTTAAACAGACATGTTTTGATAAGTATCTATTTACCAAGTTTATGTTATAATAAAGGTTTGAAGAATCTTATGCTGCTCCTAGAGTCAGTGCCCACCAATCTGGTCTATATACGCCGGCTAGAAAGGTATGCAATCCCCTTGGCTGGCTTAGTCAGCACCTAACTTTAGACCGTCCGAAGTGAATATGCCGATGCGTATGAAAATTAATAACTGAAAGGAACGGCGAACCGTTGCGCTGGCATGGCAATTTGCGGCGTTACCTTCGCTTGAAAGTAAACAAGGTTTAACTACTTACCATTCCAAACCGTTTTCAATTCAAGCGTAAGAAAACCGCTGTTTTCAACTGTACATTTCGCATTTTCGGCGGCCATTAATTTTGCATGTTTCGGCAGTTATAAGGGCCGGTGATCTCTAAAGTAAAACGGAAGTGATGCAAGGGTCGTCAGAAACTCAAAAAGAAGAGATTTGCAGACAACATTTACTGCGAGATATGGGTCATCAAGAACAGAACCTGTTTCGCCTATTTGACGTTTTGACTGAAATTGGCAGCACTTTCCCGATATTAATTTCACAAATGCAGTGATGTATTAAATCACAGCTGCTTTTTCGCTGGAAATTCCTTCGAACGCGTCTCCATAATATGTGATTACTGCTAGTTTTCCGTTTTGTTGGCTGTTCCGACATTTGTTAAGGAACGTTCCCCTATGATCAATTGTTCCTTATTATTTTGGTCCTTTTGACCTCAAGAGGACCAACGTTTTTATAAGGTAGGAACAAAACGTTCATTATTAGCCAGAACAAGACCGTTTTGTTCGGAGTTCCCATGTGTGAATGGAACATATTGTTCCCAAAGTGGTAATTTAAGAACAATTTAGGTCCGTTATATTCCGAGTTCCCATGTGTGGAAGGAAGACATTGTTCCCAAATTGGTAATTTAAGAACCATTCCGCACTGTTTTGTTCCGAGTTCCCATGTGTGAATAGAACATATTGTTCCCAAATTGGTAATTTAGGCCCAATACGCCGATCCAGGAAAAAACCGGAAGTCGCATGGAAGCGTTTCTTTCTTTCTTTCTTTCTTTCTTTCTTTCTTTCTTTCTTTCTTTCTTTCTTTCTTTCTTTCTTTCTTTCTTTCTTTCTTTCTTTCTTTCTTTCTTTCTTTCTTTCTTTCTTTCTTTCTTTCTTTCTTTCTTTCTTTCTTTCTTTCTTTCTTTCTTTCTTTCTTTCTTCCTTCCTTCCTTCCTTTATAATAAGTGGTGTCTAAAAACATTGTTTGAAAAGGAAATAAAAGAATTCCAGTGAAACAAAGTTGTTATTAACTTGTTGTACGGTATTGTTGTTTCTAGGAGTTACAGGTGTAGTGGAAGTTGAATTCGACGCGTATATCATATACAGCTCTGTTGACGAAACATGGGTAATTCACACCCTGCTCCCACTTCTTGAAGAAAAGCATGGTTTGAAGTGTTGTATTCACTACAGAGATTTTGTTGTTGGAAAACCTTTTAGAGAAAACATGGCCGATTGTGTTTACAAGAGCAGAAAAACCGTTGCTGTCGTTTCGCGTAGCTTTTTCAATAGTAAATATTGTAATAGTGAAATGGATATGGCTTTAGGTCGTTTGTTGGAAAGGGGAGATGACAGCGTAGTTGTCATTAAACTTGACGATGTTGATAGAAAAAGGCTTCCTAAAGCACTGAAACAGAGGAGCTATATTGACTATCCAAAGTCGACTGAAAAGGAAAGGTGGGAGAAAAAGCTGGTCGACTGTTTAAAAATGCCCATTTAACATGCATCCAGGGAAAATTGTGTGTGATTAGTAGGAGGAGACAGAAGATTCTGATTTTCCAGCCTCTCGTATAGGCTCTTCCCGATTATTCTAGCATTTTTTTCCATTATTTGGTTAAACAAGCATTTTTTTCACAATTTTTCTGTCAAAAGAATTGCTAGCATTATTTAGCATTTTGCATAAATGTGATCTGGAATTCAGCACTCAAAATATTTTAAATGCTCAATTTTAGAATTCAAAAGCATTGTGATGATTCGCTTTTGTGTTTGAAAGAATGATTTCTGTAACTGATGTATGAACTGAGTGCATCTGAACTGACTCGAAAGAAGTCTGGACCTAGCTGGTCAGCGGTTAACTTTCAGAGGCCGTTCACGCGCTTGCTCAAACAAGATGGCGTCGGCCAGCGCCATGCCATACCAGTCCCTTCAATGACAGCTCGAGATCGATCTTTAGAATCAACCAGTGGAAATTACAAGCGGAGAGGAATCAGCGATACAATGAAAGTCCCGTTTTATAAACAGACAATTAAGCACTTTTCACTTTATTCAGTTGCTGATAAGC
This sequence comes from Dendrophyllia cribrosa, assembly GCA_024195265.1. Taxonomy (NCBI): domain Eukaryota; kingdom Metazoa; phylum Cnidaria; class Anthozoa; order Scleractinia; family Dendrophylliidae; genus Dendrophyllia; species Dendrophyllia cribrosa. The sequence goes on from JAJLRJ010000003.1 coordinate 54,004,977, forward strand.
GCCAGATGCCTGAGTTTGTACGTTTTGCTTGAAATAAAACAAAGCATTTTCTATAACCAAAGTAGCATTATTTTGGGAATCGAGCATAATTTGAGCATTTTTTTGGCGTAAAACGAGAATTGCTAGGAGCATAAAATGCCAGTTTTACTAGCATAATCGGGAAAGGCCTACTCTCGTACCCCTATCTCTTGGTTCCCACGTCTTCGTGGGCCAAATAATCTGGTCGAGAGGAAAATACAACGGGTAATATCGGTGAAAACGAAAGCTTGCTTACCCTTAAGCAAATCCACCAACCGAAGGGATTTTTTTTAATCGTGTTTCTGACATGTTACGTTTCCAGGGCAACAATCTTTTTCTCTTTAAAGGGAGCCTCCATTGTTATAACAAATTGACGTTAAATTGTTGGAAATAAAGTCTACATTAATTTTATTTAAAAAAAACACATTATTCCTTTCGATTAAAGAAAAAAAAGGAAAAAAAAGCACTTAATTTCGATTAAGAAAATTCATTCCATTAAAAATATATCGTATATTCGAAAAAAACAAGAAAAAAAATTCAGTGAAAAAACGATTCATTTCAACTAAACTAAATTAACGAGCTCATTATAATAATAATAATAATAATAATAATAATAATAATAATAATAATAATAATAATAATAATATGGCTTGATGATCTAGGGATATGTGACCACCGATACAACAAGCGGTGTGAGATATGAACGATAATAATAATTATAATAAACGATGCAGGTCATGTAAGCTGGAATCGATTTTCCAGTCCAGTGTAATTCTTGTAAGAACACTACTTATGATGTAGTGCCAGTTCGATCCAATTTTTAAATTCCGTTTTTGCATTTTTCGAAAGGAAGTAATGTATTTAGTAACCTCTCTAAACCGTTTTTCAATCCGATCACGGGCCGTTTTTGTCGCATTTACACGGCCGCCATTAAATTTGCATGTTCCAAAAGATAGCCAGGGAAGGCGACGTCAGAGACTATTATATTTCGTTCCCATGGTCATCTTTCTTTGGAGTTTACCCTCTGTTAGAATGGCAATCGAAATGACAACATTTTGTTGATTTGCAAAAGCAAAATCGCCTGTTTGATCGAACTGACACTTTTACGTTTTGATTTTGTTATTAAAAAAGCTGTTGGAATTAAACTGCTCTTTTAATAATTATTTTGTTAAAACACATTATCGGATTTATAATAATGATTAAAATAATATATAATAATAATAATAATCCTTATTTATATAGCGATATTTCTACAAAGAAGCTAAGAGTGCGTTGCAATGTTACCTTTAAAATAAAATAAAAATGAAAACATATACAATACAGGCACTTAACTTTTATCTATTTATTTATACGGCTATTCGACTCAGTGTTTCTGGTCTTGACTTTACGTCAGAGTTGACAGTGCATATAAACAAATGTAACAGCAACTTATACGTATGTCACATGTTATACGTTTACTCCATAACAGACAGATTGATCTCATACTACATATAGTCTCCTATGCAGTTGTTACAGTTGCAGCATTGTGTGACGACTCAGATAACGGCTGCGTAGAACACAAATCTCATATCCAATGGAATTAAACTGTATCCGTTATTAGGAGGACGCTCACGTAAAAATTTTCCATGACTTCCAAGAGGTGTTCTCGCCAATATAATTAATTTCTTTCCCTTTTTTCTTCTTATTTATATTACAGCGGTTACCATTAACACGCGACCCATCGCACTTCATCACGCAACACTGTCTGACGACTCAGATAGCGGCAGCGTAGGAGACTAATCTCATGCCCAGTGGAATTAAACTGTATCTGTTATTAGGAGGACGCTCACGTAAAACGTTTTCATGACTTCCAAGAGGTGTCCTCGCCAATATAATTAATTATTTTCCCTTTTTTTTCTTTTCATTTATATTACAGCGGTTACCATTAACACGCGACCCATCGCACTTCATCCAGAAAGTCAAACTTAAGCCTGGTTTCCATATAACTGTAAATACCGCGTAACTACCGTAAGCCGAACCGGCGGGAGCACTGGGGCACACCGGCGGTAGTTCTATTTTTAATGGAAACATTCTGTTCCGGTATCTGGGATGACCGGCGGCACGATGTCCCCGGTGCCGGAAAAATGAGTTGAGTTCAACTTTTCCCGGTTTTACGGCACCGCAAGCTTGATAAGATTTTAATGGGAACACATGCCAGCGGGAACCGGCGACATCCCGGGGGAGTTGCATTGTTGTTATGACAACACATGATTAGAACTGTCCAATCAAATCGCAGCCATTTCCGCGCTAAAAGCTCGTCACGGTCATGCGGTCACAAATGGAAACACACAACTGCGGCTGCCGGCGGTATGTATACGGTAGCATCCCGGTCACTGCCGCAGTGCTAGCGGGGGCTCGCTTACGGCAGTTACGGGGCAGTTACGGTTATATGGAAACCAGGCTTAAAAGGGATGGTTTCACGGTTCGGCGCATGTGCACAGATTAAAATACTTTATTCGCTTTCTTACCTATTTTATCGATTAAAAAAACCACTTACATTTACTTCACACACTATAATTAGTCCAAACAAAGGTAAGGATGACCAAAATTTACAGAGAATTTCAACGAAAAACACCGACAAAGTCAACACTGAATAAAACCCTTGACCCGAAGAATTTATTCTACGCTCTGGTGGCTTTCATGGCCACATGGGTATGCATAATCATCCATTCATTCAGCTGACTAACCGCGACATTTTCACGGTCAAATTTCCCGCCGAAGTTATCTACTCGCTTCCGATTGGTCTAAACAATGAAATTAAACGGATTACGTCATAGCTTGCACATGCGCCAAACCGTGAAACCCTCCCATTAAGTTTGGTGGACGTCAATCAAAGGAAAGTCGTTAACATTGTTTTTCAAATTCCGACTGGATTTCGAACAATTTTAACAAAACGAAATAGTAACAATTTTAAAATAACCAAATTCAAAGTCAATTAAAGTTTAAAACAGGGGATCTTCTGCCTCTTTCGAAGTCGGTGGGTTGCGTGTTGTTGGTAACCGCTGTAACTTTATACATGTTTTTTTAAATTTATAACGCATGCATAAATTATTAGCATCACATATAAGATCAACAAGGTATGGATATATGGACCTTTTTACCGATACTGCAGCCATATTGATTTTGCCACCTGGGCATCCCATGGTGATCATAGTATTTTTTTCAGTGGTCATTGGATGCCCAGGGGACATTTAAAATGGTTGCCGTATCAGTAAAAATGTCTATTGTCATTACTCAAGTACAGTTGTCATTACTCAAGTACAATTATCATTGCTCAAGTGCAATTGTTATTGCTGAAGTGTAATTACCTTTGCTCAAGAGCAATTGCCATAGCTCAAGTACAACGGCATAATAACAAGTGCAAAGCGGCTAACATTTGCAGTGTGTAATGGTATACTGTAATTAGTATTGTTACCAATGTTAGTGATGTTGGACAATTGATAAAAATAAAATAAAACAAGAACTTAGCTTTACATTGTGTGCATCTTCTTCCGATCCATTACCAACTGGAAAACAACAGTGCTATATCGAGGTGACTAGTCGGCTACCGAAAAACTCTAGATTGGCAGGTTAGTCTTTTAGAGGTTATTTGGAGTCAAAATGTAAGAAATATTTTTCGTGAAGTGCTTGAGTTTTGTAATTCAGTTAAGTTCATTTGGCCGCTTGCTTATTATCTTGTGAAGCTACTGTAGTTTTCATGGATTCTCTGATAACTTTGGAAAAAAAATAGTCGGTACACCTAGTTTCAAAGGAATCGTGAAATAATAAAACACTTCTTTTTGCCGAAGTCTACGGCTTTATTTGATCTAAAAAGATAAGATTTATTTTCAGTTTATCATGGCACGTTTGTCGCCTATCAAAATTTGTTCAAATGCAAAGAAGTTGAGAACTGACACGATGCGACTTCGAAAAACATCACTTGCCTATAATAGAAAATAAAGGAAATCAACTATGCCTAAATGAACGAATGTGTTTACGAAAGATTACACCAAAAAACATACTTGCCAGTAATCGAGGGAGGGACGACTTTAGTCGGATGCTTCCCGGCTTTGGAGCGGCCAGTTTTCTTTAGTTGCTGACTTCATCCTTGTTTTTATATATTCATCAATTGTCAAAAACTCTATTCTTCTTTTCGACGTTTGTTTGATTCAACTGGAACAGTTGTTTTTCTGCTTTTGTTATAGACTTTTTTTATTCGCAAAAATGGCCACTGGCAAAACATTTTAGCCATAGGCGTACGAAGGGGTGGGGGTGTTATTCGGGCAAAACTGGGTGACTATTCGGGCACATAGACACAGTAAAATTACTGAATTATTTTGTGATTCAATGTCTCAATTTATTTGTTTTTATTTGGTAACTCACATTACTCACTTAACTTTCTAACCAAGCTTTGCTATAGTATGTCTTCGCTGAAGTCTCGTAAAAGATCTCATCGGTACCGTGTGAAGTGCGAAGAATGTTTGATGTAGAAGCTCATTCTCGGATCGTTCACAACGGTAGAAAAGTAAAATGTCAGCAAGTGCTAGAATCATCATCATCATGACCAATAAACATGACGTCACGAGATTTATTCTGGCAAATAAAGTTCAGCACTCCGGAAAACTTTTTTCCCGTACGCCGATGATTTTAGCCGGTAAACAAAAATTTCAAACAACGCAAGTTTGGCAGCCAAAACAAAACTTGTACTGATTGGAAATAACAACATGCGGCCTTTCCTTGGATTTTAAACCTAGACAAGGCTTGTTACGTTTTTATGTAAAAAAAAAAAACACTAGTCTAGTTTGACTTGGAGCTTTCAGTATTGAAATTTTTAAAGGAGAAAAGGAGATACTATAAACAATCTTTGTAAAGAAAGGCAAAACGTTCTGCTGATCGAGGCGGCATCGCGTAATAGCTCAAAATAGTTTTATAACCGAGGCTCTAGCTGTCGTTTGCAAAAAAGAGAAATAATTTATCACTTTAAGGCTGCAGAAGGTCTATAAACACATTTTCATAGATTTTTGAGAACTTAATTTATCTCGTAAGTTTAGAAACCGAGCCAGGGAGTTGATAGTTTGACACGAAAAGTGGGCGGAGGTTTAATTATTAGCCTTTACACATATGCCTCGCGCGTTCGCGTTTAAAAATAACCAGTGTCTCGCGCGACTATCGCGAAATGCATGCGCAGAACGTATGCGCAATAACAATAGGAGGCACCGTCCTTAAGTCTAATCAAAGGCTCCTAAGAGCCAACCCGTGAAGAGGAAATGCTAACGCGTAACGCAATATTGCGGTAAGCTTATGTTTTCACAGACACACTTCGCTATAGACCCTTTTAATAAATACCAGAATGCATCACATTACGCTATCGATGTCAAATGTATTCTTTTGAATTGCAAGAGAATTCAAAAGAATATGTTTGACGTCATTAGCGGAAAATGATGCATCGTGGTATTTATTAAAAGTGTCTATATCGTTTTTAAAAATTAAACGTAAGAATTTTTGACGAACGCCAAAAAAAAAATTAGTAGATCAGTTTCATAATGTCCAGTCCGAAGAAAGAAGAAAGAGGAAAAAGGAAGAGAAGAAAAGGTCTTGAGCGTGACTTGAACTCGGGCCTTCCGAGTGACACTCCCGGGCACTAAGTCACAACCTCAATCCACTACACTATCAAGGAACGCATTCTCAGTCTCAGCATCAAAACGCGTGTCTCGGTTGAAAAATCCTTTTAGATCAATTTTAATGTTGCACTTAAGACTCCAAATGCGAAACATATTTAAGCTTATTGTTGTTTATATTCGTTTACATCAAATTAATTATTGTTATCGCTAGATTAACGTCGGTCTTGTTACGAAACGCATTCGTAACAAAGCATTACTCACCAAGTTTACAGCTGATGAAAGGAGCGAGTGAGTCAGTGAGTGAATTTAAATTAGCCACCGTTACCGATAACCCGTTCATTACGCTTGCGCGTATTCACGGGTTCAAAAGTAAGACTGCACTACATTGAGTTGCCGACACTTCAAAGCTAGATCGCTAAGCAAATTGCAAGTTATATAAAACACAAACTTGCTGGAACAAAAATCCCATAGAAATAAGCGGCAAACACAATATCAAACGGTCATATCCATCTATGAACGCCTAGCTTGCATTGTCTTGAAAATTTGCAATTGTACGCTGTAGTTCTTCCTTTTAATTCTTAAGTCAACACACGGAGATATTTTACGGTATGTATTTCATGGCTGAAAGCCATATAGTCGTGGACATAAACTAAACTATGCGTGCAAAAATTTGCAAGCGCTAATGTGACACACAAAAAAAAAAAGAAACTCAGAGCCGGATTTACAACTCGTGTTCTGCGCCACGAGTAAATAGAAAAACATCTTAACGTGACATAAATATCCAGTCTAAAATGAGACAATACCCTGACTGCACATACCTATATTTTTGTAGCTTATAAAAAGGGAGAAGAATACCAAAGCTAATTTTAAAATTCAGTTATTAACGAATATACTTCTCTTCCGATATTCCGAAAACGATAAACGAAAACACTCGACGAAACGAATAATCAATCCAACGCTTATAACATTTTATAGTTTAATAGTTTTTAGTTTTACTCCCGTTTAATACATTTTATCACATTTTATATTTTCTATAAAGTTTCACTCGGTTGTTAGTTTTAGTTAATTTATCTCATATATAGCGCTTTGAATATGTACATAATATTTGCGCCATAAAAAATTATTGTTAAATAAATTTATGCTTCACATGTAAATGCCTTAACGGAATCCTAGACCAGCTATTTAATACACTGTATCAAAAGCAGACAAAAAATATACAACGCATAAGCTCCTTAATCGTGTCAACAACAAAATTCTTGATTGTGATTGGTCATCCGCGTGCCTATTTCTTACGTAATTGGCGCGCGGTCAAGTGGATCAGTCCACTAACATATAACTGTAATTGGACACCTACGTTGCGCGTCAATCAGATGCACGGTTCTTTTTGTTGTTTCTCGAATTTTGTTATTGATTCGATCAAGTAGTATAATTGAACTTCGTGTCGTACAATTCATGATCAGGATAATAATAGTAATTGCAAATCGTCGATCGATGCCTCGTTTGAGCCTTGGTTATCAAGTTGTTTCCTTAGACAAGAAGCATTGCTCAGGCCAGTTACTATAACTAATCATTAAAGTTAATCTCCTCTCCTAGAAGCCGGTAATCAGTATCATGTCGCAAAGGTAGCTCCCTGTTTTCTCTGTGACAACAGCCAAAACATCCACAGAAAACCAGATGAAAGTAGCACTGCTTGGAGCATGAAGAAACTGTTCTCCACGTAGTCCTCAAGTAAAGAATCCCCTTCACTAATAAGATAAAAATAACACATAAATCATTAAATAGAAGATATAGTTTTTGTCTGATAAGAGGGAATTTGTTCCTGGCCTACTCCTTCGTTTCAAAGAAGAATTTATTACAAGTTGTCTAGAGTGTGGTCGTCCAAATTAGTGTACAAGTAGTTATGAAAATGAAAAAAAAATTGTTGTTGTTGACAATTACTGACGTTTTGACAACCTGAGCGGAAGTCATCTTTAGAGTCGAGTCATATCAGGTTTTCGCAACGTCATGGGATAGTGGCTTTCTACCGGGACGGTGACACTATAGGCGGACTACTGATACTCTTGGCTTTAAGGCCGTTCGTTCGTAATCCTTTTTTTAACGTTTGCTGCAACTAGTTAATGAGGTACTCGTTCATTACGCTTCGCGTATTCAAGGGTTAAATTTGGGACGCTACAGTGTACGACTTCATTACGGAGATAAGATAGTTAAAAACCCCGACCTTAATTTTAAAAATCGATCTTCATGTGGCCTAAATGTCTGTTAGTCTAAAAATGCAACTTTTTATGCCAAATGTTATATCTATGTATCTAATATATATAGATAGGCTAAGCCTAACAGCGTCGCTCTGTGAACAAGCTTAACTAAGGTGAAACTCAACTAAGGTGAAAGGTCGGAAGCAAAAGAATTAAGATTGACGAAGGCTATTTTTCACTTTTAGCAATTCTCAAAAACAGTATTACGCGACCGTCTGCACAGTACATTTTTATAGACCGTACAAAAGTTCACAAAAACAACTTTTTCTCTATCTAGAATAACTAGTACGACTACTTTCCGAATAAAATACACTTGTTGCTTGTCAAAAATTGCCCGAGAAACTGATTTGAAAATCAAAATTGCAAAAATACAAAATATTTGCATAAGGCGATGCGAGAACAGACGTTTTTTGTTTGATGTATTTTTTTTGTATAAAGTTCTTAATAGGTACATTAATATAGACATATCTTCATATATTCAATTTTACTCGGATTCCGAAAGGTACCATTTAAGGGGAAGAGATGAATTCACCCTTAAGGAGAATATTATGCTAGGATTGATAGATTAAGTTTAGCTTTTTCAATAGAATTGTCGACACGTGGAAGGCACAGCTTCAGTGTAAATAAGTGTATACTTTCTGAATTCTGTGTGAAATAAAGTTTATAATAATAATAATAATTACCATTATCAGTACGTCAGTCAGTAAGTATTTCCAGCTTTAAGAAGGGAGTGAGGGATTTTCTATCCACAAGACAGAAATGATTTATTTATTTAATTGGTTTCAATTTCCAGCTTTTCAATTCTTGAATTTTTCAGCATGTGAATGCTAGCTATTAAGTTGGATATTAAGATAAATTGTTATCTTAGTGTAATATTTAAATTTTGTATAGATTTTATATAATTTTATATTTTATTAGTATAGGTAATCACATGATTTCGAGTGCGATTTGGAATAAATGAGCACGGCGAGTGCAATTTGTGGTCTTTGAAAAATTTACGAGTGCTCATTTATTCCAAATTGCACGAGAATAATCTTGTGATTACTTGTTAATAATATACATGCAAAAATTTCTGTCACGCTGCGATTGTTTTCGTTACAAAAATTCACTTTGCCACGCTTCGATTACTCCACTTCAGATTGGTCGAAATTTTGACAGATGAATTCATGCGTGAATATTCATGCACTCTCTACAAGAACTGCATCACAAGTTTTTCGTCTTTCTTAGCCACTGTTAGAACTTTGTAAAAGAACGAAGCAAAACATAGACGTCGCCATGGTTTTGCTCTTATCCGCAGGCTGGTATTGTTGAAAGGTTTCGACGTACGCTGCCGCCGTTTTGTTTATTCAGTTATTTACGCCGGTTCGGAAAAGTCTTCAACGCTCTTGACGACTTTGAAAGCTAACAACGAGGTGAAAGCTTCCAAACGGTTTTTTGTCAGCACAGGAGAATGTTTAATCACAGGTCTGAGTTCATTTGCTCCACAGGACATTATCGAGGTTAGATTTAGACGCTTTTATGGCGCCTTTTTGCTTTCTTGTTGTAATGGGTGGACATTTATTTCAAGCTAGAGGCCTTTAAACTACTTTGGCAGCTCCTTAAGAGCTCCTGCCCGTAAATATCAAGAATCCGGCGACAGAACCGAAATTTCACAATTCATTTTATTTCACCTAAAAGACCGCCTGGGTGAACAGTTTTCAAAAATCTCATTTAAAAGTTCCACCGCTTTTTTGTTTTTGCGAAAAATAAAAAAGTTCAAGATACGGCTAGACGGTCGCTTCACACCCCGGAAAAACGATAAAAAATCGTGCAACTTCAGCAAGTCCGTACGCAACAACGAGAAGCTTTCCCGGTTTGCCATTTCCTAACTTAGTAAACAATCCTTTAATCTTCCCTAAAATGTAACATATATGTAATTTTTTTAATGTTAAGTCCGCTTATTGACCCGTTGAAAATTATGACCTTCGGGTGTTCTTGCTCGAGGTAAAATTTGGGTCATCTTCGGAGGCCTATAAAAATCCCAGTACATAAATTTATGTACAATACTGTTAGTCAAGTTGAAGCTTAATCCTTGTAGTTCACTGTCTTAAGTTGTCTTTTTTGGCCCGCTAAAAGCGACGCGGCGACAATGAAAAATGTTCAGGGTATTTTCAACAAATTCCAACGCGGCCTGCTGAACGGCTGTCACGCAAGAAAATATAATTTGAATATAACTCCTAGTACATGTCTTTCTGAATAAAACGACACGTCAAGTCTGAGCTTTATCTTTGTTGTTCGATGTCTCAAAATGTCTTTTTTGGCCCGCAAAAAGTGACGTGTCCAGAGCAAAAAAGATCGAGGCTATTTTCACCAATTCCGTATGCGTCTTCGCTAAACGGCTGTCACGCAAAAGACAGCAAACAACTGTTCGACATCACGTTATTCATAAACTTGCTCAGAAATCGGACAATCTCCTTTTCCTTACAACACAGTTAATAAAACACTTTTGTTCTATTAACTATGCTTACAACGATTATTTCCAGAGCTTATGTTTACTTGTTTCTGGTAACATTTCATCATCTTAAAATCGCACAATATTACACAAACACTGAGAAGCTCCGACTACGATAAATACCCGGTAAAATGCACCGTTCAACCGCCGATCAAGCAGCAACCTAAATACCTAATAACAACTTTAAAACGCCTCACCTGACACCATTGTTCTCTTGTTCTTCTAAGGATCCTACACCTATAGTTTCCGAGCGGGATATTTAATAATTAACTCTCTTTTTTAGCATTTCCCACAAATACATGATGTTTTAAGTGCTGTGACATCGCATCGATAATAGCATAAATCAAGCAATGAAATTTGATGCACCTAAAACGATAGCGTGATGCAGACATTGATTTGCGGCCGACAAATATGCCAAATACCTCAATTTCCTGGTCAAATTCTCCATAGTTCGTAAAAGCGACGTCAGTTAGTCTTCCAAGTAATGCTATTTCTCCATGTTACAGTAAATGGCATCTTGCAGCTATTCGTTTCTCAGTTAAGAGGATTCTACATCGTGCGGATCAAACTGGAAAGACCTTGAGGATTTCCAGTGTGTTTCCCTTGGAGATTGCAACAAGGATGTGTCGTCTCATCTTTACTCTTGTAAAGTGGTGGACGTCAGAGTTGAAAATGAATTTCATTTGCTACTGTTACTGTGTCCACGGCATCGAGAGACTAATACGGGGTTGGCTGGAGGAGTAGAAAGATCCGCGATGTTCTGTACTGAGATAGTAGGACGTTAGTCTTCGTCAGCCAAAGTCGCCGCTTTCGTCTCAGGAGTAACTGACGGAGCCGCTCTTCAAATTATCCGCTCTTCAAGCTGAAATTCTGAAATTCTGCAGTGCGTCACTGCGCAAATGACTTCAAGGGTTGGATTATATTGCTGCCGATGGTACAAGGGCATTTGACACCCTATCTGAGCTTATTAATCAAATAGCTACTACTGGAGACTCAGTGGCAGTTTCATAAGACGCTCTCAAGGCCGGAAAGCTGTACCTTAAAGGCGACTAAAAGGTAATACAAATGAAGGTAATTATGATGGAGGAAAAATACCTCAATTGCGATTCCAACGTTATGAGTAAAACAAATATAAAGGACCTTGCTAAAGCAATATGACATGCAATGACTGTCATGTTCTTTATGGTTTGTACTCAGTCGTATCGACTGGTATGTAACCAGTGCGATTGTATGAAAATGATTGGTTTTTATCTTGTAACTGATGGTTGAAAAAATGAAACAAATAAATACTTCTTTAAACGAGACTAACAACGAGTTATAGTGCTCGTCATAAGAATAACACACTCAGACTCTGAAAATTCCTTAAACGTTTACAAAACGACGACATTAAAAGCTTACTTGTTTCTTTTAGGGTAAAAAATCAGCACTAAGATGTTGTTTTCACGAATTGTTATTCATCTAGTTGCTATTTTGTCTATTTGTTGTTGTTTATTTAGGTTTGCATGTGAGTGAAAATGCTGATTTCAGGCAGAGACGAAAGCCGACTCTTTGCTGTTGATTCCACGATCCCCTTTGGCAGACAAAGACGTATGTCCTGCTATATATATATATCTCAGTTGGCACAGAACATTGGACCTTTCTACTCCTCCAGGCAACCCCGTATGTCTCTCGATGCCGTGAACACACTGCATGTGTTACAATATAGAGATTGTACTAGAAAAACAACCGGAAGCGAAAACAAGTCTTGTATAGTGACGTAGCTCATCCGGGTGATCGAGAAGACGAACGAGTCAGAGAGAGAAAAGAAAAATAAAAGATGCGAAGCATGTGAAGTGTTAATACGTTTTGCGCTTGATTTGTGGACTCTTATGGAACAAGGGTAACACATGTCACTGATGCATGAGAGTTTTCAATATTAAACACACCTGGACAACGGAAAAATAACACGAAATCGTAAAAAATTTGGTGATATTTGGAACGACACATAATGACAAAAAATGATAACAGTACCTGCCCTTGCGAGTAGCAAATGAAATTCGTTTTAAACTCTGACGTCCACCACTTTACAAGATTTCAGATGCCAGAATTTCCTCACCCCAAAAAATCCTGCAACCCCATTCTAGTAACTCTATTAAAAATGCAACCCCATTATAGTCAATCCACTCGAAATTGCGACCCCCTCCTGCGGCACATCCCCATTAGCCCATTTAATTATTAATACTAGGAAGTACCCCCCTCCCCCCGGGGGGATAACACATCCTTGTTGCATTATCCAAGGGAAACACACTGGAAATCCTCAAGATTTTTCCAATTTGATCCGCACGATGTAGAATCCTCTTTTAGTAGAAACGAATAGCTGCAAGATGCCATTTACTGTAACATGGAAGAAATAGTGTTACGTGGAAGACTAACTGACGTCGCCTTTATGAACTATCGAAAATCTGACCAGGAAATTGAGGTATTTGGCATATTTGTGGGCCGCAAATCAGTGCTCAACATGACGGCGATGCTACTATGTCTGCGTCACGCTATCTTTTTTAGGTGCGTCAAATTTATGCTATTATCGATGCGATGTCACAGCACGTAAAACATGGTAAAATATCATGTATTTGCGGGAAATGCTAAAAAAGAGAGTTATTTATTACATATCCCGCTCGGAAACTATAGGTATAGGATCCTTAGAAGAACAAGAGAGCAATGGTGTCAGGTGAGGCGTTTTAAAGCTGTTATTAGGTATTTTATAGGTTGCTGCTTGATCGGCGGTTGAACTATGCTTTTTATCGGGCGTTTATCGTAGTCGGAGGTCAGTCTTGTTTGTGCAATATTGTGCGATTTTAAGATGATGAAATGTTACCAGAAACAACTAAACATAAGCTCTGGAAATAATCGTTGTAAGGAAAAGGAGATTGTCCGATTTCTAAGCATTTATGAATAACGTGATGTCGAACAGTTGTTTTATGAGAGTTTGCTGTCTTTTGCGTGACAGCCGTTTAGACACATACGGAATTGGTAAAAAATAGCCTCGATGTTTTTTGCTCTGGACACGTCACTTTTTGCGGGCTAAAACAGACATTTTGAGACATCGAACAACAAAGATAAAGCTGAGACTTGACGTGTCGTTTTATCCAGAAAGACATGTACTAGGAGTTATATTCAAACTATATTTTCTTGCGTGACAGCCGTTCAGCAGGCCGCGTTGGAATTTGTTGAAAATACCCTGAACATTTTTTATTGTCGCCGCGTCGTTTTTAGCGGGCCAAAAAAGACAACTTAAGACAGTGAACTATAAGGATTAAGCTTCAACTTGACTAACAGTATAGTACATAAATTTATGTATTAGGATTTTATAGGCCTCCAAAGTTGACCCAAATTTTACTTCAAGCAAGAACACCCGAAGGTCATAATTTTCGACGGGTCAATAAGCAGACTTAAAATTAAAAAAATTACATGTATTTTACATTTTAGGGAAGACTGTAGGATTGTTTACTAAGTCAGGAAATGGCAAATTGGGAGAGCTTCTCGTTGTTGCGTACGGACTTGCTGAAGTTGCACGATTTTTCATCGTTTTTTCCGGGGGGTCAAGCGACCGTCTAGCCGTATCTTGAACTTTTTTATTTTTCGCAAAAACAAAAAAGCGGTGGAACTTTTAAATGAGATTTTTGAAAACTGTTCACCCAGGCGGTCTTTTAGGTGAAATAAAATGAATTGTGAAATTTCGGTTCTGTCGCCGGATTCTTGATATTTACGGGCGGGAGCTCTTAACTCCCGAACTTGAACAGTTTATTCTTTCTATTTTAAACGTAAACAGTTATTGTTTATTGTAATTATATTGTTTAATTAGATTCTTAGGTTAGCATTTGTTTTAACTCCAGCGTAAAATTCATCACGGGTTTTCGTAGGCGCCTCATTGATCCTCCGCTTCGTTTTCTTTGTTGACTTGTACTCGTGTCCTTTTTTTCTCAAATCTCCTAGTATTTCTCAGTAATTAGAACTTTTGTCTGTTTTCGTATTATGAATCATCAGTTTTCTTTCAAGACTTTCTATTGAAATTCCGTTATACTGTTTGAATCTTTTTTAATTTGTCCGCCATTTTGTTTCTGCATGGCTCGAAATCTGTTCAGCTATCCTAACTGTCAATCTTTTTAATTTCAACTTTTTGCGCTCAATTTCACCTTTTTGCACTCAATTTCAACTTTCTGCACTGTTTGGGATTAATTGACATTCTCTCAGCCAATCAGAATGCAGAAATTTTTGCATGTATATTATTAATTGAGTAATTTATACCTATATTTATTGTATAAGGTGGTCTGCCTCGTATGGTGTCTTAGACTCTTTTGCTGACCATCCTTATGGCCTTACTATTCTTTTTTAAATTATTTCAATTATTATTATTATTTTTTTCTTCTCTTATTTTGTAAGTTATGCCATTAAATTGTAATAAATAAAAGAGTGAAGATAGACACTCTTAAACTTGAATTGTTATTTTAAGAACCAAACGTTAAAACAAATCGACAGGTAAGAACTTAAAAATTAAAACAACAAAAGAGTTCTTACCTGTCGATTTGTTTTAACAATTTGGTTCTTAAATAACAATTCGAGTTTAACAGTGAGAACTGTACTATGAAATCAAAGTCTTGTTTTGTTTACATAAAATCGCTTCTCAATCTATCTAATGAATGAACAAACACGTAAAAATGGACAACACAATCTTCTTTCGAAAAAATTCATTCAAATCTCCATTAGAAAAAAGCAAAACGCGTACCATTTAAACTTAAAGCTCATCGAGTTCAAGCTTTCTTCGATGAAATTCAAGAAATCGATACAACTGAATTTAAGCACGTTTTAAAATCAATTTTCCAAAACTAACAATAACACAAAAAAAAGTCACTCACACATTGATATCAACATAAATTCTCATCGAAAATTGTAATCTGTTTTACCTTTAAGTCCCTCGCTTGCTTGGAAATTCAAATCTCTGCTTCTGGTTCTGAAATCCGTTAAAAACAAACATCTCCCGCAATGATAAAACCGTATTAAATACATAAAGTTCCTCGAAGCAAGATTTTATCCCTGAAAGCTCGTCTTTTTCCATGCACCCCTAAAGCGGCTTCTGAGTATCCCTTAATTAGTATCCTTGTCTTGAGTAGCAAACCGCAAAATATTTAGGGAAACAACGCCTTTAATTTAAACGGTTTTCTCCGCTTAGTAAATTCACAGCAAAACATCAGTGTTTTTCCAGCTGACGTGACATTCGACCGTGTAACCGCGCGAAAACCAAAGCCTCGCTTTGGTTTCAACATGACTTCGTACGCGCATGTTTTGCGACGTCATACGCACCCGCGAGCTAGGCCTGCGCGACGGCGGCGGAGGGTTGGCGGCGGACACACGCGCGCCCGCGAAACATTCCGCTAGCCATGACCATGAAAAATGACGGGCATAGGTTCTATGAGTATGGGGCTACGCGCGGGCCTTCGGCCCGCAGAGCTCCGCTATTAAGCAAATTGATTCAGCTGGTGACGTCTCTTAGGACGTTCGCGCTAATTGTTTATGCGCATGCTTACGGCGCACGCAATTCGTGTCGTAACGCCATGCTACGTCATGCACGAGCGCGCGCAAGAGAAGAAATCTAAGCACACGAAGGGCTGGTAGCCGTTGAGTTAACTTTGCTTAGATTTAACTCGCTTGGATGGTCGGTGACCCCCATTTTTTTTCATAGATAATTTTCTTTGCCAATTCTCGACAGATTTTGAAAAAATGAACAAAAAATCAATGTAGGAAGTTTAAATTTTTTCATTTTTCTACCCGCGCGACATCGAATCCTGGCAACTTGCGGCTGTCAGAGTTTGCAAATGCTGTCGTTTACAGATTAGATTTCCTCTAAGGAACGTTACCAGTTGAATGAATTTGCTTAATAGACCCACTCATACAAAATTTGGCACAGAAAATTGCATTTTAGAGATTCATTAACAATATTTTCAGACTAACAGACATTGGGGCCATATCGAGTAGGGAATGCCGATTTTTCGAAATTAGGGTCACCTTTCAGATATCTTATTACCGAAACAAAGTCGGCGAGCCCCCATTTTTTTTGCATTTCTGACACGAGTAACTCATTGCCTAACTACAGCAAAAGTTTTATAAAAAAAATCAATGTTAGAAGATTTTCGCGCGAACGTCCTTAAAGTATCCTATTAGGTTAAACATATCTTTATTTTAATAGGCAATCCTTACCCACAGCAAAGATCAGCACAGAGCTGTTAAGGACCACGAACAAAACATTGACAAAGATCGAGTCGTTTTCTAAGTATTTTCCGCTGGCGTCAGGCTGACCATATATAGAGCCAAGGCAAACGTTGAAGAATATTATCCACAGCACAAACGTTTGAAGACGATCTTCAAATTTCCCTTTTATGGGTCTAAAAAGGGTGTAGGCAATTCCCGATACACTAACGGTGACCAAAGTAAAGCCAATCTGAGAAAGGCTCTCAGATTCAAAAACAAAGATCAATGAGATAAGAACAAGTTTTCGGTACATCTCAATTATTTCCCAAAACCAATATTTCTCCTTGTAATTCTCGAAAAACACCTTGAAACCAAAAGCAATTTCGTTTTCAGTTTCTGACTCCCGGAGTTTGTAAATCGGAAACAGGAGCATCAGGGGGAATGCAATAGGGTACAGAGCACATACCGCAGCGATTTTCCATATGAACGTGTGTCGAGGGGTGAAGCAGTGAATGGAATAATCAGCCTTTAGAAGGGAGATACAATCGTTACCATCTTCCCTGAAGCACACGTTGACACACACACACCAGGCAAGGGCAGTATGTCAATAATCTTCTTACTTGTCACCGGGCACGATAACAGAAGAAATAAGAATATATTGCGATAGCACGACTTCTTCAATCTTGATATTTTCATGATCTTTTCGCTCATAAAAATCTCCATCTTACTGATGTGGCGTTTCTTCAGGAAGAGGTACAGAAGTATCAGAGAAACAACCAATATGTTGGTGCCAACCGCGAAGACAAATTGTAGGAATGAATCTGGTCGCAATTTAGGGTGAATGCAACTCAACGGTGCAAATTGCAAAATGTTTCCCTCGACAAACTTCAAACATTTTTCCATCGAGATCAGAGTTACGGGCCATTGAACACGCACGAGCGCTGAAAAAATTCCAGCAATGACTTGATAAAATCCAACCACAATTTTGCAACAAGACATGACGACATCTGCAACGGTACGATTGTTTTCTGTGCGTCTCGAGTCGCCCCAGAGAACCACCAGAAAAACCGCAACAAAGGCCAGAACTACTACAATACATGATATGATGGTGTTTATCATGCTTGGACATTCCAGGCACTTGTTGAATCGGAAGTAGTGATTGTTAGAACACGTGGCACACAGGGTACCCTTGTATCTGGCTTGACATTCTGAGTCAATTCCGCCATTACAAGAATCAGAATACGGACATTTTCTAGGCTTCGGTAGCATTTCTGGAAACCTGGAGAAATTTTTGTCGTATTGAGGCCCCAGAGTGTTAATATTTTTAACGAACATTTTATATAATTCCTGCTCACTTTGACTAGGCCATTTCCAGTAATAATTAGGCGCCAGTATTGCTGTATCGTTGACACAGTTTATACCATGAGTTGGACATACTGAACAGGGGCCAAAACGATCCATGCGGTAAAATCCATGAAGGCATCTGCATGCACGATAGCCAGCGGTCTCATTCGAAAGGGTGCCTGTTCGTATACAAGGAAGATAATTAGTATTATGAAAGAAAACTTACCTTAAAACAGGTTTCTTTTTTCCTGTAGCTTAAAGCTTACGAGAATTACACTTTTTTGGGCGAATGCGAGCAAAACACAATATTCATATTTGCTTTAATTTGTTATGTGGTTTAAAAATATTTACCGCTCACTTTCATTTATCCATACGTAAACGCCTCAACGATTGACACAATGGACCTTTCCCGATTCAGTGGGATAATCAGGGAAGTCTACGATTTCGTGTTTGCATAAGTTGGCAAAATCTAGGACGGTCAGGATACAGCAAAATCCACAATCGTCTGGGATTTTCCCGACATATCAAAACCATTCTGATTCGGGCACGCGCTAAGGACGCACGAAAATTATAAGCAGTAGTGATGCGCAATACAGTACCTGCTCACTGTTAACTAGTGTCGTCGTACCAAGTGGCATAAGGCCTCGATATGCATGCAGTAGACCTTTTTGAAGTAATATCTGCCATTTTGAAAATGGAGCAATCAGGTCATGATCGTGAAATACAATCTTTGTAGGGGAAAAAATCAAAGGCTCCTATGAGCCAACCCGCGAAAAATCGCCTTTGCGGACGATCAAATGTGTGGTCAAAGGCGTATCAAAGACCTCCTTTGCTACATCTTTCCACACCTGTGACGCGCGTCAAAGATCATCTTTGATGTCGCCTTTGACATAGTGGTAAAGGTGGTAAAGGCCGTCTTTACCACATCTTTGACATATACCTTTGACGCGCATCAAAGATTACATTTGATTCACCTTTGTCCACTATCAAAGGTTTGTCAAAGGTTTAGTCAAATTCGTCTGTGATTTGTGACAAAAGTAGATCAAAGGCGTTTGGTCAAATCCGTCTGTGACGCGTGTCAAAGGTTGAACAAAGGTGTTTGGTCAAATCCGTCTGCGACGCGTGCCAAAGGTTGACCAAATGTGTAGTCAAATCCGTCTGAGACTTGTGTCAAAGGCTTGTCAAAAGTGAATCGTCTTTGCCATGTGCTTTACACACATTTGACCCTCGTCAAAGGCCATCTTTGATCCCGCCTTTATATAGTGGTAAAGGTGACAAAGGCCATCTTTACCACATATTTGACATATGCCTTTGACGCAAGTTAAATGTGATATTCAATTCGCTTTTATTTTGTCCACTATCAAAGGTTTGTCCAAGGCGTAATCACATTGTCTATGATTGCTGTGAAAAGTGTGTCAAATATCTTGACCACTTTTAGAAATTTAAATTAAATCATTAAAAAATACTGGTGTTACGTCAGCAATATTCATTATGATAAATATAGAGGCCATGATGACTGTTTTAAAAATTCAATTTTAATGATGTCAAAAGCAGAATACACTCTGTACTAAATTAAAAGTGCCATAAAACTGTTTCAAATAGCATCAGAAAATACATGGTTGAATTAAAAATTAATTAATGAGGCCTTAACTGCAATAGTGTACAAATGCGTCACAAAATTGTCATGCAGTAGTACTAATAAGAAGCAAATTGGTAAAGGTAATACAATGGTTTCAAGGGGTATTTGGGGGATAAATACCTCGAGTAATATTTTAAAATTGTCCCAAAATATCACGAGCCGCTTGGATTATTTGTTTATACTGCAAGGCTAAAAAATTTCTCTTTTTCTAACGCTCACACATGTGATCAGCGATTCGGGACCAAAAGATTACTTCAAAATAATGTTCTTAAGGTGACTCCAAGTAGTTTTTTTTTTTTTTTTTTTGGGGGGGGGGGGGGGGGGGGGTGGGGTGGGGGGTCACACTTTCCCTTTTGAATGCGCTTATACATAATCTTACTTTAGCTCAATGAATCTGAATTTGATATCAGCTGTTAGGCTAAGATGAAAGTTTTGGATGATGCTCTTTTTATGCTAATCAGCGTTTCCATAGCAACAGTAAACGAATATGGCGAAAAACAGTTTTTCCTAAATATCTTTTGATTTTGGAGCTACCCGCAACAAGCGAATATATGCGCTATAATCTACATAGTGTAGCACACTAAATGGGAAAATTTCAAACATATTAAACTGTTTGATTTTCAATCGCTAAAACATTTTAATACGTGTTTTTTCATGTTTAAAATATAAGCGGTCAAAACATTTCATAGGTCTCACAAATTATCATTAAATTATCACAGAAAGTTTACTCAGACTTACATTATTACTCCGTGCAAATAGCTCTGACTAATTCATCGGCAATAAAGAGATCGAGCTTATCATTCAAGTGCAGTTTAAAAAGAGGGAAAACGTCAAGAAAGACTGCATTTGAATGAAAAGCTCGATCTCTTTATTGCCGAGGAGTTAGTCAGAGCTATTTACAGGGAGTAATAATTTAAGTCTGAGGAACTTTCTTTGGTAATTTAATGATAATTTGTGAGACCTATGGAATGTAATGACCACTTTTAATTCAAACATGAAAAAACACGTGTTAAAAATGTTTCAGCAATTTATTCAAAATCGAACAGTTTAATTTATTTGAAATTTTCCAATTTAGTGTGCTATACTGTGTAGATTATAGCAAATTTATTCGCTTCGCGGCTCGGTAAATATCCACCACTACCCACCTCCACTTCGGTGAATAGTTGTTAATTATTCCTGTAAGAGATTCTGATTTTTAGGGTTTTACAGAAATAACAAATTTCTTGCCTGCAACAGGATTATATCCTTTAAGGAGGCTCGTACCCATTTTTCAAGTTCACACCCTTTCAATTTTAATGGGCCATATCTTTTGTTGTAGCGCATAAAAGGTCAAGCACTTTGCATGCAAACACACAATACATTGAACTTTATGGGAGTTTAG
The DNA here is from genome assembly GCA_024195265.1 of Dendrophyllia cribrosa. Classification (NCBI taxonomy): domain Eukaryota; kingdom Metazoa; phylum Cnidaria; class Anthozoa; order Scleractinia; family Dendrophylliidae; genus Dendrophyllia; species Dendrophyllia cribrosa. The sequence continues at coordinate 54,025,963 of JAJLRJ010000003.1, forward strand.
GATTTGTTTACATCGGTGCTTCCATGGCAACAGAATAGTGATCCTCCGAAATTCACAAGTTGCGGAGTTTCTCTAGATCGAGAGAATTTTTTGTAAAACCCGCTTGTGGACCAATAGATTAGACCATGGGCTTCAACTGGACAAAGTTTAAAAGAAATGTATGAGAGCGTTTTTGAAATTTTGGGGGATGAAGTTTTGGGGATTGTTACAGTACAGTGAAAAACATACCATCGACATAATTGGCAAATATCTAAAGAAAACAATGCGCGATGGGAATGCAGTTTCATCTCATAGTAGTTTGATTCCATTTTAATTGGTGTGTGAAAAAGTGAAGGGGTTGCTTTGCCCGATTGCTAGAAAGAAGGATTTGATTAGCGTACGTTCAGCTGCTCTTGTTGCCATTTTTGTATGTAATTTGGTCTATGCCTACGAATGTGATGATAATTTGGAAACCGTGAGATTGTTTTTTTTTTAATTGACAACCTCGAGATTAATCATCAGTTTATATGTCCTGCAAGTTTCAAGGGCATTGAAGACATGCAAGGCAATAAAATAGGGCCTCCAATGTACCAATGTTTTCATGCAGACTTTGTGTGTACAAGTGAGCGTCCTCATTATTCACGAGTATTGTTTTCAAGTTTCATATGCACGTGCAAAACTTTAGCAAAAAGTTTATTTGCATCGAACAGAACGCTCGATTGCTTTCCCAAGAATTTTCCGTAACATGCTAATAACTGGCTTGAGAATTATAATAACATTACGCACTCGATGTCGCGCAATTACGCTGTAATGCAGCCATACCTAGGGTCTCTGTAAAATTGCAGGACAAGAAGAACATATTCAAATTTATAAACGAAATACAGAAACAGTGCTTCTTATGTCCCACGCAAGAACAGTGTGACAATTTTATATTTTAGCTGAGAATTTTGCTTTGCGCTATATTATATCTAAATAAGTAACAGATGCTACGCCGATTGCAACAAATAACCAGAGTGAGACAATCATAAACCATCGCCAAAGCGTGTTATTTCTGCATCCCACTTGATGAAATTAAACGTGACGTTTCCGACGTTGTCTTCATCAGTACTGTTGTCATTGCTATTCGTAACGCAAGCCAGTTATTAGCATGTTTCGGAAAATTCTTCGGAAAGCAATCGAGCGTTCTGTTCGATGCAAATAAATTTTTTTGCTAAAGTTTTGCACGTGCATATGAAACTTTAGTCCAGTAGCGGGTTTTACAAAAAATTCTCTCGATCTAGAGAAACTCCGCATTTTGTGAATTTCGGAGGATCACCATTCTGTTGCCATGGAAGCACCGATGCAAACAAATCCTATACTCACATAAAGCTCAGTGTATTGTGTGTTTGCATGCAAAGTGGCGTGTCTTTTTATGCGCAACAACAAAAGATATGGCCCATTAAAATTGAAAGGGTGTGGACTTGAGAAATGGGTACGAGCCTCCTTAATTGCTACATGGTTGCTAACGGCAATCGAAAGCCAACAATAACTCATCCCTGCCAATTAACTGTACTGCCATGTATATCAGTCATACATATAACAAGTTATGAGCCACAGCTATGTTTGAAAAGTTTAAAAATTAATTAACTATTATATGAACGTTTATGGTAAAATTCAAGTACTTTTTTTTTGTGGATTTTCAGTGTCAAATTTCGGCTTTCACGAAATCAATACATAAGATCATATTTCAGGTGCTGAAATGAAATAATGTTTTCCATGACAAGAATTTTTTACAGGAGATGAATTTCACTGAGACGACAACACATTTTGTCATCTGCCCACTTGTTATCATTACAAAATTACACATGCGTTATAGTTAGTTTGTTATAAAGTTGAAGAAAAGACAATATACTGTTTGTTGCATCTTTTCAAGACCATATGTGATATGAAAACATGACTGTGAAGTAGGTTTCAAGTGTGGTGTGACTGTAACATAATTTATGCATTAGGTGAACCTAATCTCACCTGACTCTAGATCAGAAATGAGTTCGGCAAACAGGCATGCATTTTAATTGCAATGTCAGTTGAAGTTGTTTGTGCCCTGAAAATGTTATCCATGCATTTACAGCCCCCTTTTTGTCTTATCTTTCAAACTTAAGTTATGATCACTTTGAATGCAAATTACAGTTCTCAGATTATGAACAGGCTAAGTCACACATTTGTTTGAACAATCATGGCATGTTTTATACCAAAATATAAAGGTCGTGTTTTCACATGATTGTTTACGTATGCTCGATGCGATACTGTACATCAAGAGAAAATAATTGGACAGAGAGGGAGTCTCCCAGTAATGGGTTTGGGATATCTTAATTGCAAAAAAGTTATTTTTAGTAACAATGCGGACCAATGCGGAAACATTTTCCGGTGAGCTGGTTGACTTCCGGAAGACTTGCTTTCTTGAATCAGCGCATCAAATCGAGGCGGAGTCAACAAATTAAAAAAATGGCGACCATCGCAGTGGTAATTTCGCATGTGAAGAAGAAAGTAAAATGGTCCTGTTTGAGCAAAGAACGTTATATAATACCACACCGGCTGGATACATAGATCTCCATCTGTCTTAATTCGCAAACTGTTGCAACTGAAGCGGTAAAAAGGGGGCTGGACAATTCAACTTACCGGACAGATGCCAATCAACCATCCGCTCCAATCTCTTGTAAGCGTCGTTTCTAAAAGTTTGAAGTCGCTTTGCTCGATCGATGGCCAGCCCATCCAAACTTTTCAGACATGAAATAGTTGCATACTGTAGAATTCAAAGTTGTTATGTTTTCGGTAGCTGAAGGATAGAAGGATGCTCTTCTGGGAAAATCACTTTTTAGGGATTTCAACACGGCAAGGAGGTAAAAATGCTAAAACCGGCTCGCATGCATGCATGCATGGATTTGTTTTCTATAAGCTTTATAAGTTTGGAAGGACTTTGTCAGGTGCAACTTCTTTCCATGGAAAATGGATATCAGTTCTGTTGAGGTCAGCTACCAAGAAGCTCTATACTGACAGGTTAGAGGTTATTTAGAGCCAAAGTGTAAGTACAATTTCTGGAAAAGTGATTGAATTTTCTTTTTATGATGGGCCGCGTGCGAAGTTTAATTTTTGCGTAGTTAGTTTTCATCTAAACTTGGATTATTGACTTCGAAAAAATCCAATAGACTTGTATTATTTTATTTTTACAAAAGCGAATAAATAAAACACACTTTTCTAGTGATGTCACCTTAATTAATTTATTGAACTTTGTGATAAAAGGCCACCATTTCTTTTTAGTATAAGTGTAAGCTTAAGTTTTATATAAGGTTAAGCTTAAATCGCGGGCCTCCCCTTTGTCCATGTTGTGAGACAAAAGATCAGAAAGTTTGGCTGACACTGTATGCGACGTCAAAAAACTTAAATGACCTAATCTAGAAAATAAAGGGAATCAATAAGTATTGTAGCTAAGGCCAAAATGCATTGACCGTACACTTAAATTCCACCCAAGGCAATTTTTTTTCACTAAATGATTTCGAAGAGCGGATCGATGCCTTGCTTGGAAGCTGCCGCCGTTTACACGCTTTGTATTTAGTATTTTTTGCATAAATTTCTATGGACATCTTTATTCGCCTTGTCACATTTGTTTCATAAACGAATCAATTAGGTCCTTTTCTGTACGTTTCTTTTATTGGATTATTTCGCCAAAATAGTTTCAGAGAAAGGAGTTATTTTCGCGTGTTAACAAACAACGCGAGTTTCAGCGTCCGACTTCACCAAAAAAGTCTCCTGGCTTTTTCTTGGATTTTATTTAACGATGCCTCTTTTTAATACGGTTAACACCACTGGCTTATTTTTCATTGAAGTTTGGTTGTAATCTAAGAAGGGAAAGGAGATCCAAAATCGATATTTTCGTGAGTAAACCAAAATATTCACTTCAGACTTTCTGAAATTCGTTTTCTTCGTCATTTTCGTGCCAAACATAACAAGATCTTGGCTTCATTTTGTAGCCTCAGCATGTCTCCACGGCCACAGTTTTACTTTCATATTTGCTGGTTCATACTAACAGAATTTTGTAATATCTTTGATGTCTTTTATCCCAGGTCACAGCTAAGGTAACCGGAAAATATTCCTGAAGTTTGTCACTCAGTTCGAAGGAACTTTGCAGGTCCAATTTTCCCCAGCAGTTTTTAAATGAATAAAAACTTTATTTTTTAACTGAAATTCAGACGATACTCCAATGGCGAAAACAAACAGGCATCGTTTTGGAATAAAAATACAAGGAAAGGCCAGCAAACATTTTTGTGAAGCTAAAAATTGCGTTTTGTCGGCTGAAACCCGCGCGTTGTTTGTTTTAATAAGTCCATAAAAATTCTCAGTGACCAGTTATAATCCAATCAAAGCAACGTTCAGAAAAAACAACTTATTGATTTTTATGAAACATAACTTGGACAAGGCAAATGAAGATGTCCGATCCATTTTTTTATAGGCTTATATAAAAAAGGTAAATGGAAAGCTTGTAAACGACGGCGGTTCCAAACAAGGCACCATCCGTAGTTTTCATTTATTAAAAAACGTGGCCTTGGATATAATGCATTTTTGTATTGAAACTTAGCTAAAATTCTTTAAGCTTAAATACAAAAATTAATAATATTAATTGCCTTTAGTGTAGAGTAGAACATTAAAGTTTTTGACATGATACCGTGTTCAGCAAACTTTAAAACTGAGGTTAAACTGACAAACAAAGGATCGATGCCACATGCGAGTTTACTAAAATAAAAAAGAAATGGTGGCCATTTTTTTACAAAGTTCAATAAAATAATTAAGGTGACATCACTAGAAAAGTGTGTTTTATTTATTCGCTTTTTAAACATAAAATAATACAAGTCTATTGGATTTTTTCGAAGTCAATAATCCAAGTTTAGATGAAAACTAACTACGCAAAAATTAAACTTCGCACGCGGCCCATCATAAAAAGAAAATTCAATCACTTTTCCAGAAATTGTACTTACACTTTGGCTCTAAATAACCTCTAACCTGTCAGTATAGAGCTTCTTGGTAGCTGACCTCAACAGAACTGATATCCATTTTCCATGGAAAGAAGTTGCACCTGACAAAGTCCTTCCAAACTTATAAAGCTTATAGAAAACAAATCCATGCATGCATGCATGCGAGCCGGTTTTAGCATTTTTACCTCCTTGCCGTGTTGAAATCCCTAAAAAGTGATTTTCCCAGAAGAGCATCCTTCTATCCTTCAGCTACCGAAAACATAACAACTTTGAATTCTACAGTATGCAACTATTTCATGTCTGAAAAGTTTGGATGGGCTGGCCATCGATCGAGCAAAGCGACTTCAAACTTTTAGAAACGACGCTTACAAGAGATTGGAGCGGATGGTTGATTGGCATCTGTCCGGTAAGTTGAATTGTCCAGCCCCCTTTTTACCGCTTCAGTTGCAACAGTTTGCGTTTTAAAACAGATGGAGATCTATGTATCCAGCCGGTGTGGTATTATATAACGTTCTTTGCTCAAACAGGACCATTTTACTTTCTTCTTCACATGCGAAATTACCACCGCGATGGTCGCCATTTTTTTAATTTGTTGACTCCGCCTCGATTTGATGCGCTGATTCAAGAAAGCAAGTCTTCCGGAAGTCAACCAGCTCACCGGAAAATGTTTCCGCATTGGTCCGCATTGTTACTAAAAATAACTTTTTTTGCAATTAAGATATCCCAGCCAACGCCCCTAGACTCCCTCTCTGTCCAATTATTTTCTCTTGTGTACATCCATTCATTTCTTGAAGCTTGAATTATTTTTTGAATGTGGAAGTATGACAAGCGATTCTCTTAACTTACATCATTTCCTTTACCTGTATATTTGTTTTAATCATTTTTCATTAATTTTAATTTTTTTAAGTATTAATAAATTAACTGATTTTTTCGTAATGATTTTCATTAACTGCTGCTTTAAAAATAATCAAGCATTCTTGGGACCGAAAGGGTGGCTAATATGTTCACTCGTTCTAATGGAACCTGAAAAGTGTCTTAAGTTTAAGCATGATCTGTTCAGTGGCTCTTTACACTCTTGAAAGTTATAGAGAAATATTTACTTCTTTGGTCTTCTGATCATCGCATTCTTTGATTGAATAACCAGACACGTGTAGCTGCCAACGGCAAGCTGACTTGGCAACGCAGCCCAGCAAGACATCTTTGCCCTTTAAATTTTCATGCCTGTTTACACATAAAATTAATTACCTTCAAATAAACATACTAAGGCAATTATAACATTGTGCTTGCAAAAAGAAAAATCAAGATTTCAAACAAAGCACAGGGTCCAATTTAATGGGAGGTTGCTGGAAAATCAAATAATATAAGCTTAATTTCATGACTTTTTAATAAACTGTCTTTATTGGGCATGTGATCTGAAAATGTTATTAGTTTATACTGTTGGAACAGTAAAATGTATCTTTGTTAGAAATTAATATTAATTTCACCCAAATGTAAAACTAAAAGTAGAACAGAAGAACTCACCACTTGTAAAGAAAAAAATTGTAGGTTGTAAATTGTAAATTGTAAGCATGATGCCTGCGACCATGATTATTTATTATTCAAGTTCAATGCACCCAAAAACAATGCACCCAAAATGCACCCAAAACATATGAATTAGTTTTTAAACATGGAGCTCAATGTTCTATGCAGCAAAAACTTCAACATTCCCTGTAGCAAGATTGTGTATCACAAATGAAATATGCGATGTTGAAGTGCAATTTTAAGCTTAAATATTATGAACAAACAATTCGGTTTTCTACAAACTGGTATCCCGCCATTTTCAGTTGCAAATGACAGATAAAATTAATGATGAATAAAACGGATATCCAGGGTTTGTCATTAATATAAAAAGTTCACTAAATAGCCTCGTTGGGTGACCTTGTATTTCATAAACAAGCATCAAAAGCTAACATTTTATATACAAAAAGGATTAGCTGGAAATAAATAAAGTTCATTCTGTTTGTTTACCGGCAAGTTTAATAGAAGTCCGAGAAAGCAAATATCCGTGTTGGAACGCTTGAGAACTCTTAGATCTTATTTAAGGCTTAATGAAATTTTTCAAATGTCAAAAAGAGACTTACCTTTTAATCTTAAGTGAAGTTTGGGTCAAAGAAAGGTGGAAAGATTATTATCCAAACGATCTTCTGAACGCAGGAAAATCAGAATATTTTTTCTCTTCGACTCACTCTGTACGCGTCAGATGTATCTTGGTTGTGATTGGTCAAAGAGAAATGGCAACCGGCGGAAAGCGCGGGAAACTGGCTGCCTCGGCTCCAGTCTATCGTCCGGCCGCTCGGGACGGCCATTTTGGTCAGTTAATCGTAAGTAAACGTGACAAGATGTTCAAAACAAAAGCAAAGCCGTCATATCTTTCACTTCATCTTTGAAGTCAAAGTTCTTAGTATGTTTGACCTCACCTTTGACAAATGTCAAAAGAAACGAATACCAAAGCCGTCATATCTTTGACTGTACCTTTGACGCGTGTCAAAGGCGAAGTCAAAGTTGTTTACATATTTGACCTCGCCTTTGACAGGGGGCCAAAAGAATATCAAAGCTGTCATATCTTTGACTTCACCTTTAACGCGCGTCAAAGGTGAAGTCAAACACGTCGTCGTATTTGACCTCGCCTTTGTCCCGTCTCAAAGGTATATGCAAAGCCGTTATATATTTGGCATCACCTGTGACGCGCGTCAAAGGCGAAGTCAAAGTTGTTTCCACATTTGACCTCGCCTTTGACAGGTATCAAAAGAATATCAAAGCTGTCATATCTTTGACTTCACTTTTGGCGCAAGTCAAAGGTGAAGTCAAACACGTTGTCGTATTTGACTTCGCCTTTGTCCCATCTCAAAGGTATATGCAAAGCCGTTATACATTTGACATCACCTTTGACGCGCGTCAAAGGTGATGTCAAAGTCGATGCCACATTTGACCACACCTTTGATGAAAGTCAAAGGTATAGCAAATCCAATATTTCAAATGCTCTAAGTGAAAGATTTCTTACCAAATTTGCAGAGGTTATGAGTACGATCCAAGTGCAGTACTTAGGTATTTATATTGTAAATGGTAAAAAAAAGTTCCGTAAAGGACTATTAAAGAATTTTGCGTTACTCGGTCGCTAATAACTTATCGAGTCAAGTCTCGAGTCTCCATTTGAAGTCTGCACATCGGAGGACTCCAAATGCAAAACATTAGAGCAACGCTTTCATAATGTCTACCTTTTCGGTGGTCGACTATTCTCCGCACTATATTCCTTTGCATTTAGCACAAAAGCCTTATGAACTGGTCAGCGGAATTACCAAGAAAAGTTTACAGCTGATAAAAGTAGTGAGTGAGTGGGTGAGTGAGTGAGTGCAAATTTGCATATTTTCCACCGTCTGCGATAACACGTTCATTATGCGTCGCGTATTCGCGAGTTAAAAACGGGAAAAGTATTTTACCTAGTATCTCAAGTTTAACATTTATCAATTTTTCAGATATTGAATTTGACGGAAATTATTTGAAATCTGATTTAGATCCGGGTTTTTCCCATACAAACACTGTATTTCATGACCCGTTTGCCCTATTTTCAAAATGGTAGATGTTACTCCGAAAAGGTAAAAATGCAATGTTAGAGAATTAACTTAGCATGTATGGTTCTTACCGTACGGACATGCGTAGCAGTCAGTTGGACTTTTTCCAGGATGACGTTCCTCGGAAACGTAAGTACCTGTACTACATCTAGTGCAGTTAACCTGCCCCATTTCGCTCTGATAAAAACCTCCTGGAAAATAACATGCAATTTGTTTAACAGGACGTTAAATCTGGATCTCTATTTAAGAATAGCTTTCACTTATCATTAACGGATTGCACTATTCCAATCAAATTCCAACTTTAAAACGAATATTGTAATAATCCAACTGACATCTCATTTAACATAACGAATGTTGAAGAGTGGCTCTTGCCTGACGTCAACCCCTCCCAGGCCCGCCCCTCTTGCCGGCTCTTTTTCGTGGTTTCGTCACCTGAGCCTGCTCACAGCTTCATCACAATGGCGCACCAGGACGATCACAATAGATAGACTACCTAGATATTAAAGTTACCTGCGGGGCATCGAATACAACCGCCAATACCATCACTATGAGTACCAACCATACAAAATGTACAGTTCATACATTTTGCAATTGTTTTGGGATTGCAGTTAATACATGTGAAGCCTGAGCTGTACAGACCCTGTCTGTTTGACATTTCATTTACGTAAAGGACTACATAGAAAGAAAATGATGGAGCACATTCACTGAGGAAACAAAAAACATAAAATTCTGTTAAATTCCTAGAAGAGGCTGTTAACATCTGCACAGATGCTCAGGAAACTTTTTCCGTATAAGAAAGTCAAGGTTTTTAATGATCGACTTGCTTAGCTGGCTATAGGATTGTTTGCGATAAATAACCGACAGACAGGTAATATTTTAGGTCAGCTATGCGAACCAATTGTGAAAACATAAGTGATTAATTGTAATTCCTACTTTACATACAATTCCCCTTGCTAGCTTCTCGCTGACGTTCTTTTTTAAATAAGGCATATCTTGTTGGATAAATCAAGATGTACAACAATGGATGCCACCGCCTCTAAGGTTTTTCTCAATTTTTTCAAGAGTATCTATCGTTAGCTCATGCCGTCTTCTGTAGCTGTTTATTTATCCTTGAGACACAGTTTGGTATAGTTTGACGACAATCGGTTACTATGGTAACGAGATATGACGTCATAAGTAGCATGTGGTCAAGCCATTTTTTACTAAAAATGCTTGTTTTTAACCTTTTTTTCGGTGAAAACATATAAAGTGCCACCAAAAGCAGCAAAATGTTTAATTGTACAGTCGATCCTCTCGTTACGGATACCTCTCTAATACGGACACCTCTCTATCAGGGACAGTTTCCTATGTCTCGTCAAAATTCTCACATATCTTTTTAAAAAAAAAAACTCTATAATACGGACCCTCTCTAATATAATACGGACAACGGACACTAAATCTCGGCCCCAGAGAGCAAATTCGTATAAACTTAACTTTTTTATTACGGACACTCCGGTGATCATTTGATGATAGTTTGTGCCAATGTAATACAATTTCCTGTTTGTGTTTACAAACAAATATCGAAAGACGTTTTCAGAATTGTACCTTATGTTACTTTTTTACATGCAGCATTGCGTTGTAGTTCGTTTAGTTTCATACAGTGATTGGTATACGGTATGTAGCTGAGATGTGCAATGTAGCAATCTACTCTGTGATAGACAGTGTCTCAATTCTGTATAGTAATCAATTTAGATGCAGTTAAAAGACAAGTGTGAGCCTGTTTTTAGTTACTGAAGACTTAAAACTGTCAGTGGAGTCTTAAAAGTGACGTCATCGTGGTGACCTCTATACGGACACCTCTCTAATACGGACAATTTGCTCTGTCCCTTCGGTGTCCATATTAGAGAGGTTCGATCAACTGTATCATATTTTACAACTCTAGAAAAAATTATTTGCAATTTCCGCATTTTTCCGATGAGGTTGAATTTTTAGTAAAATCCAAGATGGCGGCCATCTTGGCGGCCATTTTGGATTACGTCACGGACCCCAGCAGGGCCATAATTCATAATATTTTCATTATCTTGTAGAAGACATCACAGGCTATCTATTAGGGGTAAAATATTTCCGAAATATTGTAACACCGCGAAAACCCACCCCTTGTGCCAAGGTACCCCTTGTACCACTGTGTACGTCCAAGAGTTAATTGGTTCATCATGCAGTTTTGGTTAACATGGCTGTGTGGCAAACTTTGCAACAGATAACATGTATAAAGGCAACACCAAAGTAATCCATTTATCAATTGATTAAAGCTTTACATATTCAGAGGCTTTACGAAGTTTGATACGTTAAGCTAATCATGATACTTTGGTTTTTACTGTGATAGACCGTTTGTTGGTGTAAATCCCATCTCCCTGAGTCAAAAATCGATCTTCTTATGTTACTTACATAAAAGCAGTGTAGCTTCCTGGAGAAAGCTGCTGGAGGTTTTTACACGACATAGCCCTGTAAACAGATTTTGTTTAATTTTTAGTCAACATGGCGAATTGGACAATAATTTGTTAACTTTTACCTCTAATAGGTATTCGGTTTTAATCGAAAAAGTTATACTTAAATTGAGATTTTAATGCCACTGACGTACAGCTGTAGATGTTCACCTTTTTTTAACTTAAAATGGTGCCCTGCCATGTACAACTGAAGACACTTTTGAACTGAACAACCTCAGCGGCACGAAAATCGGCTGCCCGGGTAGGGGGGGAGGGGGACTCATTAAAGTTTTTTGTAGGGGTGTGTGGCTCTTTTAAAACCCTTACCTATTTTCTGACCAAAATAGGTGATTTTCCTACGCATTTTAAGACCTGACCCCGAAGGGATAGAAATTGTCAGACCAAAACGATCCCAAAACGTAATCGTACTCAATTTCGGCCGCACATATCTTTATAGCTCATGTACGGAAGTACGTCAAACTCCGGGATTGCCTGTCAGTTATATATCAGGGTCCATCCGTGTCTACAATCTGACGCATTCAAATGAAAGCTCCTTTTCCTGTATTTTACCAAAATAGAGGCATTTCATTTCAATTTTGGCTTAGGCCACCTTTAAGAGATAAAAGCCCCATCGTTTCTATATATATTTTAGTTTTTAAAGGCTCCAGCAACTCCAGTCCGTTCACATAGAACCTCGAACAAAGCTATTGAGATAGTTCCCTTACGTCGGTTTTAATTCAGCACCATAACTCGGCATGAACAAATGACCCCCCTCCCAATCCCCCGTGCAATGTTGTTTTGTTCTTGTGATCTCGAAATCAACATTGGGAAAGGGTAGGGGAGGCGTAGAATTGTATAATGGCATTTGAGATTTTTTTTTTCAGGATAATAGAGAAATGTAGGCGTAGTTTCAGTTAGTCTCAACTAGGTTTATCTGATGATAGGTGAACGCTTGTTCGTTTGTCTCACGATGGAGTCACTTCGAGTTGTTGATCGCAACTTTTCGACTGCTATTACTGCTAGTCTTCATCAGGCGATGAGGTAGATTGGTTACGTGTCGCTTATGTAGCACGTTGGTTTGTTGCTATTGGTGCATTTTGATCATCATTATTATTCCTAAAAGATGTTGTTGTGCTTCTTGATTGTGGGCATCCATGCTTCAGAAAATTCGATTCCACTATCGATCTCTGTTGATATTATTAGGATGAAGTCTTATGTGGATGGCCTCTTTAATCCTACGGGTGTACCAGTGTGGGTCACGGTCAATAAACTTAACCTTGTTCCAAATTGGAAAGTGCCCGGTCTTGTTACACACCATGATGAACAACAACCACATTATTTATAGGTTTATCTGATGCTGTAGCTTCTTTGCGCCTCAAAATGGCATATAAGACCGTGTTAACCCTAATTCAGACCAGGCTTTTTTTAGTCTTCTGGCACTGTTAGAAAAGGGACAAAATTAAGCACAACGAATCAAAATCAAAAGGAAAATGCAAAAATATGATTTTCAGTTGTTAAATGTACTACAAGAATGCTAAAAATGCTTTGTTTTAACGTAAATTTAAGCCGAAAACTCAAAGTATCTTTTGTTTGTCTTAAACATTACACATACACTGTTGTATTCGATGTCATTTCTTCGAATATCTTCACTGATATTGATCCAAAGGGATTGTTAAACAGTGTCCTGCGAACAAAAAAAAATATGACATATTAAATCCTTTATTTAAGTCAGCAAGATTTTTGTAAACAGGGCTCCACTAAAACCAATATTTATTTACATTGAACAAGAAGCTATACACAGATTGAACCCGTGGTGTGTTAACCCACTGCAGTATTGATTCCCGAGTGCTTTGATTGCTTTTACGAAGAAACATAAAACTATTTCTGAAAAGTAAGAAATGGCAAGTTATATTACATAAAAACACAAAACTTGCCGAAACAATAAGCGGCGAACATAATATCAAACAGTCCTATCTATCCATGAACGCCTTGCATTGTCTTGAAAACTTGTATGCTGTAATTCTACCTTCTGCTTCTTAAGTCAATACACGGAGAGATTTTTCCGCCATCTTGAAATCAAGAGCGAGATTACGAAGTCGCGTGTCAACCAATCAGACCAGTGAAACTAAAATATACGTGCATAAATTTGCTTGCACAAATGTGACACGAAAAACAAAAAAGAATACTCGGAGCCGAATCTATATCACGTCGGCTTACGCCACGAGTAATAAACAAATACTGCTGATAAATAAATTTCCCCAGCTTTTCATGGAAACGTTGGTGCTGTCGTTTAAAGGAAAACTGACTGATAAAGGATATAAGGTGGAATATTAATTGAAGCATGTAATATATATATATATATAGAGAGAGAGAGAGAGAGAGAGAGAGAGAGAGAGAGAGAGAGAGAGAGAGGGAGAGAGAGAGAGAGAGAGAGAGAGAGAGAGAGAGAGAGAGAGAGAGAGAGAGAGAGAGAGAGAGAGAGAGAAAAAGCGGGAGATCGTTTCCCAGAATTTTTGTTCCTTCGTGCCTTTTGTAAATTATCTCTCAAACTTGCCATTTTTTTCTGCGTTTAGTCGGTGGTTGTAACAAGACAAATGAAAAGCATTAGATTTTGCCTGTTTTTTGTTTCTCGTGAACGTGAAAACTGGTTTTAAAGGCATTTCTTTTAAAGAAGTTCTTGTAGACCGGGAAACACAAGAAAAAGGCCCAAAATGATCCTCTATTGCTCTATGGCGCGGTGCATGCGCATATACTTGCTAAATGAGATATTTTACATTTCCGAAAAATCCGTGAAATCTACCGTTGTTAGAAAATCAAGTCATTTTGTCAACTGCCATGTCAAACTGGAAGTTCAAACCCTCTATAAAAAACTCTATATAGGGTGGATTGCGCGGATATTGCGGAGATGTAAGATATCTTAATAATTAATACTTCTTTTTTAAACTGCAAGTATATATATATATATATATATATTTATATTGAGTGCTAAATAAGATTTCCGCAAAATCCGCGAAATACACCGTTGTTAGAATATCATGTCATTTTGTCAACTGCCATGTCAAACTGGAAGTTCAAACCCTCTCTAAAAAACTCTATATAGGGTGGATTGCGCGGATATTGCGGAGATGTAAGATATCTTAATAATTAATACTTCTTTTTTAAACTGCAAGTATATATATATATATATATATATATATATTTATATTCAGTGCTAAATAAGATTTCCGCAAAATCCGCGAAATACACCGTTGTTAGAAAATCATGTCATTTTGTCAACTGCCATGTCAAACTGGAAGTTCAAACCCTCTCTAAAAAACTCTATATAGGGTGGATTGCGCGGATATTGCGGAGATGTAAGGTATCTTAATAATTAATACTTCTTTTTTAAACTGCAAGTATATATATATATATATATTGAGTGCTAAATAAGATTTCCGCAAAATCCGCGAAATACACCGTTGTTAGAAAATCATGTCATTTCGTCAACTGCCATGTCAAACTGGAAGTTCAAACCCTCTCTAAAAGACTGTATGTGGTACGGATTGCGCGGATATTGCGGAAATGTACCGGATATTCAATAAATAATATTTGATATGCAGTTCACTTGATATTTTATGTTGCAATGGTGGATTTTATGAATTTTACGGCATCTGGAAAGCAGTTTTGTTGTTTAAATAATGAAGACGTTTCACAGACTGCTATCATTATTTCATTTTTTTTAAGTGCAGAAGGATCGGAAGAAATGAATTTCATATAAAGACGCGCTGGTAATTTCCTTTTAAATACGCTCTTGTATAAAACAGTTTTTCATTCATGCGTCGATATTACCTTCCGTTTTGCTCAATTTAGAAACATCATAAACGATTTCAACAATTGGCTGTTGGTGAGATGATCGCTTTGAATTTTCGTTGTGATAAATTTTCCTGAGGAAAGAGACTAAGTCGGCAAAAATGCGGGACCTCTTGATTAAGTCGTTTGTTTTTTCATTGTGCGATGTGCCATTATTGCTCTAGTCAGCTTAATCTTGAACTTGCTGTGATACAATCACACTTGGGTGCTTATTTGGCTCTCATTGTCAAGAAAATAATGGTTTCAGGAAATAAATGCGATTTACTTGACAATACGAGGCTAGTTTTTGTTCAAATCCTTCCATGGGTCGTTATGAAATCATCGGGGGATAGTTGGAACAGTTTTGTATGTCAAATGAAACACTTTTCTTGCAATCAGTTTATTTCACCAAAGGGTACAAGTCAAAGCCTCTCAATTAAGCCATTTGTTTCCCGTTGTGTGATGTACCATCATTTCTGTAGGAGGTGGTGTGATCTTGAACTTGAAATGATGTAATCGCATTTGACTACTAATTTAGCTCTCCTTATCAAGAAAGATAATAGTTTAATTTCGGAAATTAATGCGGTGAACACGAGAAGAAGACGCTATTTTTAGTTCAAATCCTTTTGTCGGTCGCTATGAAATCATCGGGGGATAATTAGGACTAATTCGTTTCGTATAAAAGCGGAACACTCATTTCTCGCTAAATCAGTGGCAACATGTACAGGACAAGACATCCTTGTCGTCAGCTAAACAGTCAAGCCATCAAGAGTGCAGCATTATGCTACATAAGTCCGATCGTCGTTGGAAAATGTTCCATTGTTAGCGCAAAATGCGTTTGCGCAGTCACCGAAGAGGGCTTACAAAGAGCATGGAATGACGTGGTTAAAAAAGGGAAGCTTGCGACAAGGCAATTTATGGTAAGCGTTTGTTCCTAATGCTCTCTCGCACTTATTATTTGATAGAGGTTCCGTGGCTTATGAATTTCAATCGTTTTGTACTTTTCACAGCAATAAAGAACGTGGCATTTTTCTTTAGTGCCATAAGTGCACAAGGCCACCATAACAATCGAGGAAAAAAGAAAGCAAACAGAGATGAAGAAGAGAGCGAAGAGAGCAATGACGAAGGCATAACTTCAAGTCAAGTTGCCAGCACCACCAGTCAAGAGTGGCTTTCAAATCACCCGACAGTAATAGATGAAAAACTGCGTCCATCGCTAAACTTCTGGATAGCGCTAACCACACCAAACGGTGCGCCCGCAAACCCACTCATCATCCACCGTGCCCTTTTGGATTGCGGCGTGGAAACCATAGCTAAACAGGTACATCAATTTTAATGTAACGTTCTCAGAAACGGGTTTAAGACCTTAAGCATGTTCGCAAAGAAAATACATAATCTATGGTTTCGCTTAGGGCATCCCATAAATAGATACCTTAGAAATGAATAACAAAATGTATCAAAGAAATAATCTCGAAAAGTCGTTGAAAGATATGAGCACATCGAGAGGAGCCTGCAAACTGAACTCAACAGGCTGGTATAGAGCGCAACTATAGGGCGATCTTTGTTTACACTTTTTGCCTCATTAGCATATGTGCATCATTTTCTAATCAAGCTACAACAAAATCAACTCTGAATATTGAAAGGGCATAGTACAATTAGCTTTCTCTGGAAATTTGAACCCGATATACTAAATACTCATTGTGCAATGCTGTTTTCAAAACTCTATATTTTACAAAGAATGCACGGGCTCATTAGCGCTTTTGCCACCCAGCAATTTTGCAGTTTCGGATAGCTTATCTTTTCTTAAATATTACATGCAAAAAGCTAAAAATTGGGTAGATTACTGAATTTAACAAGCTCTTTCAACTGTTGAAGTCAATTCGTATTTAACACAATGTCTTCTCTACGTAAATTCGTATGCTAATGAGACAAAATGTAAACAATGACGTCAGCAAAGATCGCCATATTGAATTGTCGATGGCCAAACTGATCTATACGCATATTGGTTGATTTGCTATGGCTTGCCTTGCAACAGCATCACCTATGGGAGATGATCGATTCCACATATCTTTAATTTGTATCATTAACTACTAGTGAAAATTGATTGTTTAATTATTTTTACACTTAGGTACCCTGTTACGAAGGAAAAGAGTCGGTCGCAATGAAAGAACTGTACAAGGTGCTGAAAGATCCGAGAACCCCATGATTCAGGAACTGGTCAATTCGTCGTACGAACATTGCTTCAGAGATGAAGTGGAAAACTTGTTGGGGGATGCTGATTTGCTAGAAAATGACGATTGTGGTACAGAGAGCGCAGCCAGAGTTTGCCTCGTAAATCCGTCTTTCTGCGAAATTCTACAAGTCGCTGTTGCCAAGCTTACAGACGCAAAATTAGTAATCGATCAGTTTGGTTTGAACGTTCACAACCCAAACAGCGGGCCCGGGAAAGAAGAACCAAGGCTGTCGGACAAATTGACGGTGCTAATAAACGATATAGCAATCGCGATGAAAAGAACTGAGTACGCCCTGTTTAGAGGGAAGATTTTCAAAAAGGTTCCCAAAGCCAAATTCACTTACTCTTATAAGTGCGAAGTCAAAGCGTTTGTCAATTGTCTGGCGGCAAACGAGTTCTTCAAAGCCAGGCTCCTCAAGGAGATGCGAAGAGTCGTCGACATCCTGGCCGACCCAGACTGTGAGGTAATTCGACCAATATCCGTCGATTACAACCTCATCGAGGTGAATTCTGGAGAATGCTGGTCAATAAAAGAGAGATGCTTCTTGAAGACCTCAATCCCAGAAGAGAAAATCGGCCTCGTCACCCCGAGAGCGTTTGCCAAGTATGATCCACGCAAAGAGCCAGGTGCGAAGTTTTTCAGAGAAATTCTGCAGAACAGCCTGAATGAAGCAGAAATTGGAGCATTTTGTGAAGACTTCCTTAAACTCTTGAATTTCAACCAAAAACGGCATAAGGACAGAGTACCTTGCCTCATAGGTGACTCAAACAGCGGAAAAACGAGTCTGTTCCATCCGATCCTTGGGTTAGTTCATCACGGAAACATAGCCACCGTAACAAAGCAAAGGGTTTTCAACAAAGCGATGATCATGAAATCCACGGAAGTCATCTTTATTGACGAAGCGTCAACGTCAACAATGGATATCGACGACTGGAAAATCCTAACCCAAGGAGGCTACACTGCGTGCGATGCCAAGTATCAAACAGCGAAATCCTTCATCAACCGCTGTCCTATGCTGATAACAGCACAACAAAAACTCCAGTTCAAGCCTGAAGACCAGCCTGCGATGGATCGAAGGCTACGAAATTACACCTTCAAAAGCCTTTCATCCCCGAAGAAAAGAGCCACTGAATGGCTTCGAAAACACCCGATGGAATGTGTCGTTTGGGCGGCAGCAAACGCACGTCGAGCACATGATGAAGAAGACACTTCTGAGACCTCGGATGAAGATGACGACCAAGAGATGGAGAATGCTGATGGCATCCTTGCAGAGACTGAAAAGGAAACCCTAAGGACAATGCCATTGGTAGATGAATTGTCAGACTCCTTGGAAGAAGAACGAGACATAGGAGATGCCATGGAAGCTCGAGACAGCAGCAGCAGCGAAGATCATGCTGACTCGAACGAAGTTCTAAGTATAATTGCTCTGCGGAAAATAATCGATCAGTGTTCGCCGATGTCCCTGCGACACCGCCAAGTTACTCGAATTTTGGAAGCTCGTCTCGAAGAAAACGCAAGATTACAAGAGTTGAACAAGAAGGCCTATGAACAAAGGCAGCGTCATTTTATGACCCGTGGAGTCACAAGAGAACATGTGTTATTGCTACCGGAAGATGGCGAAGATCCACTGCTCACCCAAATAGTAAACGATCTGGCTGCCTTCCAACAGAAATCCCTCTTCCAGACCTTGCCAACGGTAGAAGAACTTGGTGAGTCGTCACAAGTGGACAGCGAACACGGCAAGGAATCTGCACCACCCCCAGATAAGGGAGAGAACAGTGACGACGAGGCCATCCTTTTCATGACGCCGGTTCCTCGTTCGCAAATTAATAATACAGCTCCAGCACGATCTTCACCAGCCCCGTCAGATAAAGGAAAGAGCAGTGACGACGAGGCCATCCTTTGCATGACGTCAGTTCCTCGTTCGCAGATCAGCAACACGGCTCCAGCACAGTCTTACTCGACCTCCCAAAAGAGAAGAAAGTCTGCTTCCAAGAAGGGAAACGCAGGAAAGAAACTGTGTAATTCCATTCAGAACTATTTTCACAGTCAAAAGTAGTTCAATCAGAAACTTCTATGTAATTTCAGTTTTTTTTTCTGATTATCTTGACCATTACGTGAGCTAGATGTGTGAACGTTTGAGTGTATGTTTAGTTTCAAAGAAAACAGTAAAAGTTCTTCAAACAGTGCATTACTAGTTGTGCATCATTGCCTTAGTTTGAGCCATTTGGCCTTTCTTTATTGACAGTGCTTTAAAGCGGTTCACATTTTTCCATTTGAAAGCAACTTGAGTTCAGCCCTCTTTTTTAATGAATCGGCCATCCTTCCGTTTTGAAATTTGAAATCGGGATCTCTTAGAATAGCCGTCCACTGTCCAAAACCGTGCTTTGTTATCCCCTTTCTTAGAAAATCGTCCTCTTCTTCTGTGAATTTCAAAACCCGACGAACCTTTCTACGGATGCACAAACGCTTCGTGGGTGGGACTTCCTCTTCCGGGGGCGAGCTTTTCTCCTGTTCGGTTTCAACTAAACGTGAAGCTGAACTTGAACTTGAACTTGAACGCGAAACCTCGCGTTAACGTCCTCATCCACCTCCGATCCTTTAGTACCTTGTAACTTTTGTAGACACTCGTGGGCTTTCACAACTTCGCGCGATCTCTGCTTTTGATAGTGAACTTTGGCAACAGCAGAGCTGTGTTTTTGGTCTTCTGACAAAATTCTTTGCTCTTCGCTAGTGAGCAGGTTTAGGCTTTGCGTTTCGACAATTTGACGATAACGTGTGGGATGAACGTATTTTCCAATTGCGTCAAAGACCAATTTGCTCATGACGTCCCCCAATTTGCTGTGTTGGCCTCCATTTCTCGTGACCAAAACAAAGTCGCACTGGGGTTTTAGCATGGGTCTTACGAAAGTGATGTACCCATCGAGTACTTGCATGCTTGTATCGGTCAGAATCAACGAGTCAAATCCGTACTTGCTGGCAGTCTTGAACGTTTTCTGATCGATGAATCCTCCATTTTCCTTCGCTGCACTAACCATGTCGACTGTCAGGTACTGATAAGTCATAGGGCGCGATCCTTTCACCTTAATGAAAAGATACACGGCTACAAATTTTGTCGCAAATGTTAGGTCCGATGGGTTGACTTGCCCCGGACTGGTTTTACACATCTTGACGGTATTTTCGTAGCGGGGCAAATGAAAGGTTACAACTTGCAACAATTCCTCCATCGTTGCCCAGTGCCCTCTTGCTTCTAGCGTTTCGATGTCTAGATCATGTGTCCACTGCAATCTCATCATTTTTGCCACTGTCTTGCGCGCTCTTTTCAGGTACAACTCTGTCGCGGATAATTTTCGAAGAACTGCATCTGATGCGCCATTAATTTTTCTGAAATCGATTAATTCAGAAAGAGCATCTATGTAGCCCAATCGTCCACCATGGCCGAGCTTGCATTCTTCTTGCAGATAGTCAATGAACTTGAACAACAGATTTGGGGAACACAGGCTGAAGTCCATCACCTCGAAGGTCGACTCATCCTCGTCTTCGCAGCAAAACTTGAGAAATTGAAAGCATCTATTCACAATCTGTTGAGCTGGACGATCTTTCTTGTAACCACCGCCACTTCCAGTCAACCAATTTTTTGAATGTTTCGCCAATTTGGCCAGAGACTGGAAATGAAGGAATTAATGCTCTGACGGCTTGTTTTGCCGTTACTCTCGATACGTCGTCATCTTTGTCTGTTGCCGATAAGTTCTTTGGCACTTGCACCGACGAGCTTTTCGCTTCTTGCAGATCGGGTTTTTGGTCAAAATAAAAGAACCATCTGTGCTTGTTATTTACGTGTTTCCTACAGCCACGTTGACTTTGAAATCCTTCGTGTTCACAAACTTCTAGTGGACAGTGATACAAACGATCTGTTTCGTCTTTTTCCAAGTGAAGCCGTTTTGGTTTGGGCAATGCGCCATCAAAATTAGACCAGTCAAGCTTACTCTTCTTACTCATGTTTCACAAGATTAACGTTTGAGTAGCGCGCACGTTTGTTTAAATCAACTGTGAACAATGAAGTCATCATGCATGTTCAAACTGGTCACAACTTGCTCCTACTTGCCCATGCATGCTCACGCCTGCTCATGCTTGCCCATGTTTGTCTCTGCGTGCCCATGCTTGCCATAACTTGCCCCTACTTGCCCATTCTTGCTCATGCCTGCTCATGATTGCCCTTGCTTGCTCATGCGTGCCCATGCTTGCCACAAATTGCCCCTGCTTGCCCGCCGTTATCACCATTATACAAATTTACAGTGGGGAGATACTTAAAATTGTGCTTTTTCACGATTTTTCCTAACAATACGTACTTAACTAACATTTTTCTCAAGTGCACTTGACAAGACATGTGACTGGGAACAAACGTTATTCCCGCAATCACTTATATTCAAAAGCACCCTTCCTTTAAGATGGAATAACTGAATGAAATGAAATAAAAAAGGAACAGAAATGGTGAAGAGGAACTACTTTACGTAAATAGGAACTATTTTACGTAAATAGGAACTAATTTAAGTAAATCGGAACAGGTAATTAGGAACAAATGTTCCACTTTCCCGCAAAAAGGAACAGCTCCAGTAAAAAGGAACTCATTAATAGGAACAATCAGTTCCCTAATATAGTGAAAAGGAACAGATTGTCAAAAGAGGAACAAAAATGTTAGGAACACTTGTTCCTAAGCCGCCCATTTAGGAACAATAAGTTCCACCCGCAGGTTAAAATTCGGAACAAAAAGTTCTCTTTTAGTTCCACATGAACATTTTATTCCTATTTAATATCAAAATTTGTTCCTATCTAGCCTGAAAGGAACACGCTAATGTGGAACAATTGGTTCCACGTTTTATCACATAGGAACGTTCCAAAATCAAATATCGGAACAGCAGGCAAAAACGAAAATCTCTTAAAAAGTATTTTAGACAATAAAGAAGACCACGATATAGGGTATAAAGAATCTCTGTGTGATATGCATACAACAGCCAAAATTTGGTTTAAGTAATCAAACTAAAACTTTCTAAAACGTACGAGTAACAAATTTAGGGAAACGTATAAGAGCGTTTACAACGAGGGGTAAGCAAGTGCAGGTCGAGGGGATGTGAGGTGTGTGGTTACATGGACGTGAAAGATTTTTTTTTGTTTCCACTGCCACTGGTAAAAGATCTCCTGAAATTCACACCAAGAGAAGGTTTTGGAAACCCGTTTTATGGAAGAAATCAGTCAATATTTTAAAAGAAAAGGCAGGAAAACCAGTTCAGAATCATCTGAAAGCGTTTCCAACTCTCCGGAAGATAAAAAACAAAATTAAGTACAACTCGTAGTCCCGAAGGCGCGGACAACATCATGGCCGTAGACATGATGCCCAAACTTCAAGAAGTCCTTGAGAAACTTATTGGTTTAGACAAGAAAGTTGACAGCATAAACAAGCATGTGGGCAGCATTGACAAGGAAGTGAATCAGTTGCAAGAGAAGATAACAACGCTGGAAATCTCGTTAAACGCCAACGTGAAAACTGTGAACAAGGTAGAGAACGGCATGAACTCAATCAACGTTGACGTGGAAGAGCTTAAAATGAACAATAAGTTCATTTGTATTGGACAAAAATCAGTTTTTAACCGTAAGCTCTTTTCCCTGGGACTTCATAAAGTCGGGGATTTGTTTAATGAGATATGTATCAAACAGCATACTACCTTACAAACCTTGAATGCTCTGGATATGATGCTTTAAAAAGGGCTCCACCACTCTCTTCCAGCGGAATGGAAGAAGGCGATGAGTTCCGATCCTCCATCAGTACTCATCAAAACTGAACCCCCGACTGACGACGTGTTGTTGTATTCGAACGATAAAACCTTTCTTTTAGCAAAAATCTCCTCCAGGGAAATATATAATATTCTCGTGTCCAAACGTTCGATCACTCCCACAGCAAAGAAAAAATACGATGAAGCTTATGCTTCCGAATACGATTTTAACTGGGAATTTATCTACAGTAATCCGTTTAAATGCGCAATTGACACCAAGACGCGTGAATTTCAGTATAAGATTTTGAACAGAATATTGCCTTTAAATGATTTTCTTTTTAAAATTGAAAAGATTGACTCGCCTCTCTGTTCCTTCTGCCAATCTTCGGAGGAAACGATGTGTCACTTATTTTGCAGTTGTCCGTTGGTATCAAGTTTTTGGCACTCAATTAAGCATTTATTGGAAGATTACGAAATCAATGGAAGTGAGGTGATTTTCGGAATAACTAAAGCAGTTGAAAATGCACTACTTAAAAATCACGTAATTCGTATTTCCAAACAGTATATTTTTAGATGCAGACTCAACGGCTCCCTCCCTTGTAAAGTTGTGTTCAATCAATATCTGAAAGCAGTTTATGAATCTGAAAGTTCAATAGCTAAAAGAAAAAACAAACTTCAATTTCACAATGGAAAATGGAAAAAGCTCATGCCTTTTTTTTACCCCTCACAAATATAGGACGACAAGTTAACCCTCCCCCTCTTCTCTAATCGTTTTATTTTTGTCAATGTATTATCTGTGTTTCTACACTGTAATTAATTCTGCTGTAATTCGACTTAACGAAAAACGGAAAAGGATTGCATTGTTGGTAGTTTATTGTAAGTAATGTAAGGTAATTGGTCTATTGTAAGTAGCATATATACTGTAAGTAGTGTATCGTATTGTACTATATTATTAGTAAGTAGTGTATTGTATTGTATTATATTATTAGCAAAATGTTGCAAAAAAAATAATAAATTACAAAAGAAAAGATATATACCATTAACTATAGCCTTAATCGTAATTCGTGTAATGTGGTGTATCTGATAACATGCAAGACCTGTGGACTTCAATATGTAGGATCTACCACGACTAAGTTTCGACTTAGATTTAACCCTATTCGGCCTGGGTTAACTTCTTTAATATGTATTCAAACGCCACCAAACTTTGTGACTTTTCCTAAAATTTATCTGGCAACAATTTTATGTGACAATTTTTTGACACGTGACTTGATGTTTCCATGGCAACAATATTTTGACAGCCATGTTTTTGAAATTTGCATAATTATACCGTTGAATGAAGAAAAACAATGTTTATTGCTATAACTTTTATATTTTTACGTCATTTAGCGTTTATTTATTGGTTTTGATTAATTTGGAGTGAATTTGAACGGTTTTTTAGAGGTTTTTAAAAAATTCAGAAATCCAAGATGGCGGATCCAAGTTGGCGGCCGTATAACTAATTACCTAATAATTACATCATATGACGTCATCGTTCCATTGTGCGGACCGTAAAGGAGACAGTTTTGGGCGTACGATATACCCTTTAGGTTTTATTGTCATAGCCTTAATATTCTTGAAGTTACGAGGGGGGGGGGGGGGGGGGGGGGGGGGGCACAATGTGCTCCCCGGCTGAATAGGGTTTATTACCACAAGTCGAGAATCAGACGCCATAAAAAAACTTGAACAAGTAAATCGCGAGGATGATGATTTGTTTTATAAGCATCTGTGGAGTGAGGGGCATAATGGATTGACGGATGTGAAGATTCAGATAATAGACAGGGTGAATGGAGAGAGAATTGAGGGAAAAGGAGGGACAATAGGCGTATAAGCTGAACACTTTGATCTCGTATGGTCTCAATGACAATGATTTTTTTCTTTAGTCAAAACAAGCACTCTAGACGCACGTAACAATATTAGTTTATTAGCGCGTGCGTACGTCCGGGATTGTTTATTGTTGCGCGCGCATGGTCTAGATTTTTTATTTGTCCGTGCTCGAGATTGTTATATTCGACAGTTTTAAAGGTATTATGGCGCGTGCTTTTGTAACGACCATTTTACCCTGATGAAGGCTGTTGAATGCAGCCGAAATATAGGTATTGACAAAATTTACAATTTGTCTTCATTAGTGATTGTATATATTTATTCATGGAGACTGCGCTTTTTTATATATTGTTATAAAATGGTTCCAGACTTAAGGAGTAATTCATCGCTTTATTGTCACAGCTCGGTTTCGTATGATCAGAGAATGACCACACTCTTCAGGCAATTACAACGAATGGCCGGTACATTTTGAATGCTGGCGGTACAATACAAATGGTTGCTAGGTAGCAGTTTCATTATGTGATTCTAAAGTTCCTGAGCATGTACTTGCTGCGGTGGCGACATGAACTTGCTATTTCGTTACGTTTGTTAACCCTCGGACGTACAAGGGGGTGCAAGGGGGGTGGTTGCCATCCCCCCTTAAGGTTTTTCTCCGATATTTTCAAGACCATTTACGATTAGCACATGCCGTTTTCAGTAGCTGTTCGTTTATCCTTGAGACACATTTTGGTGACGTTTAGCGACAACCTGTTGCTATGGTAACGAGATATGACGTCATAAGTAACATGTGTGGTCAAGCCATTTTTGAATAACAATGCGTGTTTTTCACCTTTTTCAGTGAAAAAAACATATAAAATGCTACCAAAAGCGTCAAAATGTTTAATTGTATGTTATTTTGCAACTCTAGCAAACAATATTTTCAATTTCCGCATTTTCCCGATAAATTTGAATTTGTAGTTAAATCCAAGGTGGTGGCCATCTTGGCGACCATCTTGGATGACGTCACGGACCCCCAGCAGCGGCACAACCCATAATATTGACCTTATCTTGTAGAGCACATCGCGGGCTATTTATTAGATGTAAAATATTTCCGAAGTATTGCAACATCGCAACAACCCACCCCTTGTACCACAGTGAGGGTATAAGTTTGCGTATACGTCCGAGGGTTGAGGCTACATAAATCTTTTTTACAGATAATTACAAACTTTTCGTTAAAGCATAGGTTACATTTCGATCTTATTGATATTATTGTAGGGTTGGCATTTTCTAAGTACTTTCCACTTTATGTGAAAGGGTTTGTTATCGTCTTTCAGGGTCCATATGTGTTTTAATAGTTCTGTTTCATTTTTTCTGTTGTCATGCCGGAAGGAAGTCTTGTGGTTTCTGTATCGCTCTTTGAAATTAGTTGCTAGTCCTACGTAAGATTTTGTTGTTGATTCGGTTGTCACTTTTGCATTTGTCGACGGTACTTTTAGCCCAGGTTGGTTTTGACGTTGGAGTCCCATGAAGGGACTTCAAAGTTTTTATGTACCGTCGACAAATGCTTCACCAAGAACCACCTAAAGTGGAAAGTGCTTAGAAAATGCCAACCCTACGTTAATATCAATGATGGATGGATGTTTGAGTCTATTCAATGTCCAATGTTGGAGATGGTAAAAATTTAGAAGATGAATTTACGCCTTTACGAAAAGTTTATAATTATCTGTAGAAAAGATCTATACAGCCTTAACAAACGTAACGAATTAGCAAGTTCATGGCGCCACCGAAACAAGTACGTACTCAGGAACTTTAGAATCACGTAATGCAACAGTACTGCTATCTAGCAATCATTTGTATTATACCTCCAGCATTCAAAATTAACCAGTCATTCGTTCGTTGTAATTCACGTGTCAAGAATTAAATGTACACGTTTCGCCCGTTCGGGCTTCTTTAGTACAAATGTTGTGTTTAAAAATAATTGGATTTTTGAAACTTGAGTAACATCACATCGTGTAGAAACATATTCCTGCTCTACTATATGTATCGAGCACTCTCTGTCCCAGGGACGACAACCACAACCACAACCACAACCACAACCACAATCCCAACCACAAAGTATTATATATAATTTATACGAGAACATTGTTGCCTAAAAGACTTACACTGATTTGAGATTTCTCAGGCCTGCAAAGGCGTTGCCGTCGATATGTTTGATTGCATTGCTATGGAGATACCTGCATCAATAAAATGCGAAATTAAAAACCGGTTTAACTTGGTACACAATTCAGAAATGATGTGTTTTTGATCTGATACATATTGCAATGGGAGAAGTGCGATAAATAGCAATAAGTGGATTGTAAGGTGTGGTTGGACTATAGTTTACGTTGTTACTTACAAGAGTTTCAGTGGCAGCATGTCAGCAAAGGTATATTCAGGAATGTAGGACAACTTGTTATGTATAATCATCCTGCAAAAACATTAACAAAAAAATTAACACGAGAAAGATGATTGGACATTGAATAGACTCAAACATCCATCCATCCATCAATTGCAATAAAAAAGGTAACGTCACAGCATTGCTAGAACTCAAGATTCAAATTAAACGAATGTTATATTACATATAGATGAAACCAATTTTTCAGTGCTAATACATTCTTCAAGTTTAGCTTCTTTTTCCTGTATATTTAATGTAATTCACTAGAATCAAAACATGAAAACAAACTAGAATAAAAAAAAAATGAAACGTAAAGGTTTACAGTAATTAAACAACTTACAGTGTCCGCAAGTTTGTAAGCCCAGCGAAAGTGCGACGATTGACTCGTGAGATGTAATTAAAGTTCAGCAGCCTAGGGATAAAGAAAAGAGAAATGAGGAAAAGCACCACAATACTACTATTTTCTTGGTTCTTTTCGTCGACGTAGGAGGGCATTTGCATTGATTTGAATTAGTTAACGTATGGGTGAAAAAATAGACACAGCCCTTAATTTCTTCCTTGGCGTGCGCGCTCGTACATGATGTGGTATGGCATTGCGACATAAATTGTGTGCAGAGTAGACTGAGTATCTGATGCGCATAAACGATTATCTCGAACGTCCTTAGAAATGATTTCTCGATGATAGCTTATAAGCAAGTGGGGAAATTCACGTAAAATTAAAGTTACTTTCCTTACAATGAAAGTAAACTATTGCAGCTAGAAACAAATGCTTCATCAGGTATTGACTGTAGCTTGTTGAAGGACAAATCCCTGAAAATGAAAAAAAAAAATAGCACGTGTTTAGTAAGTAATACCCAGTGATACATGATCTCGATCGAGTGCATTTAGAATACAAAATTATAAGCTGAGGTAGATTTTAAGTTCACAGATACAGAGCAGTTCTTATTTATTGTTATTACATGTGATTGCTATTTAAACAAGTACTGGCGATAATACGTTATGTAGCGTAAGCGTCATTGGGTTGTCCTAAATCGTCTACATTTATTGCGGAGTCTGTTTTTATGTTTTTGAGCTAAAGCGGCCATTGCAGAATCGTGCCCTCTCGAAGTCTGGGTATGTCCAGTTTCTTTGGGGTCTTGAAGGTCTACCACCAGGAGCTGACTAAGGACTCTCGGGTCCTGGGCAAATCTATATGTGGGGTTCGACATATCTGAAGGGTGAATTTTCAGCACCCATCATCCACATCCCACCCTTATCCCACCCTTATCCCACCGATTTTTACAAATATTGAAACTGTTACTTATGTATGCTGATATTTTTAGTGCTACTGGTGTGCTAGCTCAACGTTTGGTTTACAATCAAAGCCGCTGACTGCTGGTCTTCACGAGGTTTAGTGCTACGAGATGGTCAGCGCATTCTAATGCTGTCTTGGCGTTAGTCAGATACAGGAGGTCAGATAACATTCCTCAATCTCCTTCTAACTTGGCAAGATCAGTGGTAATAACCACGAGAATGAAAAGAGTCCATCAGAGGCCAAGGCCTCGCAAGGAAGATAAAAAAGCTTGAAACTGGTGTGATGGCACAATTGTGGCATAGGATCCTAGAACGCATGAAGACAAGCAAAATACTCCAAAGTCCAACATTGGACGTAACCAATGCTGCATGTCTCACTGCTGTCTTCACTCAAGGCACATAACAAGTACGAGTACCTCGATGTCACCTTTCTACAACGCCGGCCGGAAATTTCGATTGCATATTGCAATGTTATGTTAACTTACAGCACAAATCGCACCGGTAAGTTCTGGAAGATGTAAGCCGGTAGGTGTTCAATCTGATTCCCATTCAGTCTTCTGTAAATCAGATATAATAAATTGAAAGAAATTTAGTCACCTACACTCTTAAGTACTGTCTCTACTAAGTAGATGTCGCTCTCCAAAAAGGTGC
This sequence comes from Dendrophyllia cribrosa, assembly GCA_024195265.1. Classification (NCBI taxonomy): domain Eukaryota; kingdom Metazoa; phylum Cnidaria; class Anthozoa; order Scleractinia; family Dendrophylliidae; genus Dendrophyllia; species Dendrophyllia cribrosa. Next base: position 54,055,062 of record JAJLRJ010000003.1, read on the forward strand.
AGCCAGCCCAGGACTATCACATCCCCCTTTTTGTTGTCCCTTTTCTGCACTTCTCCCTAGATTTCCTTCAGGACTTCTTTCTGGATTTATTTATTTTCCAATTCTTCTAAAAGAAAACCCTAAGTAGTTTAAAATGTTTCGTTGTTTTGCCGCTTGCGATGCACGGATGTAGAAAAGCGGATTTTTGCAGCCTACTTGTCTTTATCCCTCTATTCCTCCGTGTTCTTCAGTAGTTTTTCATAGCTCTTGCTTACACCCCCAGCCCCTTGAAGCGCCTGCATCGTGCATCATGCATCTACCACCGGTGCCATTTTTGTATGTCCTTATGCTTATGTCCTGCGCCGCCGAATTTTCTTGCTACTGTCGTTCCTCAAAGGGCGCGGATGTCATCTCACCACCGCATCGGCTGTCCACCAAGGAAGAGATTTTCATTCCATTGTGTGCATTGTACTGCAGTTTAATGTTAAATTGATGGATCATTCAATCTACAAACATTTCTTTGGTCGGGGAAGAGAATGTAATGGAAACGTCAACAATCATACTTACAAGTTACCGACTTATGATATGTTGGAATTCCCGAGCCGTGATATATCACTGATTTGGTTATAGTACAGTATCCTGAAACACATATAAACAGTCAGTAAAAGGTACACATTTAAACGCTAGCGTACTACAATTTCTAAGCATAAAATAGTTCAGCACTAGTGTGTAAACATTAATTAATAGTACCAAAGTGGATTATGGAAAATTAAGTATTATATTAATAAGGGAAGGATTTAGGATTTTGAGATGGGAGTTGACTCAAGGATTACATTTTGCAGCGTCGAAGCAATTTTCCCTTTCGTAAACAAGTGATGCCATTTTAGCGACACTTTGAAAATGTTTCACCAATTATCAATTATTTTTTCTACGGCAGGAAAAGAAAAATGCAATTAACAACCAAGAATTAACCCCCCCCCCCCCCCCCCCCCCCCCCCCCCCCCCCCCCCCGCATCACAAGGTTGATTTCGCCACTAAACATTAATTTCCTCAAAGACAACATTGTCCGAGAGGGGAAGGGGGAAGGGGGGAGGGGATCATTTTTACTAACCCGGTGGCCGAAATGCTTTATAATTCTTGAAGAAATATTAAAGAGGGCGCTTTTATTGAAGTGTCCCCAAGTACGAATTATGATAAAAAAGGAATTGATAATTCTTATTACTTTGTCTCGTTTTTGAGAATGAGAAAAAGTTGTTTGGTGTATTTTCCTGGGGTAGGGTGGGGGTAGGGGGTGGGGTGGGGTAGAGGGCTGGGGTAGGGGGGTGGGGTAGGGGGTGGCTAGGGGGGTGGGGTGGGGTTAAATTTGTTCAAATAACGGGTTTTCGATTAGAGCGAAATTGAAATGACTAAGTGAAAGTATTAATTTTAACTTTTTTTAAGTGACCTGCATATTTTATGCAATGTAAGGATGAAAGTCAATCATTCTGCGTGAAGATGACACATTATTAACTTAAATATGGTAGAATATAAACATCGAATGAAATAGGATACGCTAGCTGCAACTGTACATTTATGACTGTAAGGCGTGAGAATGTGCACTGGCGGTTTTTTCATTTTTGGAAGCCAATTCCTCCAACTGAACAGCAGATTATACGTACATCTGGTCATTGTTTTGCCAAGCTTATCTTGGAACACAAGTGATAACTATTTCTCGCATTTATGTGCGTGATTGGATATATCTTTCTTGTGAATGCCGCCGTGACATACATTGAACAACGTGACTGCGGGTCACAGTTCTCACTTGCATTTTGTGATTATTGAGCCTTTTAGTAGGCAATAATTGTAATCAAACTGCGCATACCAATTTGAAATAGTGCCCTTTAATGCTTAATAACTTAATGAAGCTAAATCGTACAGGCTTTCTGCATTTTTGAACAGTTCTCACCACAATTGCGTTACTGTGATTTTCGGATGTGTTCTATTTCTGGTAAAAGGAAAGCGTGTTACCAAGAATTATCTCTTGCAGGTAATACGCATCTGTGCAAAGCACGTTTCTATTTTAAATTGCTTTTATAAATAATGCTACCACAAAGAAACCACCGATTCGTCGATGCCTTTATTAAGCAATCCTGACTCCTTGTAATGGGTGGTTTCAAGGATTTTTATAGCAAAAAAAATACAAAGTTCTAAACTTATGTTTTCTCTAACAGTACCGAGCCGATCAGAGAAAAAATATAGACCTGAAATTGTAGCCTTTTAAGGAGTGCTTGAAGCGGACTGTGGAATGTAAATGTAAATGTAGACTGGACTGGACTGGACTGGACTGGACTTTGCATAATAGATTCTAGATTGTATATTGTGGACTGCTAATGTAAAACTCTAAAATGAAAACCGGATGAAAACTGATGGTCCAGTAAACTTACCAGTCAAAATAAAACAATTTGCAACAGAAAGTTTTTCATCTTAATATTGTTCCAAAGAGTCCGTAGAGTTACCACAAAAAAAATCGCAAAAAATCGGAGCACGGGAACACCATGTAACATGGAAACGAGGCTGAAACCGGAAGTCGCTTTATTTCTTTCATAAATGGCCGTATTCTTGCAATTTTTTCTCGTGTATATTACTACAATGGCATCAGACATCATTCCTATCTCTTGTCTCTCTAAATAAGAGACGTCACGTGCCATTCTTGGAATTCTCAAACAGCGGCGGTCATTTTAGGAAAAGGTATATTTTCTCTACTTGTAATTTCTACAACATGCATGCTCGTGCTCAATGAAAAGCTATTTATTTGTACTCTCAAGCCCCGTTGCTTAATTCGGGAAAATGCTTTTCGTCATTTCGCCAAGTTACTTAATTAATCTGAGAAGATATTCGAATGAATTTGTTTTTAGGGAGTGATACTGAAGCAGCAATCAAAGCGCCAATTATTGGTCGTCATGTTCAACCTCGTCCACGGTGGAACTGGTACAGCTACCACCCTTGCACTGGCCACAGGCGGGAGAACACTCGAGGCCGTTCTTGCTGCAACTGCACCTGAGGCTGCTGCAATCAGACGAACAGTTGCATCTTATAATGCGTCAACCTCGTTCCCAGGGTCTTCTCGGTTTTCAATATGGCGGCGCTTCGGGAGAAGACCCTGGCACACAGCAGATCACGTGATCAAAATCTCCACTATTTCTGGTGATGTATTCAAAATGGCGGACAAGGAAAAGAGTGAGAAGATCTGGGTACGAGATTGCAAACCAAGAGGAAAACAAACAAAATGGCGGCGAAGGAGGGATGTCTGTGGAGCGAAGTGGAACCATTTATCGACCTGTAAAGTTTTTCTTTACCTTGCTGTTTCAAGAAAAATGATACACAGGCAATGAAGGTAAAAATTCAAAAACATGTTTTTTACGAAACATGTTTTTTTTTCAAAGAAGCACGATTTTTCAAAGGAAAGGAGTAAATTTACCGTCTCAGCTAAGACTTTTGGTTTCTTATATTATAGTATTTTCGGCTTCTTTTCCCACGATAACGCCCGCAAGCAACAAAATAGCACGAAGTTTTTGTGGTAATATTTTTTTCGATTTAACCGTCGATGCTTTTACCGTTGCTCTTGCGCAGGTATCACCGTTTTGTTGGCATTTTAAAGTAATTTACCGTCTTCCCCTCAATAAAACACTTTTACTTGATCTTTTATTCAGAGATCAGATGGTTTGCTGATCCAGTCAAAAACACTGACAACTGCAAAATATGTTAAATCAAGTGCTTTTTATTTACTCATTTCCGGGAATATATCTCCCACCAAGTTAACATTTTCTAAAAAAAAAAAAAGAAAACAAAAGTGAAGACAAGTCAAAGTATTTTACCATATTTGTTAGAGGTGTTTGTCACAGTTTATTGTTTCTGAGGAAAACATGTACAATTTATGTTGGAAATGACAGCAGTGTGATTAGTGTATTTTGTTACCAAATAAATCAAATAAAACAGCAAAATTGAAGATTAAAGTCATTTACTCCATTTCCAAATGAAGCTACATCCGCCCTAAATGGTGACCAGGGAATGTGATAGTATTCTGAAAGCAGCAAATAAACAAGTCATGAGCCAACGCTACTCGTCCCCCAATTTAAATATTATCATTTAACTCCCAAAATCTTAAATTCCAAATCTGCCGACTTTATACACACTTCCTGTCAATCCCTACCTGGATATTGCACATGAAGTATACATATTCAATTGGTTCATGTCAACTAACTGTGACTGGCATAGAAAATCCCCTCTGGCAAATTGTAACCCTGAGGATTAATTGATGAGGAAACCCTTCTAAAGTTAAAATAATATATAGCTTTGGTCAACTTTAGAAGCTGGGCTGGGCTTCCTAAATCTAGCATAAATTAAAATGTTTCCTAAATCTAGCCATTGTTTACAGGTAGAAAGGTTGGTCACTTGATTACCTGATTTAAATCAAAGCTTCCCTGTCTGATGTGGCAGGGATGCTTGCCCGGGGATGCTTGTAAGCCCTTACAACCCCTAAGGCCATGTCAGTGGGAATCTTATGCTCCTGACACATTTAACAAAGCCAGACTGGACTGCAAGAGAAAGGCCTGGCCTGGTGTTAAAAACTAAAATGTTAATAAAACATCACAAAGAAGCTTAATGTGTCATACTTAAACAAGGATGGCTCCCAAATAAAAAAAGAAAACAGGAGCTATTCCTTCTCTGTTGGACAAGTGACAGAATTTCCTCATCAGACAAAAAAATCCACTAGACCTGAGCCATGATTGTCAAAATTCATCAACATCTCCCTCCTTCGTAGAGGCCTTTTTCAGTAAAAAACTGAAATGTAGAAAATATAAAATGAAAAGGGGGTACACAGGGAACATTTCTTGTACACTTCACTTTTTCCTCTCCCCAGCCTCAGCTCAAAGCCTTCTCATTGTGGCACGAAAGAATGTTTCACAGCTGATTATATCCTAGAATGTTTTTTTTTATTGTATCAACCCAATGACTTGCAATGATTACCATTCTGAAATCCTGACAGTTCAAAGCCATATTAATCACATCATTTACTCATTCAAACATTCTACTCCACAGTTTTCAAGCAAACAGACCGGCTCTTAAACCATATGCTGACTAGAGGCAAAAACATGTTAACTAGCATTCTGCTGATGTGTTTCTCAAAGGTGCAGAAAACTTTAGAGCCCGAAAAGCTGTTTTGTGCAGAATGTTTGTCAAGAAAAATTGAATTTTTAATGACTTTGAAAGCTAAGCAAAAAAAACACCCTACGATCATTGGTCCAAACAAGTTGGGATGTACCCTGCATGGGTGCCTCTCATCTCTCATAAACTATATGATATTACCGGTACATGCCTCTTTTGACTCTTACATTTTTGCCACAAGAAAGAGCCTCAGGGCAAAAGGCCTGCTGTAAGAGAACTTCAGGTATCCAGAGTGCCTGGGATGATTTGCCAGCTATAAACTACATTGCCATTTCATAGAAGCAAAATCTTAAAAACAGTTCTTGGGTCTGAAATGTGGTTGGGAATTTTGAGGGTAAGATTTCCATATAATCCCAAAAATTAACTATGAATAAGTTCTGAAGACAGAAACAAAAGCCAGAACAAAAGATTGCCTAAATTAAAAACAAACAAACAATAGTACATCCATGCATGTGCAAAATTAGTGTTGGGGGTTATACTATTAAAAAATCTTGCCATTTTGAGGAATGCATACCTGTTTTGTTTTTTATTGACATGTTTTAAAACTAAATTAAGCTTAACTTCAGTCAAGCTGTCACAAGTGAATCAGTAACTGAAAAGCAAACAATTGGCGGTCGGCTCGGCTTTATTTATGACACCATAAATGAACTGAAAAACAAAGAAAACAAACTGTATAAAACAATAGGTAGAAAACAAGACATATTTTTACACCGAGGTTCAGCCAGTATTCTAGACTCTATTAAATTACATTACGTCCAGCATTCCCATTCCAGTCATTCCAAAATTCTATAAATTATCACGTACCGGGGGGTGAGTGGCGAATGGTCTTTCAAAAAATTAAGCTTATGGGTCTCACAGTCTCGGTTATTTAAGCGGTTCTCCACGTCCCGGTGCCGATTTATTTGGAAAAGCCTTTCCACATAACCTTTCTCTCCGCCTCGCATTTTGAAAGTTTAAAAGTGTAGGGCTCGCAGAAAAAAATATCTCGAACTTACCATTCGCCACCCGTAAACGCAAAGCTAAAGGCCTGAAAATCGGCGAATTATCTCTAAATCTTACGCTTGTTGGATCATAGCCGCATCGTCAGGAACAGCTGCAGTTTTGTTAACAGTTACTCAGGAAAACTGTTCAACTTTCACGTCTCGGAGACCTTCGTTATAGCATTGTTTTGGTTTCTCGAAGAACCTACCGTGATCCGCCATCTTTTCTTAGAAAAACGTAAACCAATCAGAATAGATGTAAGAACCAGGATCAATTAACCAATCAGCGGTCGTTTTAGATCGCTATGTCCCAGGGGTTTCTCCTCTCAAACCACCATTTTGAAAACCGAGAAGCCCCTGGGAACGAGGTTGATAATGCGTAGGAGGGACTCGGGTGCGGCAGGTTTGTCCGTCATGACGGGACGCATTTGCTCTTGCTTCACAATCCAGCCACATTGCCTTGCCTCAGTCATACCACAATCTTCTCCTTTCCACTGCCTCACCTGCAGATAGACTCTCATGCTGTGGTACTTCGCCGCCCGCAGGTGATGTAGGAGGAAGGCTTTGCGGCTGAACTTGGGCCTTCCTGCTTGCAAGCTTCTCGCAGTATCTCTTGTACCTCAGGCTATTCTCCTTCCGTTGAATACTGATACCAGGGCTAGCCTTCACAACGTCACCATGCAGCAGATCCAGCACCATTGAATACTGAAGCTTGCTCCCGGAAGTACGAGCAGTCGATGAATTTCTTAAGAGCGGCACCTTTACCAATGCCGAAGATGTGGGAAGTGGTGTCACACCCAAGAAGTGCATGAATGAAGAAAATGTTGGCGCAAACGTCCTCTCGTAGTTTGGTTTTCACTCGCTTCATCGCCCAGACACGTCGTCTTGCGTTAGCCTTCGGCTTCGGCTTCTATGGTTTGAAGACAAGGTCACAGCTCGTCACACTGTAGTAATAACAGAGCAATACAATAAGATCTGTATCATCACCTACGAGTGTCGTAATTTGCATAAATGCTAAAATAAAAAATATTGATAAATTTCGATTCTGTTGATATAATTGTTATACCGACGTTTCGGCAATGCTGCCTTCTTCAGGGTACAAAACTATCAAGAGAAAACCGTTCTTTAATTTCGGCATTGCCGAAACGTCGGTATAACAATTATATGAACAACGTCGAAATTTATCAATATTTTTCACTTTGGCATTTAGTATCTACGCTGCGCAGGTTATTTCAATCTTCAACTAATTTGCATACGCGAGAGCTTTTGTATTTTATAAATTTATTTTATGAGATGCGTGCACGTGACCTCACTGACTGCTGAGAAATATATTCAATACAGGAATTGGATTGAATGAATACATGCAAAGATATTGACCAGTTGTTGGAATTACCTAAATGTAAATTATTTTATTTGCGGTGTTTTCTATAATTATCTCAAACGACATGAACAACTACTACTACAAATTGCAGTTTTATCTCTTGGGTTTTAGCCTTTAGGGATTCTAAATTAAAAGAAAGAATAGCAAAGTTCCATTGAACTGCACTTACCTTCTCGAGATCTTGAGCGTTTTACAAGTGGTGAAGGAAAATATGTCTTCGCTATTGCAGTTGCACCGAGAATGTTGCACGCCTTCTTCGAAGTGAAATTGACGCGCGCCAAAAAACGTCTAGTCTCTGTCTAGCCACCTAGCCTTCAATTGTGACGATCAAGTGTTGCTAGAAACTCTGTTGCGTTTGTTAAAAGCTATTTGAATGAATTATATCCAAGAAAGCATCTATTATCGAGCAAATCAATCCTTTTATTGTTGGTTTTGCTGCAAGTAACCAGCCAGATTCTCTTGAAAATCGTTAATTTTTTTTATTTTATAAATAAGATTTTTTCTTTGGTTTGTTCAGAAAAATAAAAAATTCATACGTTTATCTCTTTTCGTAATGGGTATTGAAAGAGATAGATGTAATATATTTAGGTTTTCCGAAAAAACTTTGACATTTTAGGCTGAGCCTCGTTTTCATGCTGCAAAAAATTGTGACTTTTTAAAGAGTTTTTAAAGTGCAAATTTAAGCACTTTCCCTTTAAGGGATTTTTTTTGCGATTTTGGATATGTTATTCCCAATAAAATACTCTGTCTAAAACCGTAAAAATATCTTCTGTTGCAATTTGTTTCATTTTGAGCCCATTTTTCGTCTAATATTACTGGACTATGAGACCAAACGAGCCGGTTGCGAAGCCCAATGGGCTACTTGTTTTTTTTTCTTTCTTT
>JAJLRJ010000003.1:54068488-54277783 GCA_024195265.1 Dendrophyllia cribrosa
TTGTTTGTTAAGCCTTCTTATCTGCATTGTAAAGATCCGCTGTGTTAACTAAACGTGGCAATATAAGCAAAGCTAGGGCGTGAGCTGTGTCCAACTTGTAAGCATAAAAAGGAGCGACGAAGCTAACTTGACTTGATAAATCTCTGTTCATGGCCACCCTGTGAACATCCCCCCAGATCCGCCACATATTCTATAAATCTTTCATAAACTTACAAGTCTGACAGTTTAGTAAGACCTGTGAAATCTGGTACGGATTGTAATTGGTTTCTGCCTAAAAACCTGAAAAAATAACAGAACATAAATGTATCTGATATTCACCATTTTAAGATTCAGAATGAACTCAAGTCAAAGTTCTTCAAATACATTTTTACTCTAACGTTATATTATATCCCAAGCCTGCAAAAAAATGGCTCTAGTACAGTATATTGTACACAGAAGGACAATAAAAAATCAAAGGCTCCTATGAGCCAACTCGTGAATATAAAACGCTCTTAATGAAATATTCTTCTCAAACTCATTAATAATTCATGACAAAAATACAAAGGAAATTAATGTTTAATGAGTGTTTGGAAATCAGTTCAAACACTCCTCATTTTTGCATCCTTAATTTCTCCTTCTAAAATCATTTTGTTTGAGAAGTAATATCAAACATTCGACACAGTATTTCATCAGATTTCCAAACACCTTGAAGTGGGTTAAAAAAAACTCGGCTGCGCCTCGTTTTTCAACCCACTTCGCGGTGTTTGGAAATCTGATGAAACACTGTGTCTCATGTTTTATATACTACTTCACCAAATGTGCAGAGGCTATGAATACGACCCGAGGGCAGTACTTCAATATTTATTTTGTGAATAGAAAATAATTTCAGTAAAGGAGTAATATATATATATAGATAGATAGGCTGAGCCTAACAGCGTAGCTCTCTAAGCAGAAGGCTGATGATAAGCTTAACTAAGGTCTGAAGCACAAGAATTACGACCGGGCTATTTTTCAATTATAGCAATTCTCAAAAACAGTATTACGCCACCGTCTGCACAGGACATTTAGACCGTACAAAAGTTCACAAAAAAAAAAACAAATTCCGAATAAAATACACCTGTTGCGTATCAAACATTGCCCGAGAAACTGATTTGGAAATCAAAATTGCAAAAAATATACAAACATATTTGCATAAGGCGACGCGAGTGAAGTTAGAACTATAAAATCCAAGTCTTGTTTTGTTTACCTAAAATCGCTTTTCAACCTATGTAATGAATGATCAAACACATAAAAATGGACAACACAATCTTCTTTCGAAAACTTTTATTCAAATCTGCATAAGTCTTAAGTTTATGTTTAAAAGCAGCAAAACGCGTACCATTTATAGCGCATCGAGGTCGAGCTGTCTTTGATAAAAGAAATTTTAAAAAATACGACTGAATTTGAGCACGTTTTATAAACAATTCTCCAAAACTAACGAGAACACAAAGAAAAAGTCAATCACAGATTGATATCAACATAAATTCCCATCGAAAAATGTAATTTGTTTTACCTTTAAGTCCCTCGACTGCTTCGAAAATCTTTAAATCTCCGCTTCTTCGGTTCTGAAATCCGAAGTGAGAAATATCTCCCCGCATTGCTCCCGCATCGATAAAAACGTATGAAGTTCCTCGAAGCAAGATTTTACCCCTGAAAACTCTTCTTTTTCCACCATAGCGGATTCTGAGTATCCCTTAATTAGTATCCCTGTCTTGAGTAGCAAACCGCGAAATAATGCAGGAAAATAACGACTTTAATTTGAAACCAATGAATGGGGTTAGTTTCTAGAGAAACTGTGGTGCTGCGTCGGTGGGGGGATGAAACACGAGAATTTAGTTTTATCGACTGAGTCGATAAGGTAAATTGACCACCGTAAAAAGATTCAAATAGCTGACGTTTCGAGCGCTAGCCCTTCGTCGGAGCGAATCAAGGAATTGTGGGTAGTGTGTGGTTTTATATAGTAAGCGGTGGAGCTACGCTATTGGTGGAAATTTGGTGACGTGAAAAACAAATGTAGATTAGTTGAATGAAAAGCGTTCGTTGATTCCGTGGGGTTTGAGAGTGCCGATTTGAAAGATGATTTTTTGTTCTAGGTTTTTACGGCTTTCTGTGTTACCCTGGTGTAGGGAAACGCCGCAGATTGTCATGTGTTGTTTAGAATGGTTAGTAAGATTAAAATGGCGCGCGACTGGTTTGGATGCGTCTTTGTCATTTTTTTCAACGTCTCGGAGATGTTCACGAAAACGGTCGCCCAGTCTCCTTCCTGTTTCGCCAATGTATATCTTTTTGCAAAAAGTACATGTAATGCAGTAGATGACATTTACGGAGGTGCATGTAAAACGATCAGTGATTTTAATAGATCGTTTGGGTCCTGTTATTTTGTCCGCGTTGTGAATGAAAGGACAAGTGTTACATTGTGTGCGTGTGCATTTGAAAGTTCCCGGTACATCGTCAGATTTCAGTGCGCTCGTAACTAGAAAGTTGCCTATGTTTTTGTCACGTTTGAATGAAATTAGTGGGGGTTGTGAAAAAATTCTGCCAGTTTCGGGGTCGTTTTGGAGTAATTTGAAATTTTTTAAAATGATGCTTTTGACTGTGTTGTTGTGTGGGTGGAAAGTGAGGGTGAATGGAATTCTCTCGTTCTCTTCCTTCTGTGGCGTTTGTAGTGCTGACTGTCTGTCGATCTGTTGTGCACGTTGTTGGCCCGTATTAACAACAGAGTCAGGGTACCCACATTTCTTGAAAAACTGGCACATTTCTACGGCCGCTACATCGATGATTGCATTGGCGCTACCTCTTCCAGTAAAAAGGAACTTAATCAATTCATAACTTCTGTCAATACTTTTCATCCAGCTCTAAAATATACCTGGGAAATTTCCGAAACCTCAGTCGCTTTTCTTGACATTAATATTTCAATCAACGGTAACAGTTTATCCACAAGTGTGCACTACAAACCTACAGATTCCCACAGTTATCTGTTACATTCATCCTCACATCCATCGCACGTTAAAAACGCCATTCCGTATTCTCAATTTCTCAGACTTCGACGTCTATGTAGTGATGACTCTGATTTTTCCAACAAATCAGAAGAAATGTGCCAGTTTTTCAAGAAATGTGGGTACCCTGACTCTGTTGTTAATACGGGCCAACAACGTGCACAACAGATCGACAGACAGTCAGCACTACAAACGCCACAGAAGGAAGAGAACGAGAGAATTCCATTCACCCTCACTTTCCACCCACACAACAACACAGTCAAAAGCATCATTTTAAAAAATTTCAAATTACTCCAAAACGACCCCGAAACTGGCAGAATTTTTTCACAACCCCCACTAATTTCATTCAAACGTGACAAAAACATAGGCAACTTTCTAGTTACGAGCGCACTGAAATCTGACGATGTACCGGGAACTTTCAAATGCACACGCACACGATGTAACACTTGTCCTTTCATTCACAACGCGGATAAAATAACAGGACCCAAACGATCTATTAAAATCACTGATCGTTTTACATGCACCTCCGTAAATGTCATCTACTGCATTACATGTACTTTTTGCAAAAAGATATACATTGGCGAAACAGGGAGGAGACTGGGCGACCGTTTTCGTGAACATCTCCGAGACATTGAAAAAAATGACAAAGACGCATCCAAACCAGTCGCGCGCCATTTTAATCTTACTAACCATTCTAAACAACACATGACAATCTGCGGCGTTTCCCTACACCAGGGTAACACAGAAAGCCGTAAAAACCTAGAACAAAAAATCATCTTTCAAATCGGCACTCTCAAACCCCACGGAATCAACGAACGCTTTTCATTCAACTGATCTACATTTGTTTTTCACGTCACCAAATTTCCACCAATAGCGTAGCTCCACCGCTTACTATATAAAACCACACACTACCCACAATTCCTTGATTCGCTCCGACGAAGGGCTAGCGCTCGAAACGTCAGCTATTTGAATCTTTTTACGGTGGTCAATTTACCTTATCGACTCAGTCGATAAAACTAAATTCTCGTGTTAATTTGAAACGGTTTTCTCCGCTAAACACAGCAAACGGTGACCAAAAGTGTTTACCGAGCTGACGTGATATCCGCGGCCGTGTAGTCGCGCAAAAAACAAAGCCTCGCTTTGGTTTTAAAATTGCTAAGATCCCGGATGTTACGCGACGTCATACGCGCCCGCGAGCCCTGCCCAACACTTGCTCGGACACATGTACAGACGCTGCCCGCGAAACATTCCGCTAGCCATGACCATGAAAAATGACGGGCATAGGTTCTATGAGTATGGAGCTACGCGAGCGGGCCGAAGAGAGCTCCGCTATTAAAGGATTTTGCGTTACCCGATCGCGAATGCAAGTTGAATATTTCATCGAGTCAAGTCTCGTTTCTCCGATGGGAAAATAATCCTTACTTTGCTGGAGCCACAATTGTTGCTAAAGATTGAACGACACTTCAAATTAAGTTTGTGGCAAACATTAAAGATTAATAATAAATACCCAGGCCTATCTTAGACTATGTTCACACTTTGTGCCGAGCACTAGTGCCTGCGTTCAGACACTGGGTACCCAAGATATCAACATGTTCACATTCTGGGTGTACAAGGGAATTGTGGGTACGCAAAGCAGTGGTTTGTGGATGTAGTGCCTCGGAACTAACGCAAAATGCGTGCACACTGGGAACCGGTACCCACTTTAGTGCCCGAGTACAAGGTCTCGACCTTGTACTCGGGCACGGACACCGTGCCCGAATTCTGGCGTGGGTATTGAAAAAAAGTGAATGGGGTTAGTTTCTAGAGAAACTGTGGTGCTGCGTCGGTGGGGGGATGAAACACGAGAATTTAGTTTTATCGAGTGAGTCGATAAGGTAAATTGACCACCGTAAAAAGATTCAAATAGCTGACGTTTCGAGCGCTAGCCCTTCGTCGGAGCGAATCAAGGAATTGTGGGAAGTGTGTGGTTTTATATAGTAAGCGGTGGAGCTACGCTATTGGTGGAAATTTGGTGACGTGAAAAACAAATGTAGATTAGTTGAATGAAAAGCGTTCGTTGATTCCGTGGGGTTTGAGAGTGCCGATTTGAAAGATGATTTTTTGTTCTAGGTTTTTACGGCTTTCTGTGTTACCCTGGTGTAGGGAAAGGCCGCAGATTGTCATGTGTTGTTTAGAATGGTTAGTAAGATTAAAATGGCGCGCGACTGGTTTGGATGCGTCTTTGTCATTTTTTTCAACGTCTCGGAGATGTTCACGAAAACGGTCGCCCAGTCTCCTCCCTGTTTCGCCAATGTATATCTTTTTGCAAAAAGTACATGTAATGCAGTAGATAACATTTACGGAGGTGCATGTAAAACGATCAGTGATTTTAATAGATCGTTTGGGTCCTGCTATTTTGTCCGCGTTGTGAATGAAAGGACAAGTGTTACATCGTGTGCGTGTGCATTTGAAAGTTCCCGGTACATCGTCAGATTTCAGTGCGCTCGTAACTAGAAAGTTGCCTATGTTTTTGTCACGTTTGAATGAAATTAGTGGGGGTTGTGAAAAAATTCTGCCAGTTTCGGGGTCGTTTTGGAGTAATTTGAAATTTTTTAAAATGATGCTTTTGACTGTGTTGTTGTGTGGGTGGAAAGTGAGGGTGAATGGAATTCTCTCGTTCTCTTCCTTCTGTGGCGTTTGTAGTGCTGACTGTCTGTCGATCTGTTGTGCACGTTGTTGGCCCGTATTAACAACAGAGTCAGGGTACCCACGTTTCTTGAAAAACTGGCACATTTCTTCTGATTTGTTGGAAAAATCAGAGTCATCACTACATAGACGTCGAAGTCTGAGAAATTGAGAATACGGAATGGCGTTTTTAACGTGCGATGGATGTGAGGATGAATGTAACAGATAACTGTGGGAATCTGTAGGTTTGTAGTGCACACTTGTGGATAAACTGTTACCGTTGATTGAAATATTAATGTCAAGAAAAGCGACTGAGGTTTCGGAAATTTCCCAGGTATATTTTAGAGCTGGATGAAAAGTATTGACAGAAGTTATGAATTGATTAAGTTCCTCTTTACTGGAAGAGGTAGCGCCAATGCAATCATCGATGTAGCGGCCGTAGAGTTCGGGTTTGGTTCCGTGGTACTGATTAAAAAATTTGTCTTCGATGTGGCCTACAAAAAGGTTAGCGTAGCTTGGTCCCATTTTGGTGCCCATGGCGACTCCATTTACTTGTTTGTAGTAGTTTTGGGAAAATGAAAAACAGTTAAGTATCAAAACTAATTCGGCTAAGCGGAGCAGTGTTTCTGAGCTTGGGTTTTGAATGGAGCGCTGGTCGAAAAAATATTTTAGTGCTTGAAGTCCTTCGTCATTGGGGATGACGGTATATAAAGAAGTAATGTCCATAGTGAAAATTAATTTGTTTTCGCTGGTAAAACTGAAATCCCGGAAAATTTCGAGTGCGTGATTGGTGTCCTTAATGTACGAGCTCAGAAACACTGCTCCGCTTAGCCGAATTAGTTTTGACACTTAACTGTTTTTCATTTTCCCAAAACTACTACAAACAAGTAAATGGAGTCGCCATGGGCACCAAAATGGGACCAAGCTACGCTAACCTTTTTGTAGGCCACATCGAAGACAAAATTTTTTAATCAGTACCACGGAACCAAACCCGAACTCTACGGCCGCTACATCGATGATTGCATCGGCGCTACCTCTTCCAGTAAAGAGGAACTTAATCAATTCATAACTTCTGTCAATACGTTTCATCCAGCTCTAAAATATACCTGGGAAATTTCCGAAACCTCAGTCGCTTTTCTTGACATTAATATTTCAATCAACGGTAACAGTTTATCCACAAGTGTGCACTACAAACCTACAGATTCCCACAGTTATCTGTTACATTCATCCTCACATCCATCGCACGTTAAAAACGCCATTCCGTATTCTCAATTTCTCAGACTTCGACGTCTATGTAGTGATGACTCTGATTTTTCCAACAAATCAGAAGAAATGTGCCAGTTTTTCAAGAAACGTGGGTACCCTGACTCTGTTGTTAATACGGGCCAACAACGTGCACAACAGATCGACAGACAGTCAGCACTACAAACGCCACAGAAGGAAGAGAACGAGAGAATTCCATTCACCCTCACTTTCCACCCACACAACAACACAGTCAAAAGCATCATTTTAAAAAATTTCAAATTACTCCAAAACGACCCCGAAACTGGCAGAATTTTTTCACAACCCCCACTAATTTCATTCAAACGTGACAAAAACATAGGCAACTTTCTAGTTACGAGCGCACTGAAATCTGACGATGTACCGGGAACTTTCAAATGCACACGCACACGATGTAACACTTGTCCTTTCATTCACAACGCGGACAAAATAGCAGGACCCAAACGATCTATTAAAATCACTGATCGTTTTACATGCACCTCCGTAAATGTTATCTACTGCATTACATGTACTTTTTGCAAAAAGATATACATTGGCGAAACAGGGAGGAGACTGGGCGACCGTTTTCGTGAACATCTCCGAGACGTTGAAAAAAATGACAAAGACGCATCCAAACCAGTCGCGCGCCATTTTAATCTTACTAACCATTCTAAACAACACATGACAATCTGCGGCGTTTCCCTACACCAGGGTAACACAGAAAGCCGTAAAAACTTAGAACAAAAAATCATCTTTCAAATCGGCACTCTCAAACCCCACGGAATCAACGAACGCTTTTCATTCAACTAATCTACATTTGTTTTTCACGTCACCAAATTTCCACCAATAGCGTAGCTCCACCGCTTACTATATTAAACCACACACTACCCACAATTCCTTGATTCGCTCCGACGAAGGGCTAGCGCTCGAAACGTCAGCTATTTGAATCTTTTTACGGTGGTCAATTTACCTTATCGACTCACTCGATAAAACTAAATTCTCGTATTGAAAAAAAGGTGTGTTCACATTAGTGCCCAGCGATAATCGTACTCGGGCACCATGCTCGCGCACCAAGTGTAAACATAGCCTTAATGCCAGAATCCGAAAGTGTATAAATTTGTCATTTTTAAAAACCTTGTATCGCAAGCTAACGCTTAACGCAATATTGCAGTAAGCTTATGTTTTTATAAACAAGATTAGATATTTTTTAATTGACCGACTTCAAACTCAAAGAGAAAACAGTACATCACTTTCACAATGTCCAGTGCGGAAAAAAAACCGTCCCCGCCAGGATTCGAACCCATTTCGTCAGTCTAGAAGAGCAACGCATAGCCACTGAGCCATATTGAAATACATTCTCTGTTGAAAAAACATTAGAGCAGCGCTTTCAAAATGTCCCCCTTTTTCGGCGGTCGACTATTCTCTACAGTGTAAGTCACTATATTCCTTTGCATTTGCCGCGAAAGCGTTATGCACTGGTCAGTGGAATTAACAAGAAAAGTTTACAGTGATGGAGGGAGTGAGTGAAATTCTGCATATTTGCCACCGTCTGCGACAACCCGTTCATTACGCTTCGTGTATTCACGAGTTAAAAATGACCTCGATACTCAATTGTTAAAGGTACAATGTCACGCCGAAATAACAAAATGTCGCTTATCTTATTACCATATTATATCGCCAAATGCCAAAAAAATGTACAACTTAATCGAATAAAAAGGTTATATATAGTAAAACAGAAGCAGTATATTGTAGTTTGGAGATAAATGGCAGGATTGCAAGGATGGAAGCGGATTATAATTATAGTTCATCAAATTTGATTTCGTGACAGGCGGTCAAGAAATCATAAATTGCAACTGTGGAATATTGACTTTTTGAAAAAAAAAAATAATGACTTTTTGCCGTTATTTTGTCTCTTTAGTTAATATTTCTTTGCTTTTATCACTTTTAAGATTTTTTCTTACTATTTTAAGATAACAAAGTAAGCTTATAGCAAGCTTCTGGCCATAACCATGAAAACATGGCCAGCGATAACGTTAAAACCCTAACGTTATAACGGTCTGCAAGTTATTGAGTGACATAAACGAGAGAAAAGCCATGGGGTTGGACAAAATTCCCTGTAAACTGTTAAAACTGGCCGGTGATATTGTTGGGCCCTCACTAACTAGCATATTTAAAAGCTCTATAGACAATGGCATTTTTCCAAGTGAATGGAAAGTAGCAAAAGTAACCCCAATCTTCAAAAAAGGTGCTAAATCTGACCTTAACAATTACAGACCAATATCTGTTGTTACGGCTTGGGATTAGTCATTCTTTTGAGATCCTAAATTTCATCCCGGGTTACGCCGTAGGGAGACGGTTTGTTTACTGAAGAACCAACGAGACCAGTCTATTTCAATTCGTTTTATTGATGGTGTTCTCATTACTGATATTTGGATTTACCATACCAATCACTCCCCATCCTAGGGTTGTCTTCTTCGCATACAGGTCGTCATCAGCACCAGGAATCACTTCTCTTGGCTTTATGGCTCTGGTACAGTTTACTCCTATGAAGAGCTTCACGTCCACATCGTTTCTATGAGGCATTAGATGATCTGCAATGCGCTGTAGGTGCGGCCAACCACGAACTGATTCCGGCCTTGGAATCTGACTTCGTTTGACCGGGATTTCTTCTCTTGTGTAAGTGCCAGGCAGGGATACTTCTATTTCTTCCTTAACTCCTCGAACGACGAGACCAGTGATTTTCTGGCAGGTGACCACGTTTTCCCCTAACACTGTCGATAGCTTTAGTTGTACGTCTGGGCCGCTCACATCCAACCTTTGAAGGACTTCTTCCATAACGAAACAGACATCCGATTGGTCATCAAGTAAAGCATAGACGAGCACTTTCTTCTCTGAATTATCTTTATGATGTAACCACACCGGGACAATCAATGAATGGGAGTTGCACACGTTTGTGCCCTTGGTACTGTAAGTATTCACACGATGTGACGTTGCTGCTGCTGGACCACTGGCCGTTGGTTTTGGGTCTCGCTCTGGCACCTTAAAGGAGTCGATGTGGAGGGATGTAGGGTGGAAGCCGTTGCAGGTCTTGCATAGTTTTCTGCTTTTACAGTCCTTTTTCATATGTCCATACTTCAGGCAACCTAGGCAGAGACCTCTAGACTTCACGATGTCCCACTTCTCTGTTTGAGACATCTTCACAAACTGGTTGCAGTCATCCAGGTTATGTGTTGCCTTGCACAGTAAACAGCGCTCAGTCTGCGGTGACTAAGCTCCCTTCCTTTCTTGGAGATCATCCTTCACTTCATCATGGCTTGTTGCGAAGCTATCAGTGCCAGGAGGTTTGGTCCGATTTTTGCCGGTATGTTGTCCCTTCCTTTGTGGGTCTTCTTTCCTTTATTCTTCCTTAGCCCTAAACATTGTCACAGGATTGCAGGCGATCCTAGCTTCTCTTTTAAGGAACTCGCAGAAAGCTGAAAAGGGGGGGGGGGGGGGGGGGGGTAAGCCGCGTCGCAATGGCTATATCTCGGTCCTGATCCACTGCTGTCTTGTCCTTCGCAATTTAGCCAGCGGTCTACTTCACGACTCCAACGGTCAGCTAAGTATCGTGGAAGTTTACGAGCCATTTTTTGGTTCTCGTCAGGATCATCAAGCGCCTTCAGATATTTAATTTCCTTCATGGCTGTTAGACAGTGAAGCAAGAAATCGGAAAATCTTCGCAAGCTTGTGCCATCATGGGGTGGGATTTTCGGCCATTCGTTTACTTTCTTACTGTATGTGTCGGCCAAGAGGAACAGATTTCCGAATCTATCCGATAAGATTTCTCTTGCTTCTGAGTAGGCATCTGCGCTTTCCAATGCGAGAAGGCCGCTGATTGCTTCCCTGGCTTCTCCGGTGGTATATTTTCCGAGATAGTACAATCGCTGTGCAGGACTGTCCGTTCTTCTCTCAATAATAGCGTCAAATGACTTCTTCCAGGTGGGATAATGAATGAAGTCTCCTTTAAAGGTTTCTGGTTCCGGGAGTGGAAGTATTTCTCGGGCGTGGCGCTGAGTCAACAGGTCGGCAAGCCGTTGTAGGGGATCTTCACTTGAGGGGTCAGCAGGGCTGCTATCTTGTTTACTAACGAAGGCTGCATTCACTGGATTGGCATCCTTAGGCTGAGCGCGCGTGGGCAACGTGTTCTTAGGCGTTGAAAAGGTGACGTATTCCGGTGAGTAGTGGGTAGAGAGGCAGTCAAATACCGGTTTTCAAGTTCATAGAGAATCTGGCCTCACGCGTTCGGCCAGATTCTCTATGAACTTGAAAACCGGTATTTGACGTTCCTCTCTACCCACTACTCTGATATCCCTCCCTCAAATCCCGTAAGAGGGGGCCAAATGCGTTTTTTCCCGAGCCCGCCCGCAACGGCAAGCGAGACATAACCAATTGAAGAAATTTCTACACCCCCTATAAAGGTGACAATGCCCCTCGTCAACGAACCAATGACTGCCGTTGCGTTTTTGAAAATGAGAGAAATTGAGTTAAAAGAAGGTGATGACTTATATGCAAAGAACAAAGGGACGTTCGAATACAACCCTTGCAGATATTGTGGTTTAAACTTCACACAAGGGCATTCTCTTGTTGAGCATCAAAAATACGCTTGTAAGAATCTGCGAACAGAACCACGACCGAAAGAGCTTTGCCTCGGCTGCAATCGAAGATTGTGTAGACAAACGGTTTCCAGACACTTAAGAAATGGTTGCCCTCCCGCGAAAAGAAACTCTCGAGTTTTTATACTGCGTGAGGTTGTTCGAGATGTTTTTGCAAACATTAGCCAGCATGATCTAAATGCCTGGCTTGACGAGCAAGAACAAGAACATCTGACAAACAAAAACATGGAGGCTCTCGACCCCTTACCCAGGATCCGAGATTCGAGCTTTGTTTCGGATTTCATCGAAATCTCGTTTGAATCACGGCAAAGTTTGCTCATGAAGAAAATACAGCCAACACATATGCTAAACAATGCGGCTTGTACCTGGGGCAATCTGTTCGAGCCGATTATACGCAAGTATTTTGAGCAAAAACATTCTGTTTCCGTTTTTGGTCACAGCATCTCTCTTAATCTAGCAAGAGATCATCCACTTTATCGAAAGGTCACTTGCAGTCCAGACGGATATTTTCTAGACAAAGATAACGGCTTAAGCTTGTTAGAGTTTAAATGCCCGTTCAAGCGGAAAATAGCCATGAACAGAATTCCTGGCTATTATAGCGATCAGATACAAACAGGCCTTGCTTTGAGTGGTGATATGGTAAACAAAGGCTTGTTTGTTGACGGCTATTTCAGATTGTGCTCTTTAAACCAGCTTGAACCAAGTCTGGCACACATCCAGTTTCTAAACGGAGGAAACAAGTTCAAAACGAAGTGTGACACAACACTTGCGTGGGGAGTTTGTTATTTATTTAGCAAACGGGCGATAACAAGAAACCAAAGCTCAATCATCGATGTCGGCTCACTCAAATCGAAACAATTCTTTGAGATAATTATGTCTTCCATTGCTGAGAAGGATCTATGGTGTTGTTATGGCACTGTAAGAATGTCGTTTATAAAACAGGACGAAGACGAGGAGTTTTTGCGTTATATCCATATGCAAAAATTGTTTTCAGAGGGTTCAGAAAGCCCTAAACCAGTAGCTATGTTCGCCTGGAAGCTCCTGGATATAACTGAGATTTGGACGCCAAAGCAACCAAACTTTTTGAGTAATATTCAAACGTCAGTCGAGCGTTTTCATAACAGCCTGGCAAGCCTTCGAAAAAAGATAACAGAACACTCTGAAGAGAAAAGCATCCAACAAACCGCCCCTGTCAAAACAGTTCCAAACAATTTGGGTGATGACAGTGCAGTGTTGGAATCCTTCTTAAACTCAAAAATGGAGTTAATTGAAAAAACATACCCCAGTCTATACCTCAACTGAGCCAATGGAGCAACTGTCTTTTGGTGAAT
This sequence comes from Dendrophyllia cribrosa, assembly GCA_024195265.1. Lineage (NCBI taxonomy): Eukaryota > Metazoa > Cnidaria > Anthozoa > Scleractinia > Dendrophylliidae > Dendrophyllia > Dendrophyllia cribrosa. The sequence continues at coordinate 54,081,410 of JAJLRJ010000003.1, forward strand.
CTCATTGGGATTATTTGCCAGACATGATTCAAGATTACATCCTTGAATTGGCTGCAAGGCCCCTTCATCAATGCAGGATGAAATCTGTATGCCGTTCAATAAAAAATCATTATCACTGGCAAAACGATTTCTATTTCCCTATATTCACTTCACAAACCTGTGATAAATGTCAAGAACTCTTCTCACCAGAAGTGGACATGGGCAGACACCGAGCCATTTGTCCTGGCATGCCGCCTTATAGATGTATACAGCGGGCATTACTGCATACAGATATCGGCAGTGATGACGAGGAAGATTATGACGGCCCAAGGGCTCATGAAAGTTTCAATGGCAGTGCTCACTCAACGTGACCCATCTTTTCAAGCATGATCTTCCAGTTTTGTTCGTGCTTACACATTGATTTTTCTGGGACTTGTAGCCGGAAGTAATTGACAAGCCGTTGTGGCCCTTTTATTGCATCCAATATTTTGTTGGCTACAAATGGCATAGAGATTCTTTTCGGTAGATATTCTTCAATGAATTTGAATGTCTCATTTGCATGTTGTATTTCTTCGGAGGACAAGCAGACGAAGGGTTCACAAATTTTCAGATGTTTGTTGAGATAGCTTTTGAAGTTGTAGTGTTTGGTGGTCATTCTTTCTTGGTAATTTTGTAATCACCACCATAGAGCTCGTTATAATCGAAGGTCACACCATCCAGAGGCTCTAAGAGCCCGCAGTCCTCACAGCAAAGTTCTGATGAAAACATCCTGAGGTTTAATTTGCCTTTGCAGTTTTGGCAAGCTTTTATCCTTTCATTCCAAAGGGTGAAAGGTAAGTGTGGGGGGTATTGTGCCTCGGGAGAAAGACACTCCTTGATGTGATGAAGGCGTTCTGGTAGGTTTGAACGCCGTATTTCCTTGTTGTAATTGTCGAGTGAGCGCAGGAGGATAAATTTGTATTCTTTATCAAGCTCATTGATATGGCTTATTCTATGGCTTTGTATTCTTTGTATTCTTAGTATTCTTTGGCTTTGTATTCGCCTTTAGTGTCCAAGGACCGAACCTCAGCCAGTTGTTTAACGAACTTCTCCATGGATATACACCGTGTTGTGTATTCAATTGGACGCAAAGGATTTATCCTTCGAAATGTAGAGGTTACATCCAGAGTTTAGTTTCTCAAATCGGACTTGGATGCTGCGGTGAGAAGACTTCCTTGCGAAGTTCATTTTTGAGTTTCTCGAGGTCTGGAGCCTGTGTTTGAGTGCCAACGTCTGTTTTTGCCTTAACACCATCCCTGATTGCAGCTTTGAGTTCGTGATATTTTTCCACCTCACGAGAAATAATTGTGAATTCTGCATCACTGATCCTCTTGTCTTCCAGAGCCTTTGAGACCAGTTCATTGACAGAGTTGCGTTTAGCCAGTGCCAGTGTATAGATTTTCTCATGCTTAGTCACTTTCCGCTCTAACCGTTTGTTGGCAGCTGTAAAACCAACTGAGGACAGCCCACAAAGCGTGGCAACACCGGCAAGTGCGGGGCTTGCAACAATTTCGAACCCAGTCAATGCAGTGGCAAGGGCCCCTGATGACAGCCCAACAGAAAGCGACCCAAGTCCAACCGTCGAGTAATGAACCAATGATTGGGTTCGTTTATATTTCTTTGCGACCTGACGGTAATGCTCGGCTTCGCCAGACAGTTCCTTAAGCAAGTCAGAGATCTTTTTGAGCCGGAAATCTTCTGCATTGATTTGAGTGATCTCACGCATAGGATATAGCTGTTGTGTCTCGCTGTATTCGGGGGCCGATGAAAGCACATTGGCAGAACTCATGGCGTGGGTATATATATGCTTTTTTAATTTATCTCAACTTCAAATTCCAAAGGCGCGTCATTGAAGTTGAAGAGGTCATTGTTCTCATCCCTCACTGACAGTGTTATGCTGTTTACATAATCACCAGACGAGACGTCAAGCAAGCCGTTCTGTTGTGTTGTCTCGTAATAAACCTTCTCAAAAGCTTTTCCACGAATATCAAACCGAGCCAAAACTGTCGAAGGCTTACCATTGAGTAAGTTCAGTTCTTTATCAACCAGATCACAGTGGATGAAGTAAGTGCTTGGTGCCCTTAAATGCTTGACGAAGGTTATTAGCATCAATACAGGTCTTATGCCAAGCAATTCTGCCAGATTGTTACTAAACGTCACGCTGCTGCTGTTATTCTGAATGACCATGGCTCCCTATGGCCTGTTTGTTTCAATTGTTAGATTTAAACGGCTGTTATGGGTTTTTAGGCTTTCAAAGTTTTTCGCTAAACTCTCAATAGTGTGATGGCCTGGAAGTAAGGTTGCGCCACGTGATGAACCATTAGGGGGAGGGTCTGTTGGTGAAATCTTTGCTTCTTCTTTCAAATTATGCCTCGAGTTGAAAATTGAGCAAGAGACAAGACGGATATAACTCGGTTTCGGAAGTGGGTGCTCGAAGTAGATCGTGTGAGGGTTCGAAGGTGTGACGATTGTTAACACAACCATGATTGTATATATAATTACTTTTTAAAATATAAATACATACAATCACGTTTGGCAGACGGCCCGGTGGAATTTTTCCTAATTCAAATCTTGGTATAAAAATTGGCGGCCGCAATTACGAGCCCCCACCCCCTTTTTATTCAACCCCAAACGCCTATACCCATGGAAAGCCAAAGCCACACACAGATCCTGAAATGGCTTGGTTGAGTTCGCCGGAGGCTGCCAAGCTCTCTGCCGCGGCCAAGGCCAAGGCGATATCAGACTTAAAAAAGCGTTTCCCGCGCGCCGATATGTCACACTTTGAAGTGCAAGTAGAGTTTGGCGACGACCACAAAACAGCCACGGGGGAAGTGCTTTACAAAGAGGGCCAAGGCTCATTTGCACTCGTTACAGAAATGCCCCACAAAGATTGGACTCAAGCCATGAAAGACGCTTTGGGCCTTCATCAAGACGGGGGTTTCCCTTATCAGTTATCGTTGCGGCAACCAGAAAAGTAAATCCCAGCTGTTGATTTCTCCACCACAATAGACAAGGATATGATGATTGGCGCAATCTTGAACGACGAAGCGCAAAAGATTTACGTCACGCCAACTGATTATTTCACAACGAAATACAGAAATATCTTCAGGGACACACAGATTTCATTCACAACCGCGAAATACGGCCGAAAGTGGATGGGCGGACCACATATGGGTTTTTGGCCACAACAACTCTCCTTCGCACTGTGGTGTGCAACAACCGGCTGTGGAATCTCGCGTGACATTCTCTTCGATAATAACTCCAGTCTATCCCTAACCCCACAGTTAAGGTCGTTTTACCGGTTTCACGTTTATTTCACAACAAGGCGAATACTCTACAAGATGGGTGGGGAACAAAGCGTGAGTGCTTTGCCAGACGACCCCCTATTCAACCAGAAAGACAACAAGTACAACATCGACGCGTACAAAAAGATTTGCATAGAGTTTGGCATCGACCCCAGTTCTGACTTCCGTTTCACATACGGCAAGAACCACGGGCTTGGGAATGTCTATATTTGGGCTTATGGAGAGGGCAACATTTCTACCGATTACACCTATCCAGACCCCGATCTAGCTCTGTTCAATGATGAGCGCGTGACTGACAGAAAAGACCCCAACTTTCGCGCCAATGGAATATCTTTCGTCCGCAACGACCAAGGGGCTGACACCCAGTTCGAGCACTTTGTGCCAAATTACGCACAGGGGCTAACACAGCCAGGGCTCGCCCGTATGAACCAATCAATCGAGGCCTTTGTGTACTGCATTCTTGGTTCACAAGCCAAAATCCGCAGCAGCATCATTGGAAGAGGAGGCCGGGCGTTCGAAACGCAGAGAGTATTCCTCACCCATCTAGAGGAGGCCATAATACTGAACGACATCGCAACAAGCGTACAGCGTTACCAGCTTGCCATCCAAGCAACGAAAGTGCGCTTAGACTTTGCGACAGCACCCGGAAGCTGGCTCATGCCATCGCCCATGATTATCAACACAGAGAGCGTGATCGGGTATAACAATAATCTACAGGAGGCAACGCAAGGGATGAAGCTGGGTGTTAACAATGATGTTAATCTGGGCACAAAAAAAGCCTCCCTTCGCCTCATGGACGGTGGCCCGACAAAGATTAATCCACCAAACAGTCACCCATCAAACCCGATACATAAACAGGCCACACAGGCACAGGGCATCGCACCCAAACCAACCCCCACACCACAACCAGCCCCAACACCAACACCACAGCCCACACCCACACCCGCACCCACGCAACAGCCCGACTCACATCACGTAAACAAGGCACTCATTGCTGTGGGAGCGCTTGCTTTGGCAGGCCTTTTCGTTTGGTCGAGATAAGTGTTCAAGACTTCGCCCGCTTGGTGATCCTTTCAACAAGGAAGGCCACCACGGCAAGGATGAGCAGCCAGGCGTGTTCACCCAGGAAGGAGATGACCGACCCAGCCGCTTTGAAGATGAAGCTCACAATTGAGCCAATGAGGCCGGGCAGGGCGTTGGCTGCCTTTTTGCCAAGCTCTTTAAGCCCATTGCCAATAGCCTTGGTGGCCCTTGCCAGGCCGTTCAAGGTTGCGAGTACCACAGCGCTGATGGTGATGCCAGCTGCCAGAACAACCGCTTGCAAAGTCCACCCGTATTTCTTGAAGCTTTCTCTAACCCTCTCTCTCTAAGACAGGGCTTGTTCCCGCACCTCAACCTGTGGTCTGAGCCTTGCCAGCTCTTCTTCTCGCTCAGCAACCCGGGCTTCCGCGGCTTCTCTTTCAGAGGGAGAAGTGTTCTCATCCTCAATCACGCGCTTGTCTTCAGCGTTCTGCCGTTCAAGCTCTACTTCTCTTTCGTTTAACTCATCAAGGGGTTTAGTTGAGTTTAGGCCTGCTTCTGTTTCGTTTCTTTCCTTCACCTTAGCAGAAAGGTGTGTTCTGATTTTGTCCGCCTTTGCCTGTTCTTGGGCTCGTTGTTTTTGTATTTTTTGCAGGGCCCCTAATTCTTTTTTCTGGTTTTCAAGAGCGACTTGAAGATTCTTTTTCACCCGTTTTAGGCGGTCTATCTCGTTTTGATTTTCAACGCTTGAACCGTGTTCCTGCTCCAGAGCCTCCACCCTCGCTTGAGTTTGCTCAATTCTGTTTCTGAGGTTTTGCTCCTCATTTTGTGCTTGTTGTAGCCTCTCAACAACCCTTTCATTCTCCTTCAGTTGTTTTTCTGTCTCCTGCAATCTTTGTCTTTCTTCCCTTATTGATGCATCCGATTCAGCCTTAAGCTCTTCAGCGCTTGGACCAAGAGAATCTTTGAACTTGTCTGTGAATGCTTTAAGAAGACCCGACCCATCTTGCTTGAAAATGGGAGTTTCGCCGCCCTTTGGCCCAAAGGAAACTAACTTGCCGTCATTTCCTTTTTTCTTACCGAACCTAATTAGGCCTAATTTATCGATGGCTACTTTTGGAAAGCGCTTTTTGATCCAGGCCTCAGCTCTAGCGATTCTATCTGCTTTTTCATTTCCGTCTATGATTTCCCCAAGCAGAGGGACGGTTGGAGGATCACCTGGCAGCCCACTTTCTTCGTTAGGCATTGTATGCATTTCAATACGCTCGCCAACAGAACGAGGGTTGGATGTACCGCCTGGTTCAAAGGGTTGCGTTGTGTTGGGGTCTGGATCTTGGTCCTGGGCCCATTGTTGGGCTTCTTGCCGTTCTTCTTCTGACATTTCATCCCACCTGACTTCAAACTCGTCATCAGCATCATCATCCCCTGTGTCTGGGATGGGGGTTTCCTCAGTTTTCTCAGTTGTATCGCCTCCGACTTCAACCCCAGCCATGATGATATATAAATATAAATTTAAAAAACACAAATATATACCATGGCTGTGCAACCGAATTTACTTCCATCTCACAGTGCAAAGACACTGGGCGCCATGAAGGCAAAGCGAACCGTCAAGCGCATCACATTCAACCCTTCTGAGGCCAATCCAGGTGAGACATTGTACGTCTCGGTGCCCAAGCTGGGCGAGCACGATGTTATTGTGTCCGGCTCACTTGCACTGGTGTTCAACATCAACCTAGCCGGGGGGCACGCTAACAACTATCTCGTGCAAAATGTTTCTCGGGCCCTGGTTGACAGGTTCGTTGTAAAGTTTGCCGCCACCACTGTCCAGGACACGGTTGGGTACGACATCTACAAGATCTTCGAAGACCTATTCAAATCAACCGATGAGCAGGAAAATATGCTTATGGAGGGCATCCAGAGTGTCGATTTGTGTAAGATTCGCTCTGGTGCTGGCGACAAGAAGACCTCAGGCGTGGCTGCGGAAACCAAGCTTGAGACAATATACAAGAATAAGTATCGCATCAAACTGGATCACCAAATCTTAACTGATCACGGATCATATACCCTCAAGCGTTATATAACGATCTGGTCTTCGAACTAACCCTCGCCCCCGCAAGCCAAGTTGTCCGTGGCTCAGACACAAGCAAGCTCGTGTACAAGTTGGAAAACATCCAGCTGGAGTATGAGACGATCAGAAGTAAGGAGCTAGCCGACGATGCAACAAGCGCTTACACTAGTGGTAAGGAGTTCGCTTATGACCTCGTAATGCGAGATCGGGTGCATCCCTTCTCAAAAGGTGGTGATACTCGGCTGAATCTTCGGGTTAACCCACAGCGCAAATCTCTCAAGGGCATCCTCTTGCTGTTCAACAATCCCTATGTCGCGGGTGCCAGGGACTCTGAGAACTATTTTAATCCCGACATCACCAAAGTGAAGGTCACAGTCAACGGTGTTCCAAACAGGATCTACAACGAGGGCATCAGTGGTACTGACATGTGGAATGAAATCTTCCGATACTTCAAGCCACACGCGCGAGGCAGGCCTAACATGAACTTGACCAAATATCTCACAGACGACAAGTTTGGTCTCTGGATTGACCTGCGGTCCATGGCTGACACAGCCCTGCACGGCAACGGCCAACGGCTCGTCAACACACAGGATGGCGTGCAACTCGAGATCGAACGAAACGGCACAGGCTCGGGAAACGCAAACTGCCACATCTTCACCATCTCAGACTCACAGATGAACATCATGGACAAGCAGCTGTATTCTGTACAGTACTAGGTAAACACACGCATACGCACAACACACATATTATATACCCACCAGTCCCATGGCCACAAACAAGATCAACTTCCATGCCAAGCCTGCCATCCACCGGACCATTATCACACAATAAAATACAAAGACTTCTGGCAAAGGCCCCCTCCCCACCAGTTTGCAAACCAACTAATATAGGCGTTGGTTATGGAGCCAAGAAAGCTGCCATTCAATGCACTAATCGTGGGCCCCACTAACTCTGGCAAGACACAGTATCTTCTAAACCAACTGCGAGGCCCCTTTAGGGGTTGTTTTGACTTCATCGTTTTATTCTGTCCCACATTTGTCAAGAACAAGACATACGATGGCTTCGTGGACCGCGATCCGCACATCTTCGTGATTGTCTGCCAACAGCATGAGATCGAAGACTGGTTGAAGTTGGCGAGCTTCTTTTTCACATGCACCAACACTTTATTCATTCTCGATGACTGCGCCGCCTCCAAAGATGTCAAAGGCCGCACGAGTCAGCTGGTCAATCTGGGGTTCAGTGCAAGGCATGACGGCATATCCGTGTGGGTCTTGACTCAGCAGATCACCAGCATAGCTAAGCCATATCGTGATAACATTGCAGCGATCGTGCTCTTTTACACACCCTCCAGCAAGACCACCAAGGCCATCTTCGAAGACTATGCCGGCGAGCTCTCCCGTGAGGAGTACAAAGAGCTTATTGCAAGGCTCAAATCCCGCAAGTTCTCCCACCTGGTTTTCTCTCTGAGACACCCGTATGGAATTGAGTACAAGGTTAAAACACATATATATACATGGCTATGAATGCGCCAACCAGCCTACACAAGCTCACTGTGCTTTCACAGCTTTTGGATGAATTGCACAAACACACACTTGATGCGCAAAACAAAATTATCAAAGCCGCTGGTGAGGAAGATCTGCGCCTCATGCTTCTCAACAGATATTCATTGCGGTTGAATTCTATGCCAGACACCATGGCGGAGATTATACGAGAGCTTGAAACTCTTTTGCCCGACATCAAGAGAATTATCGAAAAATAAAAAACACATATATATACCCTGATGATGGCAACTGAAGACCAGGTCGACTTGAACGAAGTAATGCAGATGCTGGAGGCCACCCCTGATACCGCACCTCCAACAGGGATAGTTGGTGACAGTGGCATTCCTGCCAAACGTGAGAAGCTGGCAATACTTGTTTCAACTGGCAAGGCCAAAGAAGCTATCGGCGTGCAGCTCACACACGATCATGTCAAGCGGTTGTCAGACAAGGACGTTGAGAAGTACTGCAAAAGGTACGAGGCCTACATAGGCAACAAGACAACCGAATCCCTTGTTGATTCCGCCATCATGCTCGCGTCCAAGGGCGTTGGCCTGGTAATCCCGTTTGAGGATGTTAAGAAGTTTCAGCAAGAACTGAAGAACGACTACATCATCAACCAGGAGCTGTCAAATCTTGCTGGGGCTCTTGCCATGCGATGCGGACGATTGCTGGCACTTGCTAATGCTGCTCTCATCACAACAAAACACATTAAGTTTGAACGAGAGCCTGAACCCCAACCCACACATCCAACCAGAGACGGTGAAGGCTATCCACTTGAGGGCTTTGATGAAGTTGGGCTGGAACCTGTGGTGACCTCGCAGGAACCTTGAAGGAACCTGGCTGGAACCTGACAGCAACCTGTCAGCACACTTATCACATCTTGTAAAAAATAAAATCATATATATATATATATATATATATATATATATATATATATATATATATATACCCACTATGACCACACCACTCGAGACGATCCCTGAAGAAACTCCAACTCCAACTCCAACTCCAACACCTGCACGTGTTACCTCTGAGGCCCCGAAAACAAAGCCCGCAACAGAAAAGAACCCCGGCCGCGTTGCTTCTGGTAAAAGGCTAGCAGAACGCAACCGCCTGGCCCGTGAAGCAAAGAAAAAGGTCGAAACACAAAAGCCTGCACCATCAACAAGCGGCACAACAAGTGACAAGGAATTAAAAAAATGGAATAAAAAAATAAAATCATATGTATACTGCACACAAACCATGTCTAACAACAAGCTTGTGAAGTCTATCCTCGAAGCCGGAACAATCACTGGCATTGTCGCTGGTATTGGTTGGATTGGGAAAAAGACCATCAAAGAAAACTTAACTCCCGACCCCAGCGCAAGCTTTATGAACTTGGTCAAGTTCACAGCCGTCATGGCTGGCAGCATCGCGCTGAAGAAATATCTCGAGGACCAGAAAATCCTCCCAGACAACATGTAAAAACCATATGTATACACACGACCACAAAGGCTTCGATTGCAATAATGGCCCTTGGCGCTGTTCTTAATGCGGCCGCTTTCACTGGCGGTAATTATCTCGCGAAATATCTGTCTGGTGATAACGGAAAGGCAGCAATGGATGAGAAAATCCGTCACGACAAAGCCCTTGAACAATACCAAGCGGCTTACGCCAAATACCAGAAGGACCGCACCAAGCTCCTCGACTGGATTGCAGCCAACGATCGGATTAAACACCAAGCTAGCAAAACCTTCCAAACCACAGACCAAGCCCTGGTCTTGTATAATCAGATGCACCAAACACAACCAGATAAACAAATCAAAGACTACAAAGAGCCTCAGTTCTCGGACTTCTACAAGCCCAGCCCACAACAGCAGAATGGTGAACTTGTGTTCATTGGAGGCACCCTGCTTGCGGGTGGGTATGCAGCTTATCGCTTTCTGTAAACAAACATATATACCCCCTATGGAGGCGAAACTCTCAAAGATCTATTACAGCCCGAAAGGGTATTGGAAAGGTCTTGCCGCTGTCAAAAAGCTAGCTGCAGCGGCCAAGGTCTCTGATGATGTCTCAAAAAAATGGCTGGTCAAACAAGCCCTTTGGCAAGTTTACCTCCCGGCGCCACGCCATATCCCCCGGCCCAATTTTGATGTCTCATCACCAAATGCAGTGCATCAAGCGGATCTTCTCTTCCTGCCCCACGACAAACTTCCTCATGGGAGAAAGGTTTACAAATACGCATTAACCCTTGTTGATGTGGCTAGCCGTTACAAAGCAGCAGAGCCCTTAACTTCGAAAGAGTCTGAAGAAGTCTCAAGGGCATTTCAGAAGATTTACAGACGTGGGCCTTTGAAGTGGCCTCAACTCTTACAAGTTGACCCTGGGAAAGAGTTTATGGGGGCTGTGACAAAGACCATGGAAAACAACAAAACGACCATTCGTCGCGGGCGGGTTGATATCCACTGAGACCAAGCAATTGTGGAGAGATTCAACCGAACCCTGGCTGAAAGGTTGTTTGGTTATCAGTATGCCGTTGAAATGAATATGCCCTCTGGCCGGTCGACTGCTTGGGTTAAAAGATTACCAGATGTTGTCTCGGCATTGAACAATGAAGTGAGCCGGCTGACTGGCAAGAAGCCCGCTCAAGCAATCAAAGAGAAAGCAATATCAGCCAAGCCCGCGACTCCATATGCTAGGCCTGTTGGGGTTTATGAGAAGAAGCTCCCACCCTGGGTGAGTGTGAGATATCTTTATTACCCCGGTGAGCTGGAAGGGGGTGGGAGGCGGGCGACCGATCCGATCTGGTCTTTGAAGGTCCACAACATTGAGAAGGTTGTCACCAAGCCAGATGCGCCTGTCGTGTATTACCTCTACGATGGGCCCAAGAAAGGGTTTGTTCGTGAGGAGTTGATGGTGGTGCCCCCGGGCACTCAGTTGCCCCCAGCTGGGTTGTGAAACTCGATTGGTTCTGTGTGGATGCCGTCTGGCAGCACTCAACGCTTGTCGTAATAAGCGGAAAGGCCCAGCTTGTGATGCTCGTATGTGAACATGGCCCCGTTGTGCATTCGAAAGCCCCTGTTGGTGGCCCCGTCCCTGCCCCCCTGCAGGGCACTTTCGTACTTTTCCCAGCGAAGCTCGTTCTGCTTCTTGTTGACGCCCTTGGAGGACATCTTGGCCTCGCCGCTAGCCTCGTTTTCTACGTAATAACACTTGCTGCACAGGGCGATGGCCTGTGTGCCTTCCTTCTCAAGCTTGAACAAGCCCGGCTCTCTACCGCTCCACTTGTCCCACGCCAACCAATTCTTCTTCTCCGCCTCGAACTGGTCGCGAAGTTCCGGGCGAACGGCCTCCTCCAGAGTGTCGTGCGCAAGAGCGAAGTACATGCTGTCCGTGTCCATCTGGATGAGCTCGAAGTCGCGCCTGTCGATGAAGTAATCTAAGAAATCGTAATAGAACTCCAGCTTGCGGAGCTTGGCAAGTCGGTACACAACAATGCCCACTTGAAAAGGGCGGTCGATTGTGACCTTTGGCTTGCGCAGCTCGATCTTGTAAGCATCTCCGATCTCTTCGAGATCATCGAACAAGGGTGAGCGGAGATTCTTGTCGACCTCGTCCCCGTCAGTTGTGTACAACGTTTTTGTCTGGCGCTCCACGGCTTCGATGAACTTGCCGTAAGCACTGTTGCCAAGGAGCTTGAACACTTCAGCAAGAAGTGCCTTATCCTTGTCAGCGTCGCCTTTCCTTCGGTTGTCGGCGACCTCGCGAACGAACCAGTCGAAGAGCTTTTTAGGGGTGTAATCGATCGTGCGGTAGACTGCCGTGATCTTGAGCCCGCTGTTGAAATAACATTTCAAGAGGGGTGCGTAGATCAACATCTTTTTCGCTGACAGTACACCCAGAAGCTTTTTCTGGTCAGGAAAGCGGGTTCGGCCACTTTCTTGGAGGTAATCGTGCATATGCTGTGGAACGCATTCGTTAGGCACTGCTTGGTTGATGAAGAGCGGTGGAAACTCTTCGAACTTCTCCCACAACTCTCGAGGGACTTCGATGTCCACTTCCGTAAACCCGAGCCACCTGCCTGTATTCAGATTCATTTCAAGAACTCTCGCTGCCTGCTCCGGGGCGTTGTAATGCACAACCTTCTCTTTACCACAGGACATCTCCTGCAGCATCGTGCTTGGATAAAGGGAGTTAGCATCGAACCCCACAATCCGTTTCGTGATGCGGACTAAGTCGTCTTTGTGAGAACGGATGCGGGTTTAGCCGCGCACGTGTTTGCGGGTGAAGACCAGGCTTGGCCCGCTAACCACAGCCCCCTTCAGCATGGCGTACGCTTCTGGGCCGGGGGCGTATAGTTCTGGAGCATTGCGCTCCCCTCTCAATGAGCCTCGCAAGACGTATTGCATTGATACTCCTGACATTGAGACCGCGTCTTTGAAGATGTCCACCCCGAGGCCCGTGTAAAATCCCTTCATCGTTTGGAGAGATTCGAGGAAGGGAGACACGTCTAGATTGTTGTAATACTTCAGCCAGTCTCCGAATGTCTTCATACCTTCCTCGTGGAAGATGCGATTGCATTTTTCGTGCTCCTTGGGAGAAAGAACAAAGGCGTTTTTGAGTTGTGAGCACCAGCACTCGTATGGAGGGAGACCAGGGTAATCCAGCTTGTCAGCGCTGTCAAACCACTCGTATGGGAGCCAGGACTTGGTCTGTGTCGCTCCATACGTCTTGACCCACTTGTCGTACGTGATGCCTGGGGCCAAATAATTCATGATGTCCAAGAACTTGTACCTGGGAGTGTTGATGAACATGATGCGACCTTCTTTCTCCGCGGCGAAGACCCCATTCTCTTGAGCGAAATGAGTAACAAAGTACTTGCGGATAAGCTTGAGATCGTAATGGCCTGAGTTGAAGCCGACCACGGGCACTTGGTTGCACCATTTGTCGATGAGCTTGAGTTGCTTCTCAGGAAGATTCTCAAGGTCTGGGGGCATATATTGGCCAGCCACATCCTCTCGGATGGCTGCGCTTCGCCGCTCCAGGGAGGCATAAAACAGCCCGATAAGCTCGTCAGGATCTTTGGAGCAAATGTACTCAGGCTCAGGGTTCAACGTGTCGGCAATGGAGACTGAGATGGGCACATGCTCGCTTTCATAAGAGAGATCGCGTGTCGGGCTAGCTGCCTTGGTCTTGTCCTGGTACGCTTCGAAGTCGTAGACGATCGCGTGGGGATACGTTTTGTTTCTTTTCTGTGGGCAACGGTCATTCCACCAGGGGTAGGGCTGTTCGTGTTCCCACCTTTCCACCACGTTGTACCCAGCGTCTCGAAGCAACTGAGTTCGTTGCAGAGTCTTTTGGTAAGCAACCGTCCTTGTGATTGTATTGCCCCTTTCGGTCAGTATAGACACCTTCGTCCCTCGTTCCCTCGGGGTAACGTTCCTCGCAACCGTGCCAGAAACAACCGTGGAACTGGAAAACTGTCTTGCTTTCTGGGTGATAGCCGTCGACTGGAGCCCCACAAATATAGCTCTCACCGCCATGGCCGCATCTGTGATGGTGGATGTGAATGTCACGCTGCTTCGCCTCCCACTCCAGCCAGCACACTGCCTTGACACCGAAACCGCCTTCTGGGTAAAAGGCTTTCTCAAAAGCTGACTCCGGAGGGAGGACACGTTTCCCGGGGCAGTCGATTTTGGTTTAGCCTCGCGTACACGTCTTGGAGTGGCGCTTCAAGTTATCAGCCCGTGTGAACCTCCCACCACACTCGCCACAAGTGTAATTGTTTGTGACTTTATTGATATTGGTGATCCAGAAAGAGTGGCCCTCATGAATACCGACAGTCATGGTTGAAGCGCCCACCTTGTCGTAATTCGCAGGGGTGTGAGATAAAATGAAGTCACCATTGGGGAGAACAAGATATGCGGCAATTCCTTGCTTGAAATGCATTTCGATTTTGGAGAAGTGCCGCAAATTTAGCTGGCCTCGAAGCCCCGGATAAACTGCGAAGAAGCTTTCTGCGAGTTCCCTGGTTCTGCGAGTAGAACGATCTATACGAGCTCCCCAATGGACGGCCAAGCAACGAAAGAGACAAAGATTGTCGTTGAAATTGTCAAGGGCAGTGACTTCTCTTTTGTTGCGAAGCCAATCAGGAAGCCGCCCGAGGCCTATTTGCAAGGGTTGTCGATCCAACACGACTTTGAGATCAAGCAGGACAGTGCGTTCGTAAACCCATTTGGTGTCAGGCCTGTTGAGTCTTGCGTTTTGAAGACGAAACTCTTCCTGGACTTGCAGCCACTGTCGTGTCTCGGAGAGAGTGGACAACCAACGACTGTTGTGGTTGTTTTGATAAAACATTCTCAACTCCTCGGTTTCAGTGTTTCGTAACTCGAATGCGAAGCGTAAATTGATTGCGTGTCGTGTGTAAACATTTTGCTTGATTTTGTTCAAAATTCTGCCGACAAGAGAGTTTTCGAGATTGTTTACAAAGCGGAACCGGATTATTCGTCTGCCGTGTTCAACCCATTGGTCAACCCGATCATAGATTTGAGCAAGTTGTTCAAAATCTAGATCCGGTGGGTTGTTTTGAAGCTCGACCTCAGCATTGTTGTCGTCGGCAAGTTCGATCCGCTCGACATTTCGTGTCTGTTCGTCCAGCCAGGCAATCAGCTCGCGTTGATTGGCATCACGTCGTCTTCGCCGGGGTTGTGCGATTGCGTATATACAAAGGGTAGAGATTTCTCCAATTGGTTATGTCTCGCTTGCCGTTGCGGGCGGGCTCGGGAAAAAACGCATTTGACCCCCTCTTACGGGGTTTGAGGGAGGGGTATCCAAAGTAGTGTGTAGAGAGGAACGGCAAATACCGGTTTTCAAGTTCATAGAGAATCTGGCCGAACGCGTGAGGCCAGATTCTCTATGAACTTGAAAACCGGTATTTGACTGCCTCTCTACCCACTACTCGGTGCAAATGGGTTAAGGGTCGACGGATAACGTGCCATAGGAATGGAAATTTCAGCAGGCTCACTGGTCAGATTTGAGTTGATTTGTGAACGTAACTGCGACGCGATTTTCGGTTTGACCTTCGGTAAAGCCGTGTAGTGTTCGGGTATGGTTTCGATGTCCGTTTCCTGTGTTGGCGGATAAGCGCCGGATACTGATGACACCTGGGTCGTTAAGTACTCTTGAAGATGCTCGTCCTTATCCCTTGCTTTAGGCAACAAAACTTCCTTTCGATCGGACAAAGTATCTGCGCTCTCTTCTACGTTACTCACGACGTGAAATTCGGCCTTGGCGACGGCTAATTCCTTGGTGAGCTTAAACTTACGGAGCTCATCTTCCTTTTCCTTAAGCGTCGCTGTCGTTTTCGTTTCAGCGTCGACAAACATCAACTCTGTCTTAAGTTTTGCGATTTTCGCTGCGGTTCCGACCTTTCTTTTTAGGGAGGTCGAACTGAACGCTTTGCTGGAGCGACTGGATTTAGTAACAGAGGATCTTGAACACTCTCTTTCTTGCGTGAGTTCCCTTATCCTGTTGTGTACTCTTCTTAGCGTGTCGGAATGTTCACTATCCCAGAGCTCAAATTTCTCGAGGGCCACGCGTTTCGCTTCCAAATCACCTTCTCAAGCGATGTCGAGCCAATCTTGGGCTGTCACTAAAGTTTCCATCTCCGCTCTAAAGGTCTCTGAAATAACGGGTCACATCGACACTGCTTTAAACTGCAGCTCGGTTGTTTGTAATATATCTATGTATGCATGGTTATGCTCCTTTACTGGTGGGTATTTACAAGAACTATGCAGGCTGTTAACAGACGTAGATTATATGCTAATGAACGTTTTTGTTAAGCTAACTTTATCTTGTAACCATATAAAAAATCAGGCCTGACAAAATATGGAGATTTTCCATGCTTGGAGCAATGGAGAAGAATTATGACTTGAAACTGAATATAAACAATGACAAATTCAAGCATCGTTTAAAAAGATCGTTATATCTAGGTAAGGCCTTCATCATTTGTGCTGTTTGATGGGTACTAAGTATTGAAAGAAAACATTAACCCTTGTTTTGCCAAATCAGGGTGTTTGTTGTGCTAATCAAAGGCCTTTTAAGAGCAATTGTAAGGTAAGAATCACAGTATTTCTGAACAATGAAACTGATTTGGCTTTAGCAATTCATTTTCACTCACCAAATACAGAATAAGGGCTTCATGTCAGTAATTTGGTTTGTTTATGGCATGAATTATGCTCAAAAATCCATTTTGAATGGCCTTAGAGAGGCATGGAGTTTTTGTGGCAAGAATTCAACAAACCTTGATAAGCCAAATTTTTCTCAACTGATTTTGATAATTGGGTCACTAAAGTAAATAATGGTATAGCTACGGAAGTTATGCAAGATGGCAGGTAGATACACTGAATTTTTTTAAAAATGGCAATTTTGGGTTGTAATTTTGACATCAATTTTGGTCAAACTCTAGCCCCAGGCTCCTCTCTGTCCAATACCTTGAGAACAAAGTTACATGCATGAAATGAAAGCTCTATTATAGTAGAGTTCATGGTCAAATTCATTTGGCGGCACAATTTACCAATTGAGTTTTATGGCACTTTCAAAATGTCCCCTGAAATGCTGAGTTTTTGGTGCTCAAAGGGCAAAAAATGAGACCCCCCCATCCCCCCCCTGAAACTCCAAAACTAAAAGTCAAAGAAGTGAGCCAAACTGGCTTTTGAAATATCTCATGGCAACCAACTTTTGTGCCAAGTTTTAGCCAAATCGGTTGACCACAACTTTTGGCCCCTGGAACACTTTCTCAGACAATGACACTTAATATTGGCTATATATTTAAGGGCTTATATGACAATTTAAGTGATCTAATTGCGTGACTGAAAACTACACCGGAAATTGAAATTAAAGAAGGTAAAAACAAAATAAGGCATAATAGCTACATCTGTATTACCCATTGTCTCAAAAATTTTAGAAAAAATTATTTACCAACAACTTTATGATTACCTAAATGAGAACAAGCTCTTGAGCAATTACCACAACCAGTTGCGAAAATGTTGAGACACTTGACCAGGAAAACACTCTTTCTTAGTAAACATCCCATAAAATCACACATCTCAAAGGTTAAACAACTCCCCCCTCCCTCCCCTATTTTCAATGTTGTTCCTCAAAAATTTCAGCATGATCTGCTATTGTGACCAACTTTGAGAAGGGAGAGCGAGGGGTCTGAAACACTACGACCTTGTAAGTACCCTTGACGTCCAAATTAGGTACAATGTCTCAAGTCTTTTTGCAACTGGTTGTCTCAATGCAAAGGTAAGTTGTTAGTCGATTTGGCGGTTGTCTGAGAAGACCGGGAAATTTTTACACGTTATTTGCAAAAGAGAACGTGTGCTTAGTACATTGATACACATTTGAGGTTTCTACTTGCACGTTCTGTACGATAAAAAGCTCGTGCGAATCGATCGAGTTTTGTACTTTTTGTTTGTGACGTAACGTAGCGCATGCTCTTCTATCGTCGCATAAAACAACATGGTTTACACAGGAACAATAGACGCTGAAAGTAAGGCATATGTGAGATTTCTTCGTCAACAAAGTGACTTGACTGTGAAGGAAATAGTAGATCGCTGTGGAATATCTCGCGCATCTATTTATCGTTGTTTAAACGGAAAGAAATGCGAGAAAGATAGACAATTACGAGGAAGGCCTCGCCTAATCAGTGCGCGGGATGAACGAATTATCGTGCGAAATGTTGCAAGACTTCGCAAAGAGGAAGGAAATTTTTCATGCCACCAATTACGAGGCTTAACGTAAAAAATAATGTCACGCTTTTTAGGTTTAGTGTCACGTGTTGGCAATCACTGCGTGACGTTTCAAAGACAACTACAACACACAGCAAACCTTTGCTCGATTGTTATTTCCAGTCAATCCTATTTCATAAGAAATGCTTTGAAATAAAATTCACTCTAAAATTAGACACTTATCTTTGTCTTCTTTCATTTTCTGACGGTCTACCATAAGCACGGTCTACCATCACAACAGTAAGAAATACGATATATGTATTTTTAAACACACTTGTTATGGTAGACCGTGTAGACCGTGTAGATCGTCAGTGCTTGGTCCGCTCTTTCTTGTCACTTCTCTCCGGAAAAAAAGCTAATGCAAACGACCTTTTAATCAGTATAATACAAAGGTATTACTACTGTCAAACGAGCGGAGAACAGCTTGCGCGAATGAATTTCTGTCAGGGAACTTTTGTAAATCCGCCTGACTATAGGTGATTAAATACACTTGTCGAACAGCTCTCACATTTAGAACACTCGTTGAAGCACCCTTGTCGCTAGCTTTAAGGTCAATGTTTGTGCTCTCAGAAATATCTGTCGCTTCCGAATCACTACTTTCATATTCCTGCATCAAATCCATCGCAAACGACTTTATTAGCAAAGAAATAACCGCGTAAACCGCGAGCCGCGCGAACGTCGATATTGTAGTCTGTACACTGTAACTTTCAAATCACGTTAGTGTGATAATGCCAAGTGTGTGAAATGTGAATAACTTCAAATAATTCCAACAACTTAGGGAATATTGGAAACTACGTTCGATAACCTTTGATTTCCAAAACTGATTACCGTGCATCAGTCTCTCTCCTTTGATTGGCAGGCGATCAGAACGCCCCGTCCCTTTGTGTACTTTTCTAACACGTGATTAGTGGCTTATCTCGTTCATCTAAGCAGTCTGTTTGCTCAACCAGCGCACGCAAATAAACTTGTTTCACCTTTGTTTTCAGTAAATACCTTGAAATGACATCCTTACAGACAAATGAAATGAAACTAACCTCATGCCGCTTGTTCATTTGTCAATGCGGGCATGTTTTGTACCTTGGTACCCGACAACAACGTCAGTCGCGCCGATTATGTCATCCTTAAAACACCTGAAAATCGCCTTTTTTTCTTCGTCATTTTCATATCGGACAAGCCAATATCATGAAACCCTATTTTTTAGGAACTCCTCGTAAATAGACATCTTTACATTAATTACTAAGCCGATCGATAAAAGAACTGGTTCTCTACACATGGTCAGAGCACTCAGACAACCAGTTGCGAAAATGTTGAGACACTTGACCAGGAAAACACTCTTTCTTAGTAAACATCCCATAAAATCACACATCTCAAAGGTTAAACAACTCCCCCCTCCCTCCCCTATTTTCAATGTTGTTCCTCAAAAATTTCAGCATGATCTGCTATTGTGACCAACTTTGAGAAGGGAGAGCGAGGGGTCTGAAACACTACGACCTTGTAAGTACCCTTGACGTCCAAATTAGGTACAATGTCTCAAGTCTTTTTGCAACTGGTTGCAGTCTGGTTTTCGCTCACTGTACAGCACCCAAACAGCCCTACTTGAGACCACGAACAACTGGTCAATCAATATAGACAATGGTCTTTTAAATGGTGTCATATTTATCGACCTCAAAAAGGCCTTCGACACCATTGACCATGAAATCATTTTGCGTAAGCTCGTAAACTACGGAGTGGATGAGAACTCCCTCCGATTGTTCGCCTCATACTTAAGTAATAGGGGTCAAAAGTGTAACGTAAATGGCGCTCTGTCAAATACAAACGAAATAAGTTGCGGGGTGCCACAAGGCAGCATAATTGGCCCTCTACTCTTTCTAATATACATCAATGACCTGCCGAACTGTCTCACTACAGCCTGCGCAAAAATGTTCGCAGACGACACTAATATTAGTATTCCTGGCCGTACTCTCGCTGATCTTGAACCGATGATAAACTCTGAACTCTCGAATCTCAATTGCTGGCTAAAAACGAATAGGCTTAGCCTTAACGTTGCGAAAACCGAGTTCATGGTCATAGGTTCTCGTCAGAGGCTACTTGTGGAGAGTAATGACGAAATCTGTGTCAGTTTAGAAAATCAACAAATCGAGAGAGTGGATCATACTATGTCGCTAGGTCTTACAATCGACGATAGACTCTCTTGGTCAAATTATATTAACGAAGTATGTAAAAAGGTATCTTCAGCAATAGGTGCTCTGAAGCGCATTAGGCCTTTTGTCTCTCAATCTACTGCAATACAAATTTATAACGCCCTAATCCAGCCCCATCTCGATTACTGTAGCCCCGTCTGGGATGGGTTTAGTAACCAACTTAGCGATAAACTGCAAAAATTACAGAACCGTGCAGCCAGGGTGATTGCGAGGTCTAATTACGAGACAACTTGAGCTCCAACGTACTCCTGGAAATGCTGAAATGGGATTCACTCTCAGTAAGGCGAAAAAAGCAAAAGGCAGTTGTGATGTTTAAATCCCTCAACAAATTAGCCCCAGTGTACTTGCAGGACTTATTCAATACACGAAGCACAAATTACAATTTACGAAATTCGTGTGGTAAACTAACATTGCCCAAGCCACGCACCAATTATCTAAAGCGTAGCTTTAGCTATAGCGGGGCTCAGTTGTGGAACTCCTTACCACAAAATGTAAGGAATATCAAGTCAATAGGGCAATTTAAAAGGGAAATAAACCGACTATTTCAATCATCGGTTTCCCACTCGGCAACCTTGTAAAACAGTAAGTGAAGTGTATATATATATATTTAATGATATAATTGTCACTTTTTATATACTGAATGATTTTACCGAGTAAAGTTATAAGTATGTATGTGTATATATTTGCCGGGACTTTATCCCATTAACGTTATAGACAATAAGAGATCGTAGCCGGCACTCACAATCCGAGAAGAGGAGAGTCCTGTTCGAGACTATTGAAACGTAGAAATGTTCCATCAGCTATTGTAACAAGTGTGTTACCATTCAGTTGTCTGTTGAAGAAAGCAAAAATTAATGACTAGTTTAAGCGAATTTACTAACAGAAGGCACCGTGCTAAATACGAATTGACTTCAAAAGTTGAAAGAGCCTGTTGAACTTAGTAATCTATGCAATTTAAAGTGTCTATAACCCCAAAAAGTTTTTTTCATTAAAACAAATTTTTATATTGAACTGAGTAAAATGCCGCAGAAATTTTTGCTTTTGCTTAAAACCTCGATTTTTGACGAATTTTCAAAGTCTGCGAAAATCACAAAAATAAAAATCATGACCGAGTCGCAGAATCATTCGAAAAGGTCTGGGTCTAGCACAATATGTGACGTCATTTCAGGATATCTTTCGCTCTGGATCATCGAAGACAGTCTCGCTGCGGTCAGGAACACAAAAATACCTGAGAGTTGTGTAGTATTTGGCTGTAGCAACCCTTCAAACGAAAAAGAAGGCATTGCCCTCCACCCAATACCTTTTTATGGTAAAGAAGAGGCGGAGAAACGAAAAAGAAGAAAAAAGAGGGTCGATTTTGTTAAACTGAAGCGAGCACATTGGGAGCCCACCAAGTACTTGTCGGTGTGTTCGAAGCACTTCACAGATGAGGACTTCACTGTCCGGTTTTCTGAATTAACAAAGGAGAGTTTGTTAATGTAGAAAGTAGAACCGAAACTGCAGTCTTGCTTGAGATTTTCTAGTAAAGATTTTCTATGGAGATGTCAGATACTCGACAGCATTATGGCCACCTCGTGCCAAACCAATCGCCACAGAATAGTCAAACAAATTAAACGACACCGAGATGAAAGACGAAGGATTGAATGCACCGCTCCCAGATTATTCAAGTTCTGAGGAAGAAACGATCAGCAATGCTCAACCACCGCGCAGAGAAAGCGGTAAACGCTACCGTGAAACGCAGGATAGAAAACAACATCACAGCAGTGAATGAAACAACGCCGACAGCAAAAGAGCTAGAAAGCGTCCACGCTCTTAGGAGAAAACCACCCTGGAAATGTCGATAGACAGCTGGATAAAGGCATCGGAAAAATCGATCGGCAAACTAGAGACACACATAGAGAGTATAAACTCTTGCCCAAAAACACTTGGTTACGATACGAGGGTAAACCCGATCCAGAATTCAAGACCGATATTAACAGGATTAGAAGGGAAGCAGAGCGTAAACTGCTCGGAGCATTAAAAACATTCCACTATCGAAGCGTATCAAAGTGAAACTAAGAGACCTTGGGCGAAAATCATGTTTCAGTCTTGAATCTAGTGAACCTAGTACATCAAGAAATACTGATGTAAATCGAGACTAAATCGAGCTAAGAACAAACAAAAGAATGTGACAGCTAGCACTGATAATGTATCGCGGAATGTACAAATGTCAACTCACAACATTCAAGCACAAATAGA
Source organism: Dendrophyllia cribrosa (assembly GCA_024195265.1). Lineage (NCBI taxonomy): Eukaryota > Metazoa > Cnidaria > Anthozoa > Scleractinia > Dendrophylliidae > Dendrophyllia > Dendrophyllia cribrosa. Next base: position 54,103,571 of record JAJLRJ010000003.1, read on the forward strand.
TAAATTAAGAAAATTATGGAAACTTTAGAGAAAGCAAATAAGAATAAATGAAGTGCATCCTATCCTTGTCTATTATCCGAGTGTACAGATAAAATTAAGAGGGAAAAGAATACAGAGAAACGGAAAATACGAAACAATAAACACAATACGCGCAAAAATATAGCGCGCCAGAAGCGACAGATTAAAACTAATGAGTCGAACAAAGGACACATTAAAATAACCTTTCCGCTATAGAACTCACAACTGATCGAATCAACTTACTTTCAAAAGGGTTTAAGTTTATCCCTACACCCGTGACAAGAGAAAACCACAAAAGCATCAACTGATGCAAGATTTTAATCAATTCGCAAGACGAATGCGTACGCGTCTCTATATACATTTATCATAGTGAAAATAGAACACAACACCCCTTTCGTGTTAGATCAAACTTAAGAATCTGCCAGTTCAACCATCAGTTGCACTAGAAAGCTACCTAGAAGAGATGAAATTACAACTCGTTGAAATGGAGATTACCAAGCCTAAGAACAACCTGCCATACAACGAACGCAAAGCGATTAAGGAGTTGAAAAATAACTCTGAAATAAATATTAGAAGGCAGACGAAGGCACTACTACGGTCATAATATGAACAAACAAGAGAAAATCACAGTGTGTAAGATCCAACTTGATCATATAGAAAACTACAGACCCCTCGCAACACCTATGGTAGAAGAGACTTCTATTAAAGTCGAACGACTTATAACATACAAGATATATCGATGACGGTGTTCTCTTTGTGGCACACCAACTCGTACTGCGGTCTCCGAAGCTTCTGAATCCTAGCTGTAGTCTAAACCAACATTGCTCGAGGCTATTATCCACTAAACGTAACTATTAAACTAAATGAAGGTCAATAAAGGTTTTTTCTTCGCAAGTACGAAACAAATACGCGGCTGACTGAAATCAACAGATCGGACCGGATCAGCTTTGTTGACAATATCCTGGAATGACGTCACTAGTCCCAATCTCCGCTTCACTCGGCCGTGTGAAAAACAAGTCGAACTTTGACGGGCCATAAAAAATCGAGGTTTTAAGCAAAAGCAAAAATTTTTGCGGCATTTTACTCAGTTCAATAAAAAGATTTATTCTGATAAAAAAAAACATTTTGGGGTTATAGACACTTTAAGCTTTTTTCATGCAATATTTAAGAAAATATCTGCTATCAAAAAATGCAAAATTGTTGAGTGGCAAAAGCGCTAATGAGCCATACATTATTTGTGGAGTGGTGGGGGGTGGGGGGGTGGGGGGGGGGGTGGGGGGGAGGAGATTGGCTTATAAACAACATATTACGATAAGCTGCAGGTAGGTGTTGGCATGAATAGCTTTAAAACCGACATGACTCTAAATATGACAGATCAGGTTGTCATCACATCAGTCAATGTCAACAACACTAATCCCGTCAATGGCACTTAACAGATTTTTTTCAAAATCTTAATTTGGCTTCTTTTTATGTAACTGAGTTAAACGCCAACTACTTACAACTTTAGCAGTTTGTCTGTTAGTCCTTCAAAGGTACCAGGACCTATATGGGGCAGCATATTGAATTGAAGGTCGCTGTGAAATTAAATGAAACCTGCAGATGAGCTTGCAAAAGAACAAAATATGCCTAATCTTGTATATAATGTGTATGTGTGTGTATGTAAACATGGTATGCCTTATATTTGCTTAAATCGATCAAGGGTTTCTTGTACTTCTTAATAGCTTCTCTTAATCCTTTGGGGTGGATATTTATTATGGTTTTCGGTTATATTTTACACCTTTTCTGGCCTGAAAATTTAATGTTCAAATTCCGATGAGGACAGTTCTCGAACATTGCATTTGTCGTAATCTTAAAAGCACGCATTCCGATGAGTGATGAGTGTCGGCGACCCGATCGAAACTGCTGATTTCTGTAGCTTGGATTGCGAGTCACAAATTTTGATCTCCACTAATTATCCGTTATTAAAGACTACCACCAGTTTCACATTAGCCCCCAGACCCCTTAAATCTTAAGGTTACAAAGGAGTATAGCAACAAGCATGCTTGTTCTGGATGCCAGAGTTAAAACTCAATACCAGAGAAGTAGTATGGTAGAGTTGAAATTAGCCTTTTTTTACGGAGGAATTTCATGCATCAGCGTGGGGAATACATTAACGTAGGTTACGTCATAAGCTATTGCATTTACATCATAAATAAAATGCGGAGAAATTTCATAAACTTGCAATGAAATACAATAAATTAAGATAATGTCATGTTCTATTTTTAGGTTTTTAGTTATCTTAGGTAAATAATGTCATATTTTTCCTCACATCCAATTTGACGGGTTTGATATATTTTTGGATTCATGATGTCATAGTTGTTGTTGATTGGTTGACTGAATTAGACAGACTTTCTCAATTCGGTAAACTTACAGATGTAACAAGTTTTTCATTGCTCGGAAGGTTCCTCTTTGGATGTGCTTCAAGCTGCAAATGGCCATGTATCTAAAACGTAGTGTTTCGGTAAGTTTGATTCATGACGTTAAAAAAAAATACTGAAATGCCCAGTTCTCTCTGATAGTTTGAGTACTTAACGGATGAAAGACAATCTGAGTAGTTGTAAATTCTTTAATAACTACCAATACTATTTAGCATCCGCTCCCTTGCTTGTTTGTGTAGACTTTTTTGTATTTTTCTATACGTTGTCTTCATTCTTCTGAGACACGATGCAACTACTCGAATTCTGTTTTATCCTTTACTTACTCAAACGATCATAAAATATTATGAAACCTCAATGCAGAAAAAACGGTGTCGGATATAAGAGGGACCCAGTGGCCTGTTTCCCCCCACTGTCTTGGTTAATAGGGCCCGCTTACGATGGAGTTTTGCAGCCCGCCACTGAAATAGGTATACGATTTATAAGAGTTCCAGCTGTTTATTTGCAGTAAATAATTTTGTTCAGTATTTTGTGTTTTGTAAATGGTTTTAACACAGGAATATCAGTAGTCTGTCGAGCGTGATCGTCCGCGTTGGTGTAATTCTGAAAAGAACTGTTGTTGTTGACAATTAATGACTGACGTTTCGACAACCTGAGCGGAAGTCATATTCAGCCAAGTCATGTGAATTGCAAACCGTTGGTCAGTTTTGCATTGATGTTATATATCTGTTTTCGACACGCAATCCAGTGATTGCTTAGTTTCGATCCGTTTTTTGTTAGTTGTCGGTGAGTTCAGAATATTGTTTGTCTATTCTGTTGACAAGTCGTTTCTATGCCGCAGTCACAACAACCAATAACACTATGGCAAAACTTACAAACGTCAGCATCAGCCAGACATTAATACCATTAACGGACGGTTTTGCAATTCACATGACTCTGAGGATGACTTCCGCTGTGCGTCAAAACGTCAGTCATTGTCAGCAACAACAGTTTGATCTTTTTCAGAAGTATACTAACCGAGACGATTACACTCGACAGCGTTGGTATTTTCTTGGATATGTACGAGGTCAGGCATCTGCATTTGTACGTGTACTGTTGCTTCATTTGAGTACATCTTTAAATTGTTTTACATTAATTGCTGTTTTAAGCTTTTAAGTTAGCGAAACAAGATATATAATTTCCTTGTTATCATATTTGACAACAATAATAGTATTAAGTAAAGATGTTTCGTTCAGCATGTCCCTACGAGGGGACAAAGAAAAAACTCTGAGTCCCAGACGGTAGTCGACCATCATCCCCCCGGAAACCGGTCGGATGCTCTGACCATTAAGCTACTGGGAGACTCGTATTTTAAGAGTTCTTTTTTTCTCATCAATTTTTCCAAAAACTTACAACATTGTCATCTTTTCAAAGCCGAAAAAAACGTCAGCTGCAAGGTTAGGACCTATCGGATTTCCAGATATATTTCTGCAAAGATGAACAACGTGAAAATAATGATTTAATAAATAAGCAAAACGAATGTTAAAAATGATAACAAATAACACAATACTACTTTAACTGTGTGTAAATAGTATACATAAAAAAAACAGGGAATTGCTTGAGTGCTAATGTTGCAAGAATCAAGTAATCTACCAAAATCACTACTACTATTATTATTACTACTACTACTACTACTACTACTTCGCATTTCAATCGAAATAGCAATACTAATTCAAAAAAAACAAAATTTACTTACAAGTAGTTAACGTGTTTGGATTTTGAAAGAATGGTTTTTAAGGCTTCTAAGGATAATCTGTTGTCTGCCATTGTTCTGAAAATGAAAGAAACAGTTTTAACTTTCCAGTTATAGAATTAACACATTTGTGTCCGCGCTAACTTTCAACATTTATTTTCTTTATGGCTTTACTGCTCTTGAAGATGTTTTCCATGTTTTTCAAAATTTTAATTTTTTTTTACCATTTAATGAAAAAAAAAACCTACGTTTGTCGTCATGGATTTTATATTTTGGGTCGATATTGAAGGTGGTTTTTAAGAGGTTTTAAAAAAGTCCAGAAATCCAAGATGGTGGATCCAAAATGGCGGCTGTGCAGAACTAATCACTCGATTCCCACGTCATATGACGTCATCGTTCCTTTGTGAGGACCGCAAAAGTAAAAGGTTTGGACATACCATGTACCCCCTATGTTTCATTTACATAACCCTAATGCTCTTGAAGTGACGAGGCCACCCCCAGGCTCAGGAACTCAAACTGATAGGGTTAAACAATGTAACGACTTCAGCCGGGACCAACCAACATAAATCAGCTAATCAAAGGCCGCGTACACAACAACAAAATAGATACACTTACGTAACATTCTCAGAAATTTGGAACAAAAACAACCTGACGTTGATTGGTGACAAACCAAGCGTTCAAGGAATATGATTTGTCAGTTGCTATACGGGCGATCTGCGGTTTGATAGAGCAAGCTGTTGTCAAGCAAGATTGCCGATCGTGGTTTATTTTTAACGACGATATGCCTCAATCTGAGACAAACGGAGCTTAATAAAATCGAAAAGTAGTGCAATATACCTTACTGAGAAAACGGGTGTCTCACTTTCGAGACTAATTTACATATGAGACCTCTGGGCGTCAAATAAATTATGTTACTCCTCTGGGAATGCAAGTGCCCGGGGGGGGGGGGGGGGGGGGGGGGGACTCATATATGAAAGTGACGTGGGTTATTGTCGTACCAGTTTAGGGGTCAAAATTCGTGGTTTGGTAACACACATACATACATACATACATACATACATACATACATACATACATAATCTTTATACTAAAGGTGTTTCGATCGACCATGACCACTGTCAGATTTTCTCTGTTAGGAACAACTTTTCAGAAAGAATTGGTACCTCCTATGAGTAAACATTAATGGGGGCCACACCTACAAAACGCGGTTTCCGGTATCTTTTAGGCGTTTCTTTCAAAATACTCGACGATCACCCCAGTCAATTTTATATGGGAGTCCTATTCCCTGGGTGCAAGTGTCGGTTGACGAAGACAAGCTACCTAATTTTGTCAGGTTTTGGTAACGTAGACAAGCAACCGGTCCACTTCATTGTTTCAAAAACCGCCGTGGATACGAGCAGGCTTACTAAATGATCGCTACGATCGCTGCGATCGCTAAAAAATGAGACCGGCGATCGTAGCGATCGTATTTGGTTTCCATATGATTTTTACGATCGCTAGCAGGATCGCTCGCATACATTAGCAACTCGAGGCCATTGGCGTCCATTGATAAATTGCTCACTCTCAATGCTTTGTGGGATAGTTTCGATCGCTACGATCGCCACGATCGATGAAATTGATTTCCATATAATCGTTACGATCGCTACAACCGCTAAGATCGCTGAGGTAGAATTGTTTCTTGTCCAGCGATCGCGATCGCTGCGATCGCCGAACAGAATGGTTTCCATATAATCGCTATGATCGCCGGTCTCGTTTTTCGGCGATCGTAGCGACCGCAGCGACCATATGGAAACCAGGCTAAATAAGCCGCTAAGTTGCTATTACCATTACAATTACTTTATGTAATGCCATGGATATCCACAGTTATATAGTCAACCCTCCAAAAGCGAACACCTCTCAAAGGCAGACATCAGTGGCTGTCGTCTGGTCCCAGTTTTTCTGTAACTAAACTTTATCTAAGGACAATTTTCTAAGGCGGGCAGCTTAAGCTGTTCTCGAGGGTGTCCGCTTAAGGTCCGTTTACACAGACGATTTTTGATGCGATTTTTGTCGTGCTCTCCAATGCAACTTTTTTCGCAAGTGTAAACTAGCGGCGATTTCTGTGCGATTTGGGTACGATAATTGCTGCGATCTGCTGTGATTTCCCAAACATCGCAGCTAAGTTGTATCAGGTTTCAAACATTTTCAAAACCTCTGCGACATCGCGCGACAAAATCGCACTGAAATCACCGCTAGTTCATACACGCGATATGAAGATGCAACTTGCACGCAACAAAAATTGCATCGAAAAGTGCGATAAAAATAGCACGAAAAATTGCCGGTGTGAACGGGCCTTTAAAAGGAGTTCGCTGTACCACAAGTTAAGTTCCGTGTTCGTGTTGGGATTGTTCTTACAAACAAACATAACTTACATTTTTGTTACACTTTCAGGGAGATAAAATCCACCTTCGATGCTGTTTTTATGGAGAGTTCTAGAAGCGCAAAATAAATAAAGTCGGGTTTACCTGTCCAGGTTAAGTTTATGCACTTATTGACTGAGTGGGAGGGCCGGGTGGGAAAATATTTGGCTCGAGGTCATGGCGTCCGTACGCAATGACCGAGAGCCAAATATTTTCCCGTCTGGCCCGACCTAACTCAGTCAATAAGTATTTTATAATATGACTAGAACGTACAAGAATAGTCGTGCAGTGGGAGGTCGCTTGAACTCGAGCAGGGCCGGACGGCTTTTTCCGGACCAGCTCACGTCAACCCGTCCGGCCCCGCTCACGTCACCTTGCGATTCTATTTTCTGTAGGATTGCGTCAGCGGGGCCGTACGGTCATATTATAATACAGTTTATTAAATAAATGAAATAGTAATGATCGGAGGTGGAAGCAGAATAATGAATGATGAATAACGGCGTAGAAAAGAAAATGAATAATGAATATTTAGGGTTTGAATGTGAATAAAGAATAATGAATGTAACGAAGTTAAATAATTCTTTTTTATTAACAGAAAAGAATCGCATAGACAATTCATTTGATATAGGGATCACGCTCGAAGTTTCAGATAGTTTAACTTGCTCGAAATTAAACTTGCAATCTTTTATCAGTTTGATGGTCAAACGTTGCATGGGTTCATCGATCAGATAAGGGTCTATAAGGCTACGTTTTAAATAAACACCACGGGCTGGAGTTAAATGGAGAAAATACGATAATCAGCTGGGGCGTAGCGAGCCTATAGGCCCTAGGCCCAAGCCTACAAAATTTTCAGCCCACCTGTCATATTTTTAAAATCCATGAAAAAAAATTCCTGAAATTCTTTTGATGTAATTTTAAAGGCTTCGGGAAAAAAAATTTAAAGGCTTTTGAAGTTCATTATGAGCGTTGATTTGGATTTGCTTCAAGGACATGCATAGGCCAATGTTTTAATCCAGTCACTTCGTAATAAACGCAAGGAGGAGCATTGGAACAAGTTTTACCGGGCAGCGGTATTTTTTTGAGAGAAACATGGTGTTGCAATACGCCAAGCCCATACTTGCTGGCCGGCAATCGCATCTAGAAAATGTCAGTCCACGCCGGGCCAGCGCGCGTCACAAAGCTGCATTGCAATGTTTTCAAAAATGGCGGCGGAATTCGGAATTTTCGAGAGAAGACTGGGGATGAGTAAGGTTTGGTATAAATAAAGGGTCCTCATGCCTTCTGGGAAAGCTGTGATGCTTCATTCACAAAAGAATATGGTAGGTTGTTCCATTAGCTTTCAGAAGATACCAAACATGTCATGGTTTTGCTATCGAAGGACGGACTTTCTACGAGTGACTTTCTTGGTCTAATGGCGTGGACTTGCTCGACATTACAAAGGTAAGTTTTTGGCTCCGAAAGAATTTAACAGTTTTCCAAACAACAGCATTTCAAGGAAATATTTTACATCTTTAAGACATAGAGAAGAATCGTATCGTTTTTGTTTTGCTGAATTTTAGCTTATATCTGAATACCCGGGCCAAACGCATAACAGTGTCTTGTGTATTGCACTAGGTGAACTGTTAGCATTATGCCACACACTAGGAACAGTCGATTCGATGTTAATGCCTTTATGAGGGCCAGAAAGGAAATGAGGCAGAAAGCAGTGGAACAGTGTAGAAGTTTGAAGGCAGAGATTAGCAAAAACACGAGGAAAATTAATAGACTTAAATCAAAGGTTAGTTAGGATAGTCAGTGAGGACATACATGTAATTATTGAGTTATATTAATAGCAAAGCGCACAAATGACGTCAGTACTCATGTTTGTCTGAGTTTATAATTTATTCTTGTTTATTCTTGCATTTCTGACAATAGAAATTCGTTATTAGGAATCCCTTGAGAGTCACTTTTGGCTTGTTTGTCTGAGTTTTAGTTCTATAAATAGTAATTGTGCGCTTCGCTATTAACTGATCAAACACTGACACATGCTGTTAATAAGCAACAAGATATTCTGTGTTGTGTTTTTCAGTGCATTAGGTATAAATTAATAGATTACATGACTGTAGTTAGTTATTTAGGTAGCTGGTTATTTTGCTTGTTATATATAATAAGCTTAAGTTAATTAGTTTTTACAGGTAGTTAACTTAAAGATATTAGCATTAAACAAGCTACTCTGTTAGTTTGGAATTAAAGGAAGTTTATTTTTCTTTTTATGTATTGATAAATACTTCTGATTTGTACATCATTTCTGGAAAATGCTACATCTATCAATTGCCACTTATAATAATTAATTAATTGCTGTTAGCTTTTGTTTTATTTGTGGAATGAACATTTTTCAAGTGACTGATTAATTTCATTTTTTGTTACCTAAAGGTCAGTGATTCAGGGGAAGTGTTGAGAGACTTGACAAGTGAAACTCAAAATGTTCAGGTTAGTATAATAGTCTTCACTATAAGATTATATTTTTTAGTGCCGTATAGAAAAGGGGGTTTAAATGATGTATTTTTCGTTGCAGTTACAACCAGTTAACACTGATATTAGTTCACGAACAAGATCCCCAACTATTTTGGTGGATGGGAAATCAAATATGCCACCAAGAACAGGAGCGAAAAGACGGCATGAAACAATGATAACTGCTTCCACAATCCATGGAGGTTCTGAGAATAACTTAACACCAACAAAGGAAAACAGTTCTGATTTTTGCATATGTTGTTGTTAATTTTTTATTCCAGTTAATTTTTGTTTTTCCTTTGTTTCAAATTCATTAGCATATATTACCATACCCAAAAACAATGGAAAAATAAAAAGGGATTGTGTCTCACTCTTCAGTAGGTTTGATATTACTGTTGAACAGCTTGCAGAACTGAGCATTAGTGCTCGTGACTATTATCGGGTGAATGCATTGTTTCTCCCTACCTCAGTAAATCCTACTGTGTGGACAATTGGACATATCATTCCTTCCCACACTAAAGAGTTACATGATAAATATGGACAAGGGCTTGGTATTGTAACAATGGAAGGGAGGGAGGCAAAACATATTGCTTTGAAAAAACTAAGCGAAAATACATTTTATAAAAGGTGCCGGTATGAGATTTTCAAGCATGAGTTTGCAATGTTAGTGTGGCTTCCTGAACAAGGGTTCAACCTTAGTACATACAAGCATACTGCTGTATACATCCCAGACAGGGTGTTTTCTGACCCAAGGTTTTGCTACTGCAATTTAGAGAAAGCTAGTCCCACTGATGAAAAATGTACATTCTGTAGTAATCCAATTATGAAATTTATCCAACAGAGTGTTGAGCAGGGAAAAGTTTTGCCGCAGCTGTTAGGTGACACCAGGACATAGTTAAAAAATCAGAAACATTTAATCACATGCAGGACTAGAAGTAGGCTTGTAAAGCAGTAGGCATTATGTGGCTCAAATGTGTTGTGGGAAACATATTTTTAGTTTATTTACATGTAGAGTGGTTTTCAATTTAGTGTTGTAAAACCAAAACAAAACCGATCACTTAGCAATTTGACTACTCAGCCAATCTCAAACCATAGAGAAACCAAAACCAAAGTTATTGATTGCCGAGGGCATCAGGGATGCATCAGGGATTTTTAGTACAATGAAAGTTGTTGTTGTTGATTGCTTTCGACACTTAGTTGAAAACTGCTCTAATAAACATACATGTATTTATTCGTGACGACCAATAATGTTCACTTTCATAATTTTTTAAAGAAATGGGCCAAAAGTTGTAACAAAAAAACACATGAAATGCATTGCAATGTGGGAAACATGTATATGTTTACTTAATTATAAACATACATTTATTTATTTATAAGGACCCATAAATGTACACTTTCATAAACTTGTCAAAAAATATTGGGTCATAAGTTGTAGCAGATTACACATTAAACAGTAAATTTAAAACTTGAGCAATAGTGTGGCTTCCTGAACAAGGGTTCAACCTTAGTACATACAAGCATACTGCTGTATACATCCCAGACAGGGTGTTTTCTGACCATGGTTTTGCTACTGCAATCTAGAGAAAGCTAGTCCCACTGATGAAAAATGTACATTTTGTAGTGATCCAATTATGAAATTTATCCAACAGAGTGTTGAGCAGGGAAAAGTTTTGCTGCAGCTGTTAGGTGACACCAGGACATAGTTAAAAAATCAGAAACATTTAATCACATGCAGGACTAGAAGTAGGCTTGTAAAGCAGTAGGCATTATGTGGCTCAAATGTGTTGTGGGAAACATATTTTTAGTTTATTTAGAGTGGTTTTCAATTTAGTGTTGCAAAAAAAACCAAACTGATCACTTAGCAATTAGACTACTCGGCCAATCTCAAACCATAGAGAAACCAAAACCAAAGTTATTGATTGCTGAGGGCATCAGGGATGCATCAGGGATTTTTAGTACAATGAAAGTTGTTGTTGTTGTTGATTGCTTTCGACACTTAGCTTTAATTAACATAATTGCCTGTAGTTAGCACTAATCCGGCAATGGGCAGCGGCAGCTATTTACAACAACATACTACATACATGAATAATTAACTATTAACAAAATGAGGGCCTTGAAGTGGACAATAAACAAACATTTCTTTATTCGTGATGACCCATTATGTTCACTTTCATAATTTTTTAAAGAAATGGGCCAAAAGTTGTTACAGATAACACATGAAATGCATTGTAATGTGCGAAACATGTATATGTTTACTTAATTATAAACATGCATTTATTTATAAGGACCCATAAATGTACACTTTCATAAACTTGTCAAAAAATATTGGGTCATAAGTTGTAGCAGATTACACATTAAACAGTAAATTTAAAACTTGAGCAATGAAGTGTCAGTCTATTAGTTTTACAACAGTCTAATTCAACTTTCAAAAATATATCCATATGCATTTGTAAACTTGTAGTAGCATTAAATTACAACAGATGAAACTTTCTGTCTTTGTAAAATGTTCCAGGATTGCTTCTCGGTTGACGTCGCAAAGTCGAGATAAATCTCTAACCACTCGATTCTTTTCGGTGTAAATAATGATATCCAGGAATCTGCTTTGCGAATGGGTGACACCGCAAGTTGACCTTGCCTCCTTAACCATATGCATAAGAAAAGCGAATAATTGCACTGGCAAATCCCTTGTAACTTGGACAGTCCAAGGATTACGGGCTTTATTCCGGGAATTGAGTCGCCTGTGCAACTTTTTCAGCTAGATGGTTATTTCCCCAGAAATGATCGACCCAACTTCAATGAACGAATTTCGCACTCTTTCAATCGAATTCTGATTATTTCGATGCTTTTCGAATAATTTCATTAGGTTTTCCTCAACTTCATTTTCAAACAGGACAAAGTTATGAACATCATTACGCAGAGGGCGTAGGATCTTCTTGGCTTCATTTATCACATTAGCCGCCATTTTTAACTTAAATTTCATATCAATACCGCTGGCTGAACATAGAGCTACAGCAGGCGCCTAACTGCACCTTTGAGACGCGCGCTGGCCCGGCGTGGTCAGTGAAACGAGCAATGTACTATCCATTCTTTGACCATTCGATATCAGAACTGGATTCTCGCATTATCAAACCAATTTCACTCTCGCTAGACACTATATCTGGTTTTGCAAATCAAATTAAAAGAACTTTTACCTCGAATGACGGGCTTCCTCTGACATGCGAAATCTACATATATTATAGAAACAAAACAAGGTAGCGTTATTCAAGAAAAAAAAATGGTCACTTCTTGATGCTTTTTTAAAAAAAGTTCTTTCACAGCACGTCACTCCTCGCTTCATCTTTAGCTCCGACTTTTTCGATAGGATATCTTTAACCTTATCTCTTAGTCCCTCTTCGTTGATCCACCTTGAATCTTTTCAAGTCCAAGCAGTTACTACCGGTATACGTCTGACACTTTATTTTCTTTTATGTTTGAGTCAGCGTCAATTCAATGTTCTGTAATTATACTTTACTTGCCTACTTTATTATTTTTCTTTGTCTGTAGCTGTTACCCTTTTGTTTACTGTTACCATGTTAATCTGTTGGTGTTTTTTTTACACAAATGTAAATGTAAAAACTTGTAATGTTTAATAAAAAAGAAAAAGAAATACAAACAAAAATAGAAAAGCAAAAACAAATCTTTTTCCCGAAAAATGTTGGTAATTGGTTTCCAGCCGAGGTAAGTGTCACGGAAATTTTGAGTGCATATGTTCCAGACATACCAGATGATATCCGTCAGTTACAGGAAAGCGAATGCATGAGGTGATAATCTCGTTGGGAGAAAGTGCAAGATCATCTTCCAACTACCATTGCTGAAACACTTCCTCATTGCCGCCCACAAGAGTTCCCAAATATTTCAAGGGCCTTCACGACGATCCTCGCCCTGCAAATCACCACAGCCACTGCAGAGAGGTCTTTCAGTGCGCTGAGAAGACTTAAAATACCTACTTGAGGTCAACAATGAAAGAAGATCATCTCAGTGGACTTGCGCTAATGGATATTCATAAACATGTTGTGTTTTTTTAATTCTGAGGGCATCGATTTTAATTTGAACAAGATTTTGCAGCGTCTGGAAGCAGAGGGATGGAGCTCCTTTTTTAGGCTGGCCAATAGTTCCTCTTTCTCAAATGGCTCCAGAAAAGGTTGCCATTTTAACATTTACTAGTCTCGATCTCACTTTAGTAAAACAGCGACTGTTCTATGAGCTTTTTCGTGAGTTTCATGTGAATCAAGGCTCTTCCGTTTGAAATGTTCGATATGTCTGTAGCATACGGATTACTAGAATATAGAACATTTTTTTTCAATTTATATCGACTTCAGGAGTCTCGGGAATGCAGGAAATGGTGTTTCAGAGGGTAAAATCCAAAACATTTCCCAGGGATGGGCATGCCCCCGGACCCCTGTCGAAGCTCGCGCCTACGGCGCTTGTTGCAGCGTGCCTGCCAGGATTCAAGCAGGCCTGGTTAGGACTACAACTAGTCAAAATAATCGCTATGCTCCTGGTAATTAGATTGATTATGACGTTGACGGTTTTAAATCTTATTTTAAAGAAAGTGAATATCGTCTATTTCACAAGCATTGCAAGTTAGAATGCAAGTTAAAAGCTGCCCAACAAACTCGAATTCGGAATAATGAATATCGAGCAAAATTTAAAAATGAATAATGAATAACTTAGGTAAAAATGAAAGGAATTAGCTTCCACCCCCGATAATAACGGAACGTAGTTTCTTTATGACTTCGCAATAGCAAATTCGGCCTTTATTCGGCTACGGTTTGGTTAGAAAGGATAGTTTGGGAACTTTAAATTGTTTCTCAGTTGAGTAAGCTTTCCTATTAAACACACCTGCGCAAGAGAAACGATTTTATTCTTGAGAATTGGAAATTGTTGGCTTTGTAGTTCTAAGAAATTGTTTTTGTTTTTATTTTAACCAGTACTTAGTTTCTTTGTTTACAATACGATGCGCCTTATCATTTGCACGCAACAGACGTTTTTACAAGTTACCCAATAAGAGAGCACGAATAGGCCATTTCCGAGTTGCCTTTAGCCTCTCTATCAAAGCGAGGCTAGGTGCGAAACCTTTCCGGTATGAAAATGAGTTTTCATTCACATGCAAATAAAACTTATTTGCATGTGAATGAAAACTCATTTTCATATGAAAGGTTTCGCACCTAGCCTCGCTTTGATAGAGAGGCTAAAGGCAACTTGGAAATGGCCTATTGACGAGCACGCCTCTTTGAAAGTTTAAGTTAAGTTTATCACAGGAGTGTAAAGTTAGTCACAAATTACCAATATTTTATTCACGTTGTTGTTTCACACGTATCCGCAGTTACGAAAATAATTATAAGAATTAGCTGGTGATATCGTGGAAACTTGTAAACTTGTAAAAACGTTTGGGTGCTAGTAGTATATAGTGATTAGATTTAACCTTTTTACGGCCTTCCCCTGCCTTCCCCTGCCTTCCCCTCATTAGCTATGCTTAATCATGACGTCACAATTTGCCTTCCCCTCATTAGCTATGCTTAATCATGACGTCACAATATGCCTTCCCGCATACTAATTTGGAATAGGTAACTTATTAATGAATATTAATAAAGGGTATTCCTTTTCATGACCTCAACTACCTATTCCTTTTGTGTTATTCTGAAACAATAGAAACAATAGGTTTGCCCAAACGTGCCCGCTCTATACCAACTCACTTCAAAACTAAACACAACTGACACAGATATACTTTACAGACATAGAGCAAAACAACATGCCTTGACCAGGACTCGAACCTGGGTTACTGCGGCCACAACGCAGTGTCTTAACCACTAGACCATCAAAGATGTGGATATTATAACCGGATAAAACTACAGTATAAGAGGGTTCCGAAACATTCAAGTTTGGAAGCAATAAAATTGCACAGTATAAAAACCGCTTCTTATTCGTATTTACCGCAACATTCTTATAGCCGCTTCATCGCTAGTCTCTATGTCGATTTTCAGTTTGCCAGCCATTTCCAACTTTAAGTTTTAATTTCTTTAACCGTAGCTTCAAAGTTCAAACTTTTAATTATGCGAACTTACACTGAACCAAATTTGCATGAAAAATTAGCACCTCAGAAAACTTAACAAAACAGCCAATTACATGTGCGTGCTAAAACAATAAACTCCCACTTTGATTAAGTTCAAATAAATTCTATTGTTTTCACCACCACCACCACCACCACCACAATTTTCCACCACCACCACCACCAGCACCACCACAATTCTCCGCCACCACCACCACCACCGCCACCACCACATCGACCCCACATCGACCGCACATCGACCCCACATCGACCTCACATCGACCCCACATCGACCCTACATCGACCCCTCATCGACCTCAAATCGACCCCACATCGACCCCACATCCACCCCACATCGACCCCACATCGACCCTTCATCGACCTCACATCGACCCCACATCGACCCCACATCGACCCCACATCGACCCCACATCGACCCTGCATCGACCCCACATCGACCTCACATCGACCTCACATCGACCTCACATCGACCCCACATCGACCCTACATCGACCCTACATCGACCCCACGTGGTGGTAGTGGCGGTGGCGGTGGTGGTGGTGGTGGTGGAAAATTGTGGTGGTGGTGGTGATGGTGAAAACAATAGAATTGTGGTGGTGGTGGTGGAGAATTGTGGTGGTGGTGGTGGTGGTGGTGGAAAATTGTGGTGGTGGTGGTGGTGGTGGAGAATTGTGGTGGTGGTGGTGGTGGTGGTGGTGGTGGTGGTGGCAGAGAATTGTGGTGGTGGATTTGCAAAAACAGCCTCGAATAATAAATTCCTTGGATATTAAACGCGGCGTTATAGAAATATATCAGTTCCCGAAATCTTTACAATCCCCGTCCGAGTTCTAAAGTTTATACTGCGGAGAAAATAATTGATCAGTTAAATAAAGACATTATTCAAACGATAAAACAAAGTGTATTTACTTACACAGAGATGAACCAAACGTAAAATCGGTTAAGAGGAAACCTTTGCTTACAAAAAAAAAAAAAAAAAGCCAACAAAGCTTTAGGCCTGCAATACGGCCTCATAGTGAATTCGCGCTACGTCCGTAAAGTAATTTCATTCTAATATTTTGTTCTTGATTCAGCCTTATCATTTGTGGAGTACATGGATTTGAGTTGTTCTAAATAAAACAGCTTTTGTTGACATAATGATTTGATGTTACCTTAATGCGATTTGTTATTATTAAATTTATTTGAACTTAATCAAAGTGGGAGTTTATTGTTTTAGCACGCACATGTAATTGGCTGTTTTGTTAAGTTTTCTGAGGTGCTAATTTTTCATGCAAATTTGGTTCAGTGTAAGTTCGCATAATTAAAAGTTTGAACTTTGAAGCTACGGTTAAAGAAATTAAAACTTAAAGTTGGAAATGGCTGGTAAACTGAAAATCGACATAGAGACTAGCGATGAAGCGGCTATAAGAATGTTGCGGTAAATACGAATAAGAAGCGGTTTTTATACTGTGCAATTTTATTGCTTCCAAACTTGAATGTTTCGGAACCCTCTTATACTGTAGTTTTATCCGGTTATAATATCCACATCTTTGATGGTCTAGTGGTTAAGACACTGCGTTGTGGCCGCAGTAACCCAGGTTCGAGTCCTGGTCAAGGCATGTTGTTTTGCTCTATGTCTGTAAAGTATATCTGTGTCAGTTGTGTTTGGTTTTGAAGTGAGTTGGTATAGAGCGGGCACGTTTGAGCAAACCTATTGTTTCTATTGTTTCAGAATAACACAAAAGGAATAGGTAGTTGAGGTCATGAATAGGCATTCCCTTAATTAATATTCATTAATAAGTTACCTATTCCAAATTAGTATGCGGGAAGGCATATTGTGACGTCATGATTAAGCATAGCTAATGAGGGGAAGGCAAATTGTGACGTCATGATTAAGCATAGCTAATGAGGGGAAGGCAGGGGGAAGGCAGGGGAAGGCCGTAAAAAGGTTAAATCTAATCACTATATACTACTGGTGCTCACGGTCAGGCACGTCGCACTATGTAATCATTAAATTATCATTAAATTATATATTTAAAAGGACTTGCATGATTTTTAGGAAGGTATGATTCCTAAAGGTTTCCCGTGGAATAGACTTCAAATTGTTTCTTGAAAGATCTCTGAAAATAAAACATAATGGTTCATTTAAAAGAGATTAAGATTTTACGAATCACATACAAAAGAAATGTTAATCACAATTGCAAACATAACATTGTACAATTGAAATGGATCAATCCATTAAATTATCATTAAATTATATATTTAAAAGGACTTGCATGATTTTTAGGAAGGTAAGATTCCTAAAGGTTTCCAGTGGAATATACTTCATATTGTTTTTTGAAAGATCTCTGAAAATAAAACATAATGGTTCATTTAAAAGAGATTAAGATTTTACGAATCACATAGAAAAGAAATTGTTAATAACAAGCATAACAATTTACAATTGAAAATGGATCCCATATAGAGCCTCGATCTAGTGTTAAGTTTCATATAATAGGCTTACAGCGTTGAAGTTGTTACTGGTAACCCTCTTGGTACTTGCGTTATTCCTCTGCACTTCACACGAAACATTGTGCCAAATGGAGTACATGTACACCTCTCTGGGCACCGTTCATCGTATTTTACGGTAGACCACGTGACTAGTAACTGACTCAGAGAAACGTAAAACAAAACTTGTGCTGCAGATTTTACTCGCATCTGTTAAATGAATAAATAAATGTACACGTATCAAGAACCTTCTTATTACAGCCAAATTCGTTGTATCGCGATGCGCGAAATGCAAACTTCGAAAGATTTTGTGCGTTTTCTGGTTTTTCTGTTCCGTCAATCATCTCAGTGGGGGGCGGTGTTAACACGGAGCGAGTTGAATCCGTGAGGTGTTATTTTAGCGCGTTGAGAGATTCCCGCAAGTTTGATCATGATTCGGAGAGTTCAATGGCGAGAAATTTTATTCGGAAAGCTGGCGAGAAAGGATTTTTAATCGAAGAAGATGGATACAGGGGAGGAATTCAGGAAGTCAATTTTATCCGTCGATGTTTACCTTAGAATTCGTTTCTTCGCTTGTAAATCTGATCACAGGTAGCCCAAGCTGTATGTGTCACAGAATTCAACAAAAATTGCCTACCCTACTTCGCTTGTCGTGTTTCCTTGTCTACTGTGTGGTTTTTGGGGCGATTTAGAGCGTTTCCAGTGAGTTTTAGTTCCATTGCTTTCTCTCTCTATATCCTTTTCCAAGGTAGGGTACTTCAACCGAGAGGCCGAGCGGATCCACTGAAGAAAAATCGCCGTAAATTCGCTCCAAACCCTCCGATCGCCTCGAAATTCCACGTAGACCACGGATGATAGTTCTGTTGTCCATTCCAACTCTTTATCCGAGACCCGGACACATGAAAAGAGCATTAAACGTCGCCAATCGCTGCACACTTTTCCGTTGAGATCGTTCGACAGAGGCTTGATTCAGATTTCTCTAAGCCGAACGTTTGGAAAAATAGCTTAGCGACCCGGCCTTTGGGTCGAATTTCTTACTGACCTGGTGGGCGACTGAAAAATGTTACTAAAGACAATATCACTCTAGGTACAGTCGCCCACCGGGTCAGTAAGAAATTCGACCCAAAGGCCGGGTCGCTAAGCTATTTTTCAAACGTTCGGCTTAGAGAAATCTGAATCACGCCTCTGTCGAACGATCTCAACGGAATAGTGTGCAGCGATTGGCGACGTTTAATGCTCTTTCCATGTGTCCGGGTCTCGGATAAATACCCCTTATTTGATGTTTTGGGAGATAATACGCGCGTATATTTTACGAGTTGTGTAGTATTTTTCCGAGCCCCCCGGGGGCGAGGAAAAATGCGAGCAATGAGTAAAATGTCCGCGCGTATTATCTCCCAAAACATCGAATAAGAGGTTTATTATACCACTGAATTTTTTCTGTTATCAATTATCTATTTTTTCAGCTAGAGTACAGAAATCGGCAATTTTCTCATTCTTCGTATAGCGCGTGAGTGACGTGAGCAAACAAAAAGCCAGTAAAATGCATTTTATTTGACAAATGACATGTTTTTGACACACGGCGATTAAAAATAGCTTTGCGTCGTGTCAGATTTTTCACTCATTCATTTTTACACGACTGAAATAAGTTTTCAAAAAAACTCCGTAAATAGTTCTAGCGGCCGTGAAAGTTATGTTCTAAATCGGCTAAACAACACTACAAAGTTTCTTTAAAGTTTATCGTCACTATCAGAAAGAGGCAAGATTCTCTTAAATTTTTTCCTCTGAAATAAGCTGAATTGCTCGCCAGTTTCGAAGCCATGTGCATCGACGGCAAAGGTGAACTGACAATTGTTGAAGACTGCTCCAGTGAACATATTTTTGGCTCCATCATCGTGCTGGCCATTTGAAGCAATCTGAGGCTTCAGGATGTTGCTTTCAACTGGAGACTTGCTTGTTTTGGAATCTTCAATGTAGTTGCTGAGTTTTGCTGACATGTCCTTTTGCTGCTCCGTGGAAGTGCTGGAATAGCTGTCTAAGGACTTCAGATTTCTTTGTCCAGCGAGTGCAATGACGTTTAAAGGCTCGACGTTCTCTTTCCGAAGAGTTGAGATCATGGTTCTTCGTACGGAGTGGTTGGTGTGTCGTCCGGACAATCCTGCGGCCTCGCTCATAGACTTCATATATGAACCAAGCGAGTTCTTGCCAAGTGGCTGTTTCTTGTACCAGATCGTAGAAGCAGGCTTAGTAATGGCTGCCAGGTAAAAGGGGGCGTCTTCACTGTTCATCTCAAGTGGTCGCCTAGACAGATATTCTCGGAAGATTCTCACTGGACACCGTGGTCCCTCTGTAGCGTACATTTTGGGGTTGAAAGAGCGGTCGGGAACAAATTCATGTTCACCAGTGCGGGTTTTGCTTCCACGCTCGGTAATCCACTCAACGTACTCTTTTCCGTGGGGACCGTTTTCTCGTTTAATCTTAAAGTCGCCAAACTTAACTCGGTGGTGTTCATCACGAGCCCGCCTGAGCCAAAGAACATAGTGTTGTTAAACCAGATGGTGCGCAAAAGGCTTTGCGGAGAATGGTCTCCCAACTGTTTTTCTTCCCACAACTGCTGGATTTCATCCTCGCTCAGTCCGACGGCTTTATTTGGACTTTGCCCTTTGCCTGCGCGACGTAACTGTTTTCTTTTGGAAGACAAAGCTTCTCTGGCCGTGGAAAATTGTATGTCTGTAAGTATACTGTACTTTTTTCCTTGTTCACGTAAAAAACGGTCAATGCTTCTAAACAGTGAAGTTAGCGTGTCAGGCTCAAACTCGTCTCCGTTTTGTTTACGTACTTTTAAAACAAAGTGAGCTAAAATCTTGTCCAGTTCTTGTGGCTGTATGTCATCCAGTCGTCTAGTTTCGTTTACAGATTTGGCCCAACTGTAAAAGACGTTACTGTCACTTGCTGTCTTTTTGGTTGTATTTTTGTTTCTGTTCTGTTCAATAAATGTTTTAATATCTTTATCGTTAAGTTGTCTGTCTTCAGTTTGTTCAGTTTGTTCACTTCCCTCAATAGTAATACCAGTTTGGGTTGTTTCAGTGTTTTCTGTATGTTCAGTTAGAGAGTCGGCTGCTGCAATAAGTTCGTCGTCTAAAAAGTCAAGTTGAAAAGTTGTAAACAAGTCGAAATTTGGTTCGTCCAGTCCGGCCATTTTTTCCTTCGTCCTCCTTTAGCTAAAACCGGTCAAACCGGGATTTTACAGTGTAATACGCTGGCATATTTTGCGTGTTCTCTTGCCCTTATACGGTAAAATGGCGCAACAGTGGTATAATAAAGAGTTTGAATGGACAACAGAACTATCGTCCGTGGTCTACGTGGAATTTCGAGGCGATCGGAGGGTTTGGAGCGAATTTACGGCGATTTTTCTTCAGTGGATCCGCTCGGCCTCTCGGTTGAAGTACCCTACTTTGGAAAAGGATATATAGAGAGAAAGCAATGGAACTAAAACTCACTGGAAACGCTCTAAATCGCCCCAAAAACAACACAGTAGACAAGAAAACACACAAGCGAAGTAGGGTAGCCAATTTTTATTGAAATCTTGTTCGTATTTTTTAACTCCTAGAATGGACCGTTTTTCGTCATACAAATCCTTATAATTTCGCTCGTAACGGTTCTGTGACACATATAGCTTGGGCTACCTGTGATCTGATTTGCATCGGGCATATTACATTAGTGAGCTCCACTGGCGTTGGACGTTTTATCGGCTTCAAATGTTTGCATCGAAAAAAATTCGACGACTAGGGATGGGGAAAACCTTCTTCAACTTCCATGGAATATTTCATATAGATGCTGGCAAAAGCGACTCCGCTGGCGAGCGGAGAAGTTTGAGCTTTTTGTGTTGTTTACATCTCCCGGGGAGCATTATTCGTTACGGTCCACCGGTCATGTATCAACGGTAATGATATGCAAATGTAAACTGACAGTATGAAGAAAACGAATGTTGTAACGACGGAAAATAAAAGAAAACATACAAAAACAAGATGCGATGTCACTGAATATGAACTAAATATTTGAAAGAAATCATCTTGAAGATGATTTTGAAGATGAAATCATCAAGAGAATTTTCGGCTATAAGTTAGCACGTTTAATTTTTTTATAAATCGATCGCATGTTTTTGCCCAAGCAAACGCATAACCCCGCCCCCCACTGAGATGATTGACGGAACAGAAAAACCAGAAAACGCACAAAATCTTTCGAAGTTTGCATTTCGCGCATCGCGATACAACGAATTTGGCTGTAAGTGTTTGAAGTATACAACTGATTCAGTGGGGACATCGTTGAGTGAACAAAGTTGGGACTTCAAATAAAGAGTGGCACCCAAAGAGAAAGTTGGAATGGTGTACTGTTTTCCATATCATTTCTGCGCCTTTAAAGGAAAGTATCTGAAGGCCAATAGAGCGTTTTCACGCACGCGACCTTCAGTCCCGTGGGACTCAAATGACAAAGGCCATGGCAGCCATGTTGGTGTTCCTAACAAAAGAAGTTAAAGAGCATATGACACGAAATTTTTTTCTTCGGTTTCTTGTAGTTTAATATGTATAAAAAACGACTTCAAGCTTTCAAAGTGCTAAAAATTTTTAAAAAACCCTTTATTCGCCTTCAAAATACGCTCTTTTTATCCTTAAAAGTGTCCCGGGGACTGGAATCTAGTGTTTATCCCAAACGAGCTATTATGACGTCACTTCGTGTACATCGGCCTTGTGCGAGTTCTATAACAAATGTTGATCTCGAATCCTCAATGTTGAGCGATTTTAAGGATTCGTCGACGTAGGAATTGTCTGAAAGCTACATGGAACACACAGAGAATTCAAGAGAAGAAATGTAGGTTGTTATTGGCAAGATCGAACGAATAATACGAAGATGAAGCGGTCGCTTTTCTCTAGGTGATCAATGTAAACAGTGCAAGAACCTTTGCAGGCTTCCTCGAGGTTTTTCTCAAAATAGCACTGCGATTTGTATTGAAAAGCTTGCTTTCGATGGCTCCATCGAAACCATATGCAGAATTCCGTACTCACAAATACAACAGTCCTGTTTTCGTGGCTCAGGGGTAAAAATGAACTGACCATACCGGCGACGAGGATCGAGTGAAAATGGGTGAGTGAGTAGAGTACGGAGTAGTGAGTAGATCTTTCCTCATGTGTTCTCGTTTAAGTTTGCAAATGGAAAACACTGTTACATTTAACCATTAGTTAGAAGAATATTTGTATTTTAGAAATACATTAAGTCATTACACTGTACTAAAATGTAACACTGGAAATATTTGCATGGGCCAACCGACAATACAAAGGCGTCGGATCCAGTCAGCAATTAATCTGGTACTCTTTTGTTTCTTGGTGACTGAAATTGTAACGTTTTTCTTGTAGTCATTTTATTCCCTGAAAGGAAGTCAGGCCGTGCCTGACGAACTATTGGACAGAATATACATAACCACAGTTGTACAGTCAGCGTTGCTTGATTAGTTATAAATTATAAACTAAAGTATAAGCTTTGTCCCAAATTTGTATTTCACAAGGTTTTGCGTTTCCCATTTTTGTAGTTTCCGGTACTTAAGGATAGTTTTAAATAATGTGCTAAGCTGGATATCTCTCATAGATCACTTTTTTCCCTGGGTAAATTCCCTGCTGTTGTTAAAAAAAATAACAATCACAATAAAATAAAATTGAAAAAAAAGAACTCATGGTGTGCTTTTTCTATTCTGAAAACTGGACCAACCACTGAAGCTTAGCCATGTTCCACATTATATTACCTGCATAAGACCAGGTGCTTATATGCTATCAAACATGCATGCGACTGCTGGCAGTCCATGATGTGAGTGGTTCTTCTGGCAGGCCTGCTACAAATTGTTTTTTCCGCTGAGAATATACTTGATGGATCACCACTGACTGATTGATTTTGCTACTTTTGCCCTAGCACTGGTACTTCACCAAATAATTGGGATATATGTACACCACTTGGGATAAAAATTGGCCAAATGGCTGTTAATGTTATGGCAGACACAAAGGTGGCATATGAGAACCAGATTAAAATAATTTTAATCTGGTTCTCATATGCCACCTTTTTGTCTGCCATAAGCTGGATAGGGTTTAAGCACAATAATTGTGCTAACCCTATCCAGCTTATTGAGACTATTGACTGTTGAAACAGAGTTATTTTGATTGAGGAAAGTTGTATAATAATTTGAAACTCTGACTTATTTTTGCTATTGTGGGAAATTCCTTTCTCTTATCTTAGTCTCATGTTCATTTTGTCTTTTACAAATGAAGATTTCTTAGAGCAGTTGCACACAGATGGCTTAAGGTGGTTCGATACAGTTTTCTGGAGACCATACCAACATTTTTCAATCGGCTTTTAAGCGGTCTTCTCCAAGTCAGATCAACGTGAAATGTTCACTACTAACTGGTTTTGAATTTAAGTTTGGCAAGATTGGCATTGATTTTAAATCATTATTAAGCATAACTTAAAAAAGAAAATTTGTAACGCCATTTTTTCGACCGGTTCGTACGTCGTCTTCATCTATAAATTTAAAGGCGTTCCAGTGAATCAATGCCAATGAAACTTTCAGATAATATTTTGCACATTGGTAAGCATGCACAGTGAATGTTTTAAAAAAATCCATCTAACCGTTTCTCAGATTTTTGCAAAAGCCATTAAAATCGAAAATTACCCAAAAATTGCACATGAAGCGATGTTAGGAAAAAAGGTAGTTCTCAACATCGCAAAAGAGAAAGTAAACAAAACTTTCAAAGTTTACAAACATAACATCAAGCTACTTTTTGACATTATCATTAAGTAATTTCACAAAACCAGTGTTAATCTCTCGATCAATTTAATACCAGTACACAAATAGTAAGGTTTAAAATGTTATTGCGATTTATTTTAATTCAAACATACAGAATTTTTTTATTCTTGCAAAATATATATGCCATATACCATATTTTAAGATGCCTATGTGGGATTTTCAATGCGAAATCTTAAACGCTCTAAATTTCACTTTTACTGATTTCTAATTTTCTTGTTTATCGTCGTCATGGTAATATCGATTTTACCAGAAAATATATCTTGCAAAACTTCAATTCAAAGCCAGTTAGTGGTGAAAATTTCACGTTGATCTGACTTGGAGAAGATCGCTTAAAAGCCGATTGAAAAATGTTGGTATGGTCTCCAGAAAACTGTATCGAACCACCTTAAACCTTGGTTGCTTGAATACTTGGTCTGGGACAACACTAGACCCGTACCATCTTGTGAAGAGTTTATATACCACTGACCATAACAATAATTTAATTTAATTCTTTGTTTAAGAAAGATCCAAAGCCATCCATCACATGGCCTGGGTATTCCTCTATACAAGCAAGAGAACAGCATGGCCTTTACACCTGGCTGAAGGAAAACTTTTGCTTGATATGTAAATGACAAAAATTGAAAAAACATCTTTTTATTGCCCAGATACTTTTTATTTCATTGAAATAAAAAAAAAAACACTCGACCGTTGGGGGGCAGGGGAGTAAACCATTATGATATGCGAACATTTCACAAAAGAGATGGGAAATACAGATTAGTGTTTTCTTCTCTGGGACATTGCTTGAAGACAAGCATGACATCTAAGGTTTATTTCCTGGGGAATAGGGGTTTGGTAACACCAAGGGTTTATGTCTGGCCAATTCGTAACCCTTTAAGCCCTAAGGCAAATGCCATTTTTTTCCAAATTGATAAATACAAACTCTGCCCCCATGTACATGATAAACCATTTGAAAGCTTTTCATCAGGGTATTTCATTAATCATATCAGCATTTATGAAGGAAGTAATGGCTTTCATAGAAATGAGTTTAAAACATAAAAATAAAAACATTAAATAATGTCATACTTTTTTCAACTACATCATAAATAGGAGGGGGCACAATTTTATGCTTTCAATAAGTAGATCCTTACAAGACAATTTTGGTGACAAGTTATGACATCATGTGCCAATTGGTACTCTTAGATCAATGGGTACTCCACTATACATTACAAGATATATAGGTAAGTGTGGCACAACAGTATGAAGTGCCACATGGCAGTTGCCTCGGGACCCTCAGCAAGTCATGATTGTTAGTGCTTGTTTCAGTAACAACATAGTAGCACAGGAGTGGGTTGTAAGCCCACTTGGTAGCGGGGATGCCTCCTTAGGGTACCACTGCCATAACCTGGTTTGGAGTTTGGAGTAGCCTTCTCCTAGACCAGTTGTCTTCACCCAGCTAACAAGTCTGGTCTACTGGACTATTTAGTTCGAGCTATAGACTAAAATATTTTGGTCTGAATTGGTTAGAGCATAGATTTTTTGCCACTTTGGCATGAAAAATAGACACATTTTGAAGGTTAATGGTCCCCATGTAAGTCTAACACTATTACCTAACTCTATTCATAATATTATTTAACAAGACCAAAAAAGCAGGATAAAGTAGGTTTCATTTGTAGCTATTTGTCCATTAGAGAAGCACCCTGTAATCGTTTCTAAATATTCCTTTGTCCTATTCGTACACTCGCAACACTAGGACTGCTGTTGCAGACAAAACTATTAACCAAAATACTCTGAAAACCATTTTGAAGGATAATGATGCACACTCAATATTTATACTTGTTAGTAATTTCAACACTATAAAGATCAAGACCTAATATTTACACCTTTGCAGCTGTAGACTTATGACCTGTAGGCTTTAACTCCTCAAATTCCTCAAATTGGACACAACTTTAATAAAAAAGATACAGATTTTAATAGGCAAGGTACAATAATTGAAACCCCTTTTTAAAATGCTATCTTATTGGTTCCAAAGATTTTACACTCAAATGGATTTACGTGAAACGATAAAAGTTGACTCAAGACTTGCTATCTAGGGGTTCTGTATAGGACGAATCTTCTGAACCAGAATATTTTCAGCTGACATGCAAATGGCAATAATTCTGAAAAGCATCTTATTCAGTCTAATATGGCAGTGTATACTGTTTTGTCATACTATATTTGAGAAGGTTTTCGATTGAAATCAAAACCTAAACGCTGGGCTTGAAGTACGTAAAAACAAGATGCTCTTTGGGTTTTTTAACATAAGCTTATATGTTTCGTCTGATGAACCAGACTTAACAGGATCAAACCAGAAAGAATCCTCATACATTCAATCATTCAATAGTCACCTTCGCTAAAATTTTCTCGTTTCCAAGTGGGCTTCTTCGTCAATGGATCCCGCGTGAGATAGCGATCAAAGTGTGCATGCAAAGTCGCTGCAAGTCGAGCTATAAAGAAGCAGTGTGGTTGCTCTCCGATTTGAAGAAGTCCGTGTGGTTTTGCTGGAGAATTCGAACACAGTTTACGGTATCTGTCGGGTGGTAAGGAAAGTAATGCACTGTTTTGATCGGAGTTATGAATTGCTGGAGCAAGTTGTTGTTTTAGGCGCTCAAGTCAAGCATTTTTTTCCAGCCTTTCGGTCCTTCCTCTCTTTCCGCTATGTTTGTTTTCAGTGTGGTGTACACGTTTCTACGTCACAAGGCATGTCACGTGACGTTTTGGCCGCGCGATGGCCGGGACACTTTTTCAGGCGAAAAGCGCGTATTTTGAAGGCGAAAAAATAGGCTTTTTCAAAATTTCAAGCACTTTAAAAGTTTGAAGTCGTTTTTTATACATATTGAACAACAAGAAACCGAAGAAAAAAATTTCGCGTCATATGCTCTTTAATTAAAATTCTTTTGTACGGGAACACCAATATGGCGGCTATGACGTCAAGTGAAAACGCTTTATACAGTTTCCGCTTTTCGATTCTTTTAGCTGAATTTTTAATAAAGCGGCAGAAAATTTCAGGGAAAGGAATCTTATGCCACGAATTTACCAGCTACTTTCTTAGCTTTCTTAGCTTCATAAGCTACTGAGTTAAATTCGAGTTCAAAAAAAGTTTATGTATTTATGTTTCACCTTTCCGATAATCCTAGCTGACCTTCTTTTGTACCCAAAACGATATTTTTTATCCCAGCTTCGAAAACAAACGGGGGTAAATTTTCCGATGTTACGAAAGTTGGAGGCGACATTTTACTTAGAAAACTTTTTTAAAAATTGGTTTTTAATCCAATTTATTACAAATGTTTAAGATGACTAAGGTCTTCCGAACAGCTTTCCACCGGTCGCAAACGATTCATTTGGTGCTCCTGAATAAATTATTAAATATTGTCAAGATTTGTGTGACAAACCTAGGCCGTCCAATTCTCAATACAGTCATAGGGTTGACACCCCGGGGGAATGTGTCGCTGTGAAGGGTACTGTTTTGTGAAGGGATAGGGTATAGAAATCAGAGAGTTTTGGTCTAGAATAGGGTATCATTTATTGAGAAACTGATCATTCAGTGGTACGAAGATAGAGTTTCTGAAAAATAACGAGTCTGGGATAGGGTAAGAATTCTGGTGTCTAGTCTACAATAGAGTTGCAAAATGCAGCTGAACGTGGTCTGATATAGGGTAAGGGTTTCATAGTCCAGCGGCACACCCCCACCCAGGGACTACAGTGAAACTTAAGACTATATTACAATATTAAAGACAGGGATAGATCATTAAAAAGCTGGCATGCAGTAAGGTATTAGAGAGATAGAAAGTGTATATAAAAATTATACGAGTCACTGAATATGTTAAATCATGCGAAAGTGCAAAGCTTATATCGAACATGATGTCTAAAAGATCATCGGTTTCGATTATATATCCTAGGTTAGGCGCAATTTCATGCATTTTCTTGGTGATGGCCTTCACTGTTTTCTTTTCTAAATTATAAGGAGTAGAAATTGCAGATAAAATTAATGAGTTGCTGCCGAGGCAAATTTTATGCCAGTTACAAAACAAACTTATTTCAAGGTATTTCTTATTTGTTGGAAACGTTCTAGTTATGTGACCATGTCATTTATTAAACTCTCACGTTTATCGCTTTAAGTTATGTGAGGTAAATCTAACTTCTTACTGAATAGACAATTAAAACCGTAGTGTGCCAATAGTCAAGTGGAAGGTATTGGACAGTACACTTCGTTTTTTGCCTTTGTTTTTTAGAATTTCTCTTAGTAAATAATTAGTAAGAACCGAACTTCATGTTGAAATTTTGAGCTGGGATACGCTTCCCAGTAAACGCAGCAGTATCATAGAAGCTGACAACTCAACTGACTTTAAGGGACATTGTCCCTGCTCATATATCGTGTTTTCACTATTATGGCCAGAAGCTTGCTTATATTATTTTGAAATAAAAAGAAAAAATCGCCAAAAGTGATCGAAGCAAAGAAATTTTGATTTCTTGACCGCCTGTTACGAAATTAAATTTGATGAACTGTAATCCACTTCTATCCTTGCAATCCTGTACTTAAAATCCAAATTACTGCTTCTGTTTTGCTCTGTAGAATCTTTTTATCCAATTAAGTTGTATATTTGGTGGCATTCGGTGATATATATAACATTGAAATAAGCTAAGTGAAATTTTGTCATTTCGGTGGTACAGTGTCCCTTTAAACCATAAATTAAGTGACATAAAAAAAGTCATAAGCTGCATTACACAAACAGATCAATCAAAGTACCAAAAAGAGAAGGTCAGCTGTTTACCTGCATTTTAGACTAACAAAAATAGTTTACAAACATTCCATGTTGCTTACCTTGCCCGCGGGAATGTGCGTTAGTTTGATTTGAAGTAGTTTTGACTTTCTCACCTTTAAAGAAAGTATTAACAGTGTTTTTGACTTTCGATAGTTTTAATGAGGTAGGATTCGAAAATTCAGTTGTTCGGTAACGGAAGACACCTTACAATTTCGACCACATGCACATTTCTCTGTGTTTACGTCATGTTTTTAACTACAAATTACCATATTTATCAATCGCAAAAGAGCGAAAGAGCTTTCAATACTAGATATGAAACTTTTCAACTTTGAGTTCCAGAGCAAGGTAAGCTATCTTTTCTCAGAGAATGGACAATCAGAGTTAGAGTGTTTCTCAAAGTAAAAGTTCTTATAACACTGTTACTGACTGATAAATAGCAAAGGTAAAACTTACTAGGAAATTAGTGGAGAAAGACAAATGTGATCTGATACACAGTAATAACCTGAAAGCTCCATTTCTTGTGTTAGTGCTGTGAAGTTAAATCTGATGTGGAAATTGGTTAGTTACGTTGCATGATACTGTTTACAGCTTAAACTGTATCATTCTGAGCAGAGTATTATCTTTAATTAACAATACCAGAATGTTTCTTATTTATTGGACATATTGTTATATTTGGACCATATCATATAGTATCTAAACCTACTAATAGGGGCTCTTCTCGTTAAGCCAAAGAAGGTTTGTCGAGAGCCCTGTTCCATATCACATACTACTAAGATTGTTTGATTGATGG
Organism: Dendrophyllia cribrosa; assembly: GCA_024195265.1. Taxonomy (NCBI): domain Eukaryota; kingdom Metazoa; phylum Cnidaria; class Anthozoa; order Scleractinia; family Dendrophylliidae; genus Dendrophyllia; species Dendrophyllia cribrosa. The sequence goes on from JAJLRJ010000003.1 coordinate 54,133,608, forward strand.
AGTATTCAACTTCTAACTTAAACGTTAGGTGAGGTAAACCTAACTTCTTTGGACAAAACCACAGTGTCCGTTATATTCAAGTTGTCCGTTATATTCAAGTTGGTATTGGACAGTATGTATCGTTTTGTGCCTACATGTATGTACTACCGACGTTTTCAATGTTATGATAAAATTTTGAGTAAGGGCGCGCTTTCCATGCAGTAAACGTGATGTCGGCGTAGCTCAAAACTCATGCAGTCAGCTCATGCATGATCAGTTATCCGTAGAATTTCGAAAGTAGCGGTCCACGTTGTTTTCGGAATTAGCAGCCCTGAGGGCTGCATCTTTCGGGTAGCAGCTACTTTCAGGCGGCTGTTGCTTTCGGAATGCTAAAAAACGCGCGAACAATCACTGAGTCAGAGAAACCTATTGAACAAGGTGAATCGACCAGAAATTGGCTATACTAGTTCTGAATGTGTACAAACGGGAAAACACTTTCTCAGCTATCTTACTACACTAGTTAGCAGTTTCCGATTTCCAAAGTTCTTTTTTAACATCTGTAAGTAAGTGCCCGAATATTCAAGTGAAAGGTATAGGACAGCACGTATCGTTTTTGGCTTTCCGAATTTTTCAACGTTATGATGATTTTTTGAAGTAGGATACGCTTGCCAGGGAGTAAATGCATGACTTACCCGCAGAATTTCGAAAGTAGCGGCCCCCATTGTTTTCGGAATTAGCAGCTCTAAGGACCGCAACCTTGGGGTGGCTGTTGCTTTCGGACTACCAAAAAACGCGAACAAACACTGATTACGAGAGACGTAACGAGCAAGATGAATCAACCACAAAATTAAATCGGCTATCGTAGTTCTGAAATGAGGGAAAACGTAGTCAGCAGAATTTTAAGCCAATGCTTCATCGGCGCGGGTTGCTTTTGAGAGAACATAGTTTTTGACTTCCAAAGTTTTATAAGATCGGTAAGTCCGTTATATTTACTTTCGGTAGTTGCAATAGAAATTTCACGTTACTTTCGGGGAACCGTTATTTTTGGAATTCTACGGTATGCGACGTAAATCGGGTCATGAATGTGTTATACAAACAATTATTCAAATAACTCACAGAAATGAATAGTCCAGTCGTTTTAATTATTTTGTGTAGGATTCGAAACTATATTAATGTCAGCTTCGACCCTGTGTTTACCGCGTCATCAGTCACCTGTTTTTGTTTAAAATAAACGTATTTATTCAATCGCAAAAGCGGCATGGCCTCCAGTTTTTGATGTTGAGTTCCAACAATAATAACTTCAATTCGGGGTAGTTTGATCCCTCATGTACTCCTCGATGAAAATTAGTAATCTCTTTACCAGATAAAGTTAAGAAAAGGTGGATAGCGCTATCCGCCGGATAAATCACTATCCAGTGGATAAGCTTTATTAACAATAAAAAGTGTTATCGATAGGATAGCGTTTTATCCAGTGAATAGCGCTAGCCATATTTGATAAACTGGGACTTGGCGTTTTTAGTAAATTATTTAGTACAGTCTGTTAAGTATAATATTTAGTATACAGTGAAACCTGTGTTAAGCGGACCCCATATTTTATAGCGGAAACCCTCTATTTAGCGGACACCAGCTGCTTGGGTCCCTAACTTTTTCTTCCCATATTTACGAACAAAAAGCGAATCTGTATTCAGCGGGCCCCTCTATTAAGCTGACATTAGCGAAGGTCCCGAGGGTATCCGCTTAATACAGGTTCAAAAAAAAGTAAAATCTGCAAAGACCGCAAACGATAATGCTGCTAACGATACGTAGGATCTACAAAAGACGTAATCAGCCAAAAAAATGAACAAACATATATAACAATAAACTGCAAGGCTGGTCTGACTACGTAGCCTTGCAGTTTACTGTTATGTTAATACAGGTTCCACTGTATTTTAGTATATTATATTATTTAACATATTATTAATATTATTAATTATAAAAATCGTTAATAATTCATAAAAGGAAAATTAAAAAGAAATGAAAGTTTGATAAAGGTTTGTGAAGTAAAGCCTGATTCAAAAGTGAACAGCTATACTGTATTATCGATACAGAATACTGATAGGAATGCTAATAAGCATCATCGCTATTGTTCTTTAAGGTATTTGCACTGGCAAAATTTATTACTTTTATTTTCCCCCATTTTTTGCCTTCTTGTCCCTTAGCACCCCTATTTTGCAAAAAAATTTGATTTGGGACAAAAAACCTTCATAGAGATGAGAACGGTAAAGTCGAAGTTTGGGCATTTACCGGAAGTGAACAATATTTCCGAGTGAGGAACTGGGTCGGTTGCTAGGTCCTACATTCATTTCTGTGCTTTTTTCCAGATCTTTTTTCATGCTGGTAGCTATTTATGAGGTTGTTTTGATCTATAGAGTGAATCTTGTCTTTTTGGACGCCATATTGGATCTAAAGTCTTGTTCCTAGTCTTCTAGCATCAATTCTTGAGTAACCGGAAGTCTGGGACGAGTGCTCACCTAGCAACGCGTAAACAAAACAAAGCCTCGTGTTTTTTATGGGTCTGCAAGCCTTTTAAACAGCGGAAACTAATCCAAAATGGCGGAAACGAACGCGAATGGCTTCTAACACTCCAATAACACAGATTTTGCGGGAGTTTTCACTAAATCTTCAGCTCAATGGACTTGAATTTGGTTTGTTCACTCAACAGGGTACCCGAAAATCACGTTTTATTCCTGAAAGGTAAAACGTTTTTGAATGAAACTTTGCATGTAGGTCAGACTTGTGACTGCCTACAATCCTGTGTTCGACTAAAACGGATATCTCAAAATTATGGTTTTGGTGCCCTTGGAAGTGAAAGGTGATTACAAAATATCAAAATTTGATGATATCTTCTTGGTAATTTTATATATCCTACTGGTCGAACACAGATTTTTGTATTGTTGGATGCAAATTCAAAATAAAGTTAGATTTTTGTTCTATATCTAAATGGTTGTGAGAAAAATGAAAAATTGTTCACAATTTTAAGTTAATATCAAAAGAAAAATTGTGCGATGCGTTTTGCCCTCAAAAGAGATTATGCATGGAAAGTTTGGTGCATTTTGAATAAAAATATCCTTGTATTTCTTATTGTCAAATATGCACAAATTTGCCAGGGTAACTACCTTAAAGGGATAGTATCACGAGGTCGAAACTTGAAAACGTCGGCACACTTTTCAAATTTGATTCCGCAAATTCAAAAAGGCCGTCGAGAAGTGGAGGTATTTGTTGAATCAAAAAATCCGTTTTGATAGCCAAAAGAAAGAAAAAATCACTTTTAACAGTGATATGTCCAAAATTCGGGTGCAAGAATAGTGAACAGTGCCGCGCTTGGAACCTCGTGATACTATCCCTTTAATAAGTAAAAAAAAAAAATTCGCAACAGAGCTGTATGAATGTTTACAATACAATATTTACGGTTCAAGATTTACAGGTTTTTCTCGTGTTCTCCCAGCATCCCATGTGGGCGGTCTATTACGCCAGTTAACTGAAAATACGGCCAATAGAGCGTTTTCACTTGACGTCATAGTCGCCATATTGGTGTTCCCGTACAAAATAATTTTATTTAACTTATTTTGTTAGGAACACCAATGGCTGCCATGGCCTTTGTCATTTGAGTCCCACGGGACTGAAGGTCACGTGAGTGAAAACGCTCTATTGTTTGTTGTTATGCAACCGCGTAGATTTCTTTCTACTTTAGTTATTGAATACGTGCTTTATTACCGACAGACTGCGTCATATCACGTGAACCATGAAAATCCAGCACCTAGGACTGCCGGTTACCTTTCTTTCAGTCTGTGTGCTGTTGGCCTATGGAGTGGAAATAAAATACATCAAATACTGCGGTGAGATGGTTAATCTCCTAATGATGTTGTGATCAACAAGGGTATCAGGGTAGAGTTATTAGTAATACAAGTAGAAAAAAGGTAAAAAATAATTATTTTATATGCTTAAAATGTATCGGTTATCGGTATCCATCGGTAATCAAAAGGAAAGGTTGTAAGTTTTGGATACAATTTTATAAAGAAGTTAGCACCGGGAATGAGAAATAGGTCTAGAGATCTTCTCTTTAAAATACTATTGACACGGCTAAAAAAGTTAAAAGAAAAAAAACGAACGTTTTCGACTAATAAAGAGGACTTAATTCGTCGAAAACGTTCGGTTTTTTCTTTTAAATAGTATTTTAAATCTTAAAGCGAATATTATGGACAGATCTTCTCTGTTTAATAAGGACACTTAATATCCTTGTTTGATTTTTATATCAATTGCATATAAACCAAGCTCTGTTCAAAATAGCAGCATGCAGAACCGACAAGTTCCAAATTTCAATGTGCAACGCATAGGAGACCGTCCTTTAACCCTATTCAGGCGGGCTTCTTTATTTAATCTAAACAACGTTTTACAATGTGAGACATGCAACAATATCTTAAATTTACCATTTTGAACGATATTAATGTCTATACAATGATTTTTTCTTTCCAGGTATGATTTTCGTCTTCAAAAGTCTTAAATGTAACTTTATTAAGCCATGTAATAGTATGGTATTTGTTCAGAAATGTGGGAGTTTTAAGAAAAGCAGACATAAAAGAAGCAAAGCTAGTGCGTGGAACATTGTATCAATCCTATATCTCAGCGCGCATTTCAAGATGGCGTCTATTGAAACTCTGGAAGCAGTGAAACGAGAAATTTGAAGTCCAGTTTCTGAAAAATGGTAGCGATTTACAGCATTTTTTATATTTTCCTAGATTATGTGGGAGATTTTCAAATAAATCGAAATAATTGTCTTGAATTGCATCGCATATCATTAATGTGCATATATTTTTTGCGTGATCAGCACGCACATGAGCGCGCGGACAATCCGAACCAAAAGAGTTTCTTTGAAGCTAAGTTCTCCAAATGAATAGGTGTCGTTTTCCCTAAACGAGAATGGTGGCCTATTTTTTATTGCATAATTTGGTGTAAAAATCATGATGTTCGTCTGTAAAAAAAGTTATTGCTGAAGACGGAAACAAACCCATTACTCGTGGACATAAAATTATGCACGTTTTTTGTTTTACGTCAATGCCGTTTGTTGCGGTTTGGCTTTCCCATAAATAATATATAATATATATATATATATAGAAAGAAAGAATATGGACTAGTTCAAACACATATATTTGCAACTCCGAGTTTTATGCTTCTCTCTCTGCAATCATCAGGCAACTGCCCAAAAATAACGGATACATTCAAGATATACAAATTTGAAAATTAGGAACAATACCTTCTAGCGTGACGTGTCAAGATACAATTGGTGAACAGCTTAAACAAATACGGCGTTCAATAGAAATTTTTTAGAATGTCTACAGGACGACGTCAGTTCATTTCTAATGTTGAGAGTTGACATTTCCGGTTTACAAATTATAAAGTACTTCTCCCATAAACACAAATTACATTTTTTGTTAATGTTTGAATACGATCTTGCTTGTTTCACAATTCGCCACTTAATTTCATAATTGACTTTTCTGTTCTTCAGGCTCCATATATATTTACTTAATTCAGTTGCGTTTTTGTAACGTTCATTCCTAAAAGAGCATGTGTGGTTTCTATAACGTTCCTTAAATTGAGTGTCGCAAAGGCCAATATATGTTGCTCTTGTGTCTGGTGATGTGACCTCGGCTTGATAGATAATGTTTCTCACGTTACAATTTCCGCTCACGGGGCAAGAGTTCTTGTTTCGGCAATTACAGGCGGTTTCGGTTTCATCTGAGGGCCTTAAGGATTTATTAATTTCAACTTTGTTATGGTTGGAGATAATGCTTTTGACATTGGTCATGCAGCTGTAGCTCAATTTTATAGTGTTGCGGTTGAAGATTTTGTGGAGCGGGTTTGATTTAGGAAAGTGATGATCAATGAGGGAGAGGAAGCATTTGCCTACATTCGTTTGGACATTCTTACTGTATGGAGGGTTGAACCACGTGATGTTTCTTCGGCGGTTTCGGATGGCTCTTGGTACTTCGCTGGTTCCTTCGTTGAAAGACAATTTGTACTTGCACCCACTCTTGTTGAGAGCTTCTTGGTAAGGCGTTTTTGCATTATCAAAACATTCCTTATCAGAAGAAATTTCGGAGAGGCGCTTGTTGATAGAATCAGGAATATTTCTCAGAATAGATGGTGGGTGGTTAGACTGCTTATGGACGTACAATGGTGTGTTGCCCTCTTTCATGAACGGATAATACTTGCCACTTTTGAGGTCTAGGGTGACATCAAGGAAATTAACACGGGTAATATTGGCTTCTACTGTAATTTTTAGGTCATTATCGCGGAAAATTTTACACAGATTTTTCTTAATTCGCTCGACATCCTGTGGCTTATTCTTGAACGCTGCAAGCCCGTCGTCTCGATAGAGACCGATGTTGTTGCCGTACATTTCAGTAAGGCGGGACAAAAGGTAACAGCCTACTAGCTCACATGTTTCAGCACCGTCAAAAGAACCCATGGTGACATCAAAAAGGTCATCTGATGATTTTTTCTCCCATGGGTTGTCATCGCTGAACAGCAGTGATCTTTTTGCATGAATAATGATGTCACGTTCATGTGGGCTGATGGGTCTGTAGTTGCTGGCAAAGTCAAGCGCTTTGGTAAGCAACCGCTCATTGATAGATGGATAGAAATCGCAGACATCAAAACATATGAACGTGAGTGTCTCTTTATGGTCAAGGCTGTCAAACCATTTCAGGACGCTGGACGTGTTTTTCCACTGGTTGATTTGCGTATGCTGAATAATGGCGGTGTTGATTTCATCGAGGATGTGTATATATATAAAGCTGAATTTTTGAAAAGGTGGTCAACGAAAATTACTAATTCAACACACTGATAACAAAGCACAGTTTGAAGAAAAAATATCGCCGACAAGAATTTTATTTTAAAAAAAGCTCACATATGTTTTACCGCGCGAAACTTGCAACATCACACAGTTCATGAATGAAAGTGGCGCCTTTGTCAATATCGTGCAAGCTTGAACACTATAACTGTTTTATAATTGTAAGGTGCAAAACCCTCGGCAATCACTGTAATTTACAGATCCGTTTATTTTCCAGCTCCGGGACTTAGGCCAGTCGAGATACAACAAGCTATCAGTTCTTAACAGGTCCAGGTCCAGAAGATGAATCAAGAACAATCAACAATCGATCAAATCGAATCGTAACTTCGAGTGAAAAGCCGTGAACGCGAACGCTACGCTAAACAAAAAACATCGCGGCTATTACAAAGGTACAAGAAGTCACGTGATTCAAAATGGCGGGAAGACAAACACAGGGAACCCAGCCGCAACACCCCACCCCATGCGCAACTTAGTGAAGCATTACAACAGTAACTAGGCATGGGTTCCTGTACAACTTGGTTAAGCAATTAAGTGTCAATATCAATGTCAATAGTGTTCACAGAATGTCTCAATCACGACAGAGGTTTCCTGCCTCCTCCAAGAGGCAAAGCTTCTGAATAGGCCGCACTAACGACGTGGTTGGTCCGGTCTTCACTTCGACAGTCCGCACAAGTCCGTCTCGTCCAGGAGTTGCCTTGATTACTCGGCCCAAGCGCCACCGACCTCTGGGCACACTTTCATCCACAAGGAGTACAAGGTCTCCGGCTTCTGCATTTCGACGGGGTCTGAGCCATTTCTGTCTCTCCTGCAAGGCTGGGACATACTATTTAAGCCACCGCTTCCAGAAATCATCTGCCAAAATCTGGGTTTGCCTCCACTTCCTTTTAAACATGTCTTCCTTCACGAACGATCCAGGCGGCAGGGTGTGGACCATTCTCTGCAGCAACAAATGATTAGGTGTCAACGGTTCCCAATCATCAGGGTCATCGGAAGCAGCACAAAGTGGTCTGGAGTTTAGGATCGCCTCTACTTCAGTGAAGACGGTCGCTACGACTTCCTCCTCAACTAGGCTTTCCCGGAGTATCGCCTTCAGAGCTGCACGGACACTGCGTATTAGTCTCTCCCAGACTCCACTAGCATGCGAAGCTTTCGGCGGTTGGAAAACCCACTGGCTTCCCTTCTGCAGGAGTTCATCCTGAATTTGCTTCTGGTTCCAGCCCTCAATGGCCTCTCTAATCTCTCTCTCAGCGCCGACAAAGTTCGTTCCGTTGTCAGAGTAGATGGACTTGGGTGGGCCTCTTCGGTTCATAAACCTTCTCAGAACGTTAATGAAGCAATCAGATTCCAGAGAACTTGCCAACTCCAGATGAACTGCTCTAGAGTTCATGCAGGTAAATATTGCACCCCATCTCTTGACAACGGCTCTTCCCCTTTTGACGTTTAAAGGGCCGAAGTAGTCGACTCCGGTGTGAGTGAAACACGGCTCATAGGCTGTGGTCCGGAACGCTGGTAAGGTAGCCATCATTTGCTCCATGTTGGCTGCTCTCTGCTTCTTGCATGTAAGACATGATCGCACTGCTTTGCGTACTGCCGATCTTCCTTTCGGTATCCAAAATTGCTCCCTCAGTTGTGCCAGTATGTGGTTCTGACCAGCATGCGCCAGTTTCTGGTGAAAGGCTACAATCAGCAGCTGAGTGACATGATGTTTCGGTGGGACGATCATTGGGAACTTGGCTCCAAATGCAACCGGGGCTTCAGAAATGCGACCTCCGGCTCTCATCACTCCATCAATCAACACTGGTCGGAGCTTGGCAATCTTGCTCGAGCGTTTGACGTTCCCTTGATTCTCCAAATCTTTGATCTCTTCGGCATACACTTCTCTTTGCACCAGTTTCACTATGGCGATAGTCGCCTTCTCCAAATTTGCTGTCGTTAGGTACTTGTGGCTGGTGTCGCTGACTGTGTCCTTATTTTTACGATTCTGCAGGTACACTTTAAATTTCAACAGCCAGGCTATCTTTCTCTGTAGCACGGTCCAGGATGAGTACTTCTCGAGTAATTCATGCAACTTGTCTGGCACGTTCAATGTGAATATAGCCTTTTCATTCTTCACTTCCAAGTCCTCTTCTGGCAGTGCGGCAATTTGAACATGTGGCCAGTCCTCCTCGGGCTTTGACAGAAAGGCTGGGCCCTTGAACCATCTTTCACTGTGCAGGAGCTGGTTCACTGAAAGTCCACGCGATGCATCATCGGCTGGGTTGAGGGTCCCTGGACAGTGTCTCCACTGGTTTGGCTTGGACACTTCTCGAATCTCAGACACCCGATTTGCAACGTAAGTCTTGAATCTGCGCGACTCGTTGTTGATGTACTGCACAGTTATCTTGGAATCTGTCCAGAAGAATGTTGAGGAAATTGTCAGGTCGATCTCCTTGAGGATCATGCGATGCACTCGCACTGCAATAGTAGCAGCTTGCAACTCAAGTCTTGGCACAGAGACATACTGGAGAGGAGCGGTGCGGCTCTTGGCCATGACGAATGAACAATCTACAGTTCCATCCTTTGCTTCCTTCCTCAAATATGAGACACATCCCTAACCAAATTCTGATGCATCACTGAAGTGGTGAAGTTGAAATGTTGCATCAGTGCAATAGCCGCCTGGAAAATAACATCGAGGGATGCTAACATCGTTGAGGAGTGCCAAATCTTCCTTCCATTTCTTCCAGCCATTCAGCAGGTCTTCAGGCAATGTCTCATCCCAATGAAGCATTAATTGCCATGTCTTCTGCATGACTCTCTTTGCTGGCAGCAGGACTGGACTAACCATTCCGAGTGGATCAAATGTGGAGCTTATCGTTGACAAACATCCCCGTCTCGTATTGTCGTCAAACTGTTTCGGTGTAAGTGATACCTTCACTCCAAAGGTGTCCGTTTCAATGTCCCACTGCACTCCAAGCGCTCTCTCAATGGGAAGTTTATCCAAGTCAAGGTTCTTGATTGTTCTTTCTTCTGCTGGGATGGCAGCCAGCACTTTCTTGTCGTTAGAAACAAACCTGGTAAGACGAAAGTTCCCTTTGCGCAATAACTGAACTAAATATAACGCTGCCTTAATTGCCCGTTCGGTAGCAGGCACTGAGAACAGACAATCGTCCACATAAAAATTCTTGCGAATGATTTCTCTCACTTGTTCCTCACAGACATTGTCATTGTCAGTTGCGCCATTGTCAGTTGCTGTTCGCTTCAAAGCATAGGCGGCAATACAAGGTGAATCCGCCTTTCCGAACAAATGAACGGTCATCTTGTGATCACTTGGTGGTTCATTCATGCCTTCACTCCACCACAGGAACCGGAGCGCGTCCGTGTCCTCCTCCAAGCAAGCTACTCTATGGAACATACTCTCAATATCAGAAGCCACTGCTACTTCATCCTTTCTGAACCGGAACAGTACTCCAACGAGTGAGTTGTTGAGTTGCGGTCCCTGCAACAGTTCCTTATTAAGTGACGTTCCACCATATTCTGCAGCAGCATCATAAACAACTCTAACTTTAGATTTGTTCGGATTGACTACTCCGTGATGTGGAAGATACCACGTGTGGTTAAATGTACGAGCTGCTTCTTCTTCAGACAATTTGAGAGCATATCCCTTGTCGATGTAGTCATTCATCACTGCCTTGTACTGTTCAGCAAATGCAGGGTCACGTTGGAACCGCTTCTTGAGTTGCTGCAATCTTTTCTCAGCTTGTGTCCGATTGTTTGGAAGCACAGGGTCTTCATTTCGCCACAACAGGCCAACTTCGTATCTTCCATTCTTTAGTCTGGTCGTACCTTCCAAAATTTCTAGTGCTCTTTCATCTTCAACACTGTTAGAGCTGTCACCTGTATTGCCAAACCCATATGACTCGGAAGCCCAGAACTTCTCGACTTGCTGGTGTAGTTCCAGGGACGACTTGTCTTCGGTCCAATCAAATTCGAAGACGGAAAGAGCGACTGGTTTGCTGTCATCCTCCGTCATGTTTGTTGGCCCGGCTACACACCAACCAAATGGGCTCTTCATTGCATACGGCTGATTCTGCGGATTGTCCCCCCAACGATAGTCCAGCACAATGTGCGCCTGAGGCACATCCTGACCAATGAGGACAGACACTTCTTTCACGTCCACCGCAACATCTGGCAACGCTAAATTCTTTAGGTGTGGCCATTCAGACAAATCCAGCTGGCTCGGGCAGTACCTGTCGGACACATTTAGGCTTTCTACTGCTAAACCATGAGAGACTGCAAAACGTGGACCATCCTGGCTTGTTGGGCTCACAAGGAATGTCACCTTGGACAGCTCACAGTTGTGATTCCTACTGGTTACAGTGTTAATGCTAACTTTCTCTGGAACTCCTTGAAGTTGCAATCTTTCCGCAAGGTGAGAGGTAATCATGGAACTAACAGCGGCTGAGTCAAGCAAGCCATATGTGGTAACAGCTGCTCCATTGTCCGCGATCACACACAAAGGCACCACCTTTAGCAGTACAAAACCTCTTTTCGAATTCCCCGTAGTTGCACTGTTCACAGTTAGGTCCGTCACTGGAGGAATGCTCGGATTAGCATTCTGACTGTCGCTATTGTCAACCTCAGCTGTCGTTGACACATGTACATGTAACAATGAATGATGATTCAAAGGGCGAGCACAGTCCCTTTCCGTACAACTGATACTTTCTGAACACTCCCTCTGCAAATGTGACTCTGAAAGACACCGGTAACACAGCTTGTTGAACCTCGCAAATCGTCGCCGCCAAGCCACACTCTTAGACAAGAAGACTGGACACTTTGGAACCATGTGCGTTCCCTTGCAGACCTTACAAACATCAGCACGACTGCCAACACTTCTGCTACCTCGGTCTTCTCTTGCAGGTGTGGTCTTTCCTGATCCTCGATCGGCTTCGTTTCGCAGGACTTCTGTTGCTAGTGTAGTAATTCTTGCACCTGAAGTGGGTCTAGAAGTAAAGACTGATTTCTTGGGGCAGTTGACACTGTTAAACTTAACGGATGTGTTGCTGGCTCTTCCGTAGACAGGATCAGTATCAGTTTGAGACTCTGCGGTGATAAACTTAGATAGCTCTTTCAGAGTTGGCTCCATTCCATCTGTCTTCTCGCGATACAACTTGGCTGTCTTTCTCCATTTCGCTTGTAAATGGTCTGGTAAGCGATCATAGATTTGTCTCAAATTAGTGGTACAATCAAGTTCATTTGACTGCAGTTCAAACATTGCCCAGCAACAGTTCTCAACCTTATCAGATAGAGCAAGCAGGGATGCACTGTCTCCAGCTCTAATCCTTGGACCACCAACAACTGAAGATTTGAGAGCCTGCACAATCATAGCATTTTGTCCAAATCTTTGCTTCAGCACACTCAGAGCTAGTTCACAACCATTTAGTAGACCTTGATAGTTCTCGATTACCTTCCTTGCCCTTCCAGTTGTGTACGAGATCAAATAACTCATCTTCTCACTGTCCGTCAATGATGCTTTGCTTTCTACTTGGTCTCTAAAATTTGCTCGAAATCTAAGGTACCTAGCTGGATCACCATCAAACGGAGTGGGTTCAGGCGGCGGCTGCGACATTCTTAGCTCCATCTTCTCCCAAAAGGCTGCTTGAGGTTTATGCTCAGTCCTTGTCACAGTACTATCCTTGCTCTCGGCAGATTCATGGTTCATGGTATCTCCACCACTATCAACACCGTGCATCTTCAAACGAACGGTCGGCAAGGCAAATTCCTTTACATCAGGGTTCAAGGTAGCCTTAGGCCTGTCAGCTGCTAGATTGGTTGATTGTTTCAATTCTACATCAGTCGCTCTTGAACTGCTAAGCTCCCTTTCCTTAATGACTGACTCTGGAAGGCTGTTTTCCTGTAACTGCCTCTTTATACTGGGCGAGGGATGTGCACCTATGCCATCATCATCTGGGTCATCGGAGCCCAGATACTGTTCATCGTCCTGTTTAATTGCATCTTCATACACCTTGCTCACAGCAGCAGCAGCTGCACATTCTGTCATCAATCTCACCCTTTCTGCCTCCCTTTTCGCAGCTTCAACTCGGTCGAGTTGTGCTAGTTTTGCTTCCAACTCTACTTGCTTTGCTTTAGCTTCAAGAGCTTTCACCTTTGAGGAGGTAGTTGACACACGTGAGGACTTGGAACCCTTTGATTTGACACTTGATCTAACAGAGTTTCTTTCCATCTGATTTTCTCTATTTCGCCGGTCAGTATCAACCATCCATTTCTGAACCGCCTCGCGAAAGAGCACTATCTCCTGATGAATGTCGAGGTAAACCAGATGGTCCAGTGCTTGTTCCTCTCCGGTTAAGAGCTCTTGTATTTCTTCATGAAGATCTCCGAATACTTTAAAAAGTTCATTCAATCTTAACAATTCCTTACTGACTGACTCCAAGTTCCTATCTAGACCCATGATGGTTTCAATGTTAGCAATTTGAGTTTGAAGCTCTCTCTTGAGTTTCTTTCGTTCACGAATATTTTGAGAAAGCTGATAGGCCTTTCCCTTTTCAGTCAGCTTAGGTTTTCTCTTTTCCATGACATTTTCACTGTCAGCAAGCTTGTCCTTTGCGTTGGGAAAAGCAGTCAAAGTCCCGTGTAAATCCAAGATTTCTTTTCCATTCTAATTTTCCACCGTAACAACAACACTCTTTTCCAAACCCGAATCCGTCGCTTCGTTCGCCTTAGTCGCATACCCCGACTCCAATAGCTCACATTCTATCACGGTGGAACTAGCCTTTGGCTCGCTAAACGACGTTTCCTGCGAAATTCCCGTTTGTTCAGGCGCCGCGGTCCCCTTTTCTTGTCGGTCATCATCGCTCGCATCAGGTGCGGTCGACATCACAAAGATCCGCAAATGATCAATGTACAATTTGCAGCTTCTCCACAAAACCAAAGTCAAACATCAAAGTCAACGTCGAGGCATCGAAGTATCGAAGTCACAAACAAAGCAACGAAATCCACTGCCAAAGCGACGGTAAGCGGTAGCGATAAGGCTTCGAAGTTACTGTAAGGTACAAAACCCTCGGCAATCACTGTAGTTTACAGATCCGTTTATTTTCCAGCTCCGGGACTTAGGCCAGTCGAGATACAACAAGCTATCAGTTCTTAACAGGTCCAGGTCCAGAAGAAGAATCAAGAACAATCAACAATCGATTAAATCGAATCGTAACTTCGAGTAAAAAGCCGTGAACGCGAACGCTACGCTAAACAAAAAACATCGCGGCTATTACAAAGGTACAAGAAGTCACGTGATTCAAAATGGCGGGAAAACAAACACAGGGAACCCAGCCGCAACAATAATGCAACACATTGATAACAAATTACAGTTTCGAGAAAAAGTTCATTGAGATATACAACCTTTTATTAAGTAAAAGGCTTACAACAATATTTTACTTCCCGCCATTTCTTACACAACAAGCAGCGAATGCCAAAACGTTTGCGGAGCTAAAATTAATTTGAGAGTTCCTACGAAGAGCTTGCGTCTACGTAAAGAACGAGACAGAGTAGTGATTACACAAATAAAAACACAGCAAAATGGCATAGAATTTCTTAGTTACATGTGTTTCGTGTCTTACAAAGTTCAATTCAGAATCAAAACAAATTGAACAAACACACGGCTACCTAAAGGTCCCTAAACATAGCGGCGAAAAGTCTGAAAGAACTGCAGCGTGGACAGTACGTATGTCTTACAAAAATTCACAGCTAAAGGATACGAGAAACGGTTAAAACATCGTTACCTGTAGTTGATGTGGCTTTTAGTCCTTTCCACCAGCGCACTAAATTTTCAAACATCGAAGTATGAGCTGAGTCGATCGTTGTTGTTTACAAACTTGCTCGCTTTTAGTTCCTACAGCCGTAGTGGCGTCAATTCGCTTAAAACAAAGATCAGAAACTTTTCTGAGGAAGTATCAAGTCTAATCATATTCCAGAAGGGATTACTAAAGGCATTTTCCGAAAATTGTGCTCCTTCATTCACTTCTTGTCGAGCGGTTGACTTTGAACCAGCTTTCATTCAGCTTCGCCAAGAAACACTGCACTGCGACCGCGACAACGCAAAAAAACGCGCCTTTTTTGTCCAATCATGTGATCAATAATTTTTCTCTTTTCTTTTCTTCTCTTTTTATCGTTCCTTTCCCTTTTTTATCTAATAGTTCACGCATTTTTCTCCCAAAAACACGAAAGTGCAGGCAGCGGACATTTTCATTTCCCTTCAAAATGCGAAATTTACCGCCATCGTTGGATATACCGGCGTCATGTAGACATAGCGTATATCGATAACTTATTGACCATATTTGGGCAGTGTATCAATGCGTTGAATTATGAATATATATATATATATATATATATATATATTAAATTGTTCCTCTTAAATACGTTTTAATCCAGTATTCCACTAAAAATATGCTTTCAGCTACCGTGAAATGTAAACCATCAAATAAGTACGCGCGCGAGGGATAGGAAGTGCCGGGGATAAATACATTTAGGGTAACTTTAATTTAGTCCTTCACAGCTCTTTAACGATCACAACGAACTATGTTTTAACTTTTCGAAAAAAATTGTTTAGTTGGAAAAATCGAGGAAAGTTTTCTAAAGAAAATTCTGAATGATTTTTTTTATTATTATTTAGCAATTTTTTTTTCATCGAGTTACATTCACAATTACAACTAACTACATACAAGACAATACAGTACACACACATGTAATTTAACACCTGAGTTAACTTTTCCCATTTTTTAAAACGTTGGAGTAGTTTTCCTTTCTTCTCTGCAGTATAAAGCTCAATGTTATAAACACGCCTTGTCCTAGCAATAAAACCTCACAAAGAAGGCATACCATTCTGGTACTTTCTAGAGTAAATATAATATTTACCTAATAATAATATGTGGTTTATCAATACTGAATCTTCTCTAATGTTAATTAATTTCATTCAAACGTGACAAAAACATAGGCAACTTTCTAGTTACGAGCGCACTGAAATCTGACGATGAACCGGGAACTTTTAAATGCACACGTACACGATGTAACACTTGTCCTTTCATTCACAACGCGGACAAAATAACAGGACCCAAACGATCTATTAAAATCACTGATCGTTTTACATGCACTTTCGTAAATGTTATCTACTGCATAACATGTACTTTTTGCAAAAAGATATACATTGGCGAAACAGGGAGGAGACTGGGCGACCGTTTTCGTGAACATCTCCGAGACGTTGAAAAAAATGACGCTTTTCATTCAACTAATTTACATTTGTTTTTCACGTCACCAAATTTCCACCAATAGCGTAGCTCCCCCGCTTACTATATAAAACCACACACTACCCACAATTCCTTGATTCGCTCCGACTAAGGGCTAGCGCTCGAAACGTCAGCTACTTGAATCTTTTTACGGTGGTCAATTTACCTTATCGACACAGTCGATAAAACTAAATTCTCGTGTTTCATCCCCCCAACGACGCGGCACCACAGTTTCTCTAGAAACTAACCCCATTCATCAGTCGTTCAAAGTTCCATTGTGGATTTCATTGTTTCGTAGCCAGGACAGGACGTGTTTCCAAAACTCAGAAGATTTATATATATTGCGGGAAAAGAGTAGATGCTCGATGGATTCGACTTCTTCGTGTCAGAAAGCACAGCTTGGTGAATCGACTATACCACAGCGAAAAAGATTTTCATTTATAAAGACGATACAATTTTTAAGACCTAGGCCTTTTACTGAAATTCTCTGATTTTAGATTCTACGGTAGTAATAAATGCTAACGAATAGATCTTTTCCCAGTCTATTGATGTGTTTGGGTACTTGGACAATATTGAGCAGTGGGCGGGATTTGATTTTTCTCCAGGGACAACCTGTAGATTTGTTTTGAGGAAACATCGAGATCAGAATTGGAACCGAATTTTCCTTTATCGTAATTGATGGAGTATTCGGGATCGGATCAATTACTGAATGGATATAGTAGAATTCTTAATACTAGCACGCCATTTTGGTGGAATCGAATTTACAATACTCATAACAAATAATCTTTGTTCGAGGGTTAAAAACAAGAGCCTATGATTAGAAGCAAGAGGATTGGTCGAAATCAATTCCCCTATTTTTAAGAGGCTCAGGTCCACGATGTCTCTCCTGTAAATAGACTTTTAGTCGATGCAGATAAACCTATTATTCCAAATAATCTCATTAATAATATCTTGAGACGAGCTTGGTTCTTTAGCGTGTAGCTCTGACCATGCGTCGAAACATTGCTTGTAATAAATTGGCAAGTTAACTTTTAATTTAGAGGTATCAAAATTACAAAACAAAACAAAACTCCATCCAACTTGTGAAAGGCGCTTGCCAAGGCTTGTCTTCCAAGGACTCTGGTAATCTTCCATAAGTTTCTTTAAGCATATTACTCTTTTTGTTTGAATCATACAGTCAATATCAAGCATGTTTAAGCCACCATGTTTAATATATTATTTCACTTTTAATAGAGATGTATTGACAAGACGCACTCGACAGAGCAATCAATTGCAACTTAGACTACCCGCCATTAAACCAGAATGTACTAAGAAATCGTTTTTTACCACGGCAGTGTAGCTTTTAATCGTAACATAAAGATTCTCTTGTTATTGTATTTTCTATTTATATATTTTTATCTATTGCTATTAGTAATTTTATGGATTCTTTTATTTTGTATATATTTTTTTATATTCATCTAGGACCTTTATTGATAACAGTTTTTTAACTTTGTAATTACTGATTCAGAAAGAGTTACCCTGTGTAAATAAAAGTATCTCTCTCTCTCTCCACCATTCTCAATTTCTGACGTAAATGCATTTTGCTTTACCTTATCTTTTCAGTTCCAAATAAAGTTGTAGCAGATTGAGTTGGCATTACAGATGCTCTAAACATAATCTTGGGGATGGCAAACGTTTTGACTATTTGTATTCTCCCCAGGAGAGAAAGACCTCTCCATTTCCATAAATTGATCGTTTTTTTAATCGATTTTGAAGTTTGTCTAAAGATTAATTCATCTCTTTGGTTCCCGTCATAGCCAAAATAAACTCCTAAAATCTTGATGATCTGACATAAGTTTGGCGTCACAGAAAAGTCTTCTTGAAGGGTGTTGCCACCAAGGGCTAAGGTTTCTGTTTTTTCTTGATTTACTTGTAAGCCAAAGCATCCCCCAAAAACCTCAAGAGTACGCAAAAGGTTTGCATAGGACATTTTATCTTTCAAAAAAAAAAAAAAACAGGTCATATCGTCTGCGAAGAGAGAAAGCTTCACCACTTTCTGTCGACCAATTTTAACCCCTTGAATGTTCTCATCGTTTCTAATCTTAACAGCTAAGACCTCAAGTGCTATTATGAACAGGTAAGGGGGAAGAAGGTCGCCCTGCCTCACTCCTCTACCTACTACAAAGGAACCTATCAGACCTGTTGCAAAACCATTGTTCATTACAGAGCTGGACGCATTCTTATACAAAACCGGTATCCATTGAATAAAAGAGGGATCAAAATTAAATTTATGCAATATGCTCTAATTAAGTAATTAAAGTTCAGAGTATCAAACGCTTTTTCAAAATCAATAGCCACTAACAAACCTGGCAACCCTTTATACTTTGTATCATCAATCACATCATCAATTGTTCTGATCGCATCGAAAATAGTTCTGCCCTTAACAAAGGCATTCTTATTAAAATGGATTATATCAGGGAGCACCTTTTCCAGACGCTTTGCGAAAGTTTTTGACGCTATTTTCGCATCCACATTTATGAGAGATTTACGACGCCAGTTCTTTATCATTTTTTTATCTTTTCCTTTCTTTTCAATTAACGTTATAAAAGCCTGCTTTTGGGAATTTGAAAGTTCACCATAGTCGAACACACAATTAACTTCAGGCTGTCCACTAACAGTCGTCCAAACAAAGGCCAAAAGGCAAGGTAAAATTCGATAGTTAGGCCATCATTTCCAGGCGATTTATTTTTTTTGAAAAGTCTGAAGCACCCTATAACATTCACCATATCCTAACTTGCCTTCACAAACATCTCTCAAGTCTTCCGTTAAATTGGGGATTTTAGTGGAGTCCTTAAGAAACGAAGATACAGTCACCGAATCTGCGCAATTACCAGCATCATAAAGATTAGAATAAAAATATTCCAACTCATTCAAGACTTTCTTCGGATCATGAGTCAGCTTTCCCTCGCTAGTAAAAATTTTCCGTACACAACTTTTCTTCTTGTTAGATTATTCTAAGTTCATACCAGGTTGCGCGGAAGCGGATGATAGCACATTGTGTGATATAATCGTACAACTCACCATGCTCTGCTTGGAGACATTCAAGCTCTTCAAGATTTTCTTTTGAAGGATCAGTGTCGCATTTAAATGTGGAGTCTTTTAGATTTTCTTCGAGTTTATTTAGCTTAGCTCTTCTATTTCGGGCCTTGGCCTTGCTGTAGGCTATTGTTCGCTGTCTTATTTTATATTTAATCAAATCCCACAAAACTCGTTTGTCTTGGACTTCTTTAAATATTCGTCTATCCAATTTCCATATTCCGTCTTCAGGAGATCACAATAATCTGAATCATTCACTAGTTTGAATTAAATTTCCAATAATTTGGTCCTCTCTCGTTATCATCCAACCCGTTTAATGATAGAGTTATTGCAGAACGAAGTAGTAGAAGATGGTCAGATTTAACCCCGCGATGGATTTCCCTTGGATTTCCCGCATACTAATTTGGATTTCCCGCATACGAATTTGGATTAGGTGCCCAGTAAGTGCCTAGGTGATGACGTCACAATACGCCTTCCCGCATACTAATAAACGGATTCCCTTTTCATGACAATGGTAACAATAGACTTGCCCAAACTTGCCCTCTCTATTCACACCCTGATTGGATCTTAAGATTTGTATTGTCTGTTTGAATAAAAAGCGCAAATTTTTTGAAAGCATTATCATTTCTGAGTCAACTTGAGCAAAGCGTATTTTTTCCAAGATGTTTCCAAACATTCACGTCGAACTGAACCCTAAACCTCTTTTGACAGTCGATGAAGTTGAAAAAGTCCAAAGGCAAAAGATAGCTAGCCTTATCGGCCATGTGTTCCAGCTTACGTACGTTGCGATGCTTGATTCTCTCATCGAGGAAGAGAAAGTGGATCGCTGTTATGGTTGTGCTATTCAACACCCAAGTCAAAGGCAACACTCGTGCCTGATGATGGATAGTGAAGATGCGTGGCTGTATTATCACGATGATGTGGTGAAAAACATCGATCTCAACATCGTTTTCCCTGATTTATAAATGAATATTAATAAACGGAATTCCTTTTCGTGACGTCAACTACCTATACCTTTTGTGTTAATAAATGACTAGGGCCATAGTGCGTAGGTAAATCATTGATATGTACATAATTTCCTTCCGCACCCATTTCAAAACAATAGACCGTCCCAAACTTGCCCGCTCTATTTCAACCCTGATTGGATATCATGAGTTGTATTGTCTGTTTGAATAAAAAGCGTGAATTTTAATACATTTTCATTTGTGAGTCAACTTGAGCAAAGCGTATTTTTCGAAGATGTTTCCATTCTATCAAGTCGAATCGAGCTCTAAACCTCTTCTGACGATAGACGAAATGCAAAAACTCAAGCGCAAAGATGTGAATTGTATTGGAATGCTATGCTTAGGAAGTTGTGTAGAGAAAGCTTGGAATGAACTGACATCTGATTTTCAAAGTCTCGCTCAACTGTTAGACGAACCCGAGTTAAATTTAGAGTTTCTTGCTGACTGTTTCAAGGAAGTAAGAAACCACGCTCACTCTTTGAGTGCCAGTTTATTCCGTCACTCCTTGGTTTTTTATGAAAATCCCTATGGTAGACGCGACTGGATGCTGATTGTAGCGATATGGATAACCCTTCAAGATCGTATTGCTCAGTTGGAGCTGCAGCTGTTTGTAAACAAGACAGGAAAAGCACACCTAGCTTTGTTATGGTCACAGATCGAAAACCTAGTAAAGAAACTCAAAGCGTTGTGGTTACGGAAGAGCGTGGAATCACAAAAGGATTACTATCAAAAGCCAAAGAAAGATGACCCTGAAAATGGAAGCAGTCTAAAGCAAGGGCTAAATGTCTTGGAGTCAATAACCAAACACCAAGTCAAACCGAAAAGGCGAAAGCTGTCAACATTGAAAGCTGAGATTCCCAAGCGACCAAAACTTCAAAGACAACACGGAGTTGTCGAAAATCGAAGTGATGAACTGTAGAACTTTAAGTCACTGTGAACTGATTTTGTAAAATTATTTCAAAATATGTTGTATATTTCTAGTATCAATAAACCGTTAATGCGTAAATCTATTTTATATTTGTGTGTGCTTTAAGTTTTGAGAACATGACTTTCCGGTAGCTTTAAAGTTGAAACTTTTAATAATGCGAACACTGAACTAAATTTGCATGGAAAATTAGCACCTCGGAAAAATAAACAAAGCAACCAATTACATACGCGCGGTAAAACAATAAACCCACACTTTGTTTAAGGTCAAACTATATTTATTGATAACAAACAATTTCATAATTATACAGACAATTTAAACGCTTAGTTGGAAAGGAAAAGGTAGAGTTGGTTTAGTCTTTTTCATCGGGAAGAGTTTATTTGACAAACAATCGATTGAGTAAAAATTTTCGCTTATCGATGGCAAGTTCTGTCGATTCGAGCCAATCAAATCCCTCTGTGTCTTTTAACTCTTGTTGGGTTTGTATAACTTTTCGAAAGGTCGAATCTTTCTTCATAGCACGCATCCATTGTAGATTCTCTAAGAGTATTTCTCTCAGTTCCTTTCTATAAACAGGAAGCAAGGCATTTTCAGCTTTAATGCGAGCCACGTTGTGTGAATCTCCGTTTTGCTCGTATTCATTTATCAAAGCGTTGAACTCGGCTTCGTGGCGACTAAAAGCTTCATCTTGAATTCGCGACCAAGGATCTATCTGCTCTCTCTCTTCTTGGGAAGATTCCATTTCTTCGTTAGATTGAGAGCCTGAGATGACTGTTCACTTTCTTGTGAGCTCTCGCTTTTTTCGGAATACCCATTCCCTTGTTGATAGTCGCTCCACATTGTGATCTTAACTGCACAAGTTCTGACAGCACACTGAACTATACTGAGCTGGTGGCGTGTTTCTTTTATATATTTCGATAGAGGCGCGGTTACGCGGCAAAATGCTGATGATTGATTTGAGTTTTGTTTGATTACAAAATGTTAGAATGAAATAACTTTACGGACGTTCCACAAATTCACTATAAGTGCCCAGTTTATCACCCAAGAAATTTAATATTCGAGGCTGTTTTCTCAAATCCTTGATCATATATAAAAAAGTAACGAGATTCCCGTGTTTACTGTTGTGATCAAATGATAGGGGTACAGAAAGGGTACAGGAGGGGTACAGGAGAGGTACAGGAAGGGTACATCCACGCCATGTGTATAGTTGGCGTTTCTAACAGTCACCGTATTATGTATACACTTTACAAAATAAACCACCGAGGAGGTGAATGTGTTGTTCTTTTACGACGTTTGGTGGTTTTGGTTGCTTTTCCAACACCTCCTGTTCTTGTTTTCAATAAACCCTTTGCTTTACTAGGAATAGATTGATGATAAACAGCGCTGTTTTCTTCTTGTTGAGTTGATGGATATGTTTTACTTTTGGAACATACTCTCGAGTCTTTGCTGGTCTCCGTGTCATGATAGATAACCACTTTAACCTTGGGTTGCAGTTTGGCCTCTTGCAGGTACTTTCTTCGCAGAATGTGATCCAGTTCATGCACATCAGTGAGATGGTTAGATAATTTTAGGAGGTATTTTGCTCCGCATCCCGGAATTGGGCAATCGCGACACACTCGTTTTACCATGTTTACAGCTCGAAAACTTAACAAAGATGAAGACCTTTAACGAAAGGTTTAGCTTTAAAAGACAAGGACACAAAGGACAAATCAAGGACACAAGGGACAATTTAAGGACAAAAAGGACAAAACGAGGACTATCAGGACAAAAGGGACAATCGGGACATATCAAGTCTTAACGCGCCTCTCTGGTCGAGGCCTCCAGACATACGTAGACTTGTCCAAGTGACTGCAACCAAAATCATTTTGAAAAAGTTTAATTTTGCGGATGAACGATTTGTTTGAAATATTTTTAATCTTTGTAATCTTTTTAGGAGAAAACGTTTGCGCGAATATTTTGTGGTTGTCGTCAGATACTCCTTAATAATGCCATTGTGAAATCCTTCTCCCTATTGGTTAACGTGAAAACCTATTATGACGTTTATTATGACAAGTCTAGGTATGGTTGGAGATCTCGACCAGAGAGGGATTAAGACTTGGTATGTCCCGATTGTCCCTTTTGTCCTGATAGTCCTCGTTTTGTCCTTTTTGTCCTTAAATTGTCCCTTGTGTCCTTGATTTGTCCTATGTGTCCTTGTCTTTGAAAGCTAAACCTTTCGTTAAAGGTCTTCATCTTTGTTAAGATTTCGAGCTGTAAACATGGTAAAACGAGTGTGTCGCGATTGCCCAATTCCGGGATGCGGAGCAAAATACCTCCTAAAATTATCTAACCATCTCACTGATGTGCATGAACTGGATCACATTCTGCGAAGAAAGTACCTGCAAGAGGCCAAACTGCAACCCAAGGTTAAAGTGGTTATCTATCATGACACGGAGAACAGCAAAGACTCGAGAGTATGTTCCACAAGTAAAACATATCCATCAACTCAACAAGAAGAAAACAGCGCTGTTTATCATCAATCTATTCCTAGGAAAGCAAAGGGTTTATTGTAAACAAAAACAGGAGGTGTTGGAAAAGCAACCAAAACCACCAAACGTTGTAAAAGAACAACACATTCACCTCCTCGGTGGTTTATTTTGTAAAGTGTATACATAATACGGTGACTGTTAGAAACGCCAACTATACACATGGTGTGGATGTACCCTTCCTGTACCTCTCCTGTACCCCTCCTGTACCCTTTCTGTACCCCTATCATTTGATCACAACAGTAAACACGGGAATCTCGTTACTTTTTTATATATGATCAAGGATTTGAGAAAACAGCCTCGAATATTAAATTTCTTGGGTGATAAACTGGGCACTTATAGTGAATTTGTGGAACGTCCGTAAAGTTATTTCATTCTAACATTTTGTAATCAAACAAAACTCAAATCAATCATCAGCATTTTGCCGCGTAACCGCGCCTCTATCGAAATATATAAAAGAAACACGCCACCAGCTCAGTATAGTTCAGTGTGCTGTCAGAACTTGTGCAGTTAAGATCACAATGTGGAGCGACTATCAACAAGGGAATGGGTATTCCGAAGAAAGCGAGAGCTCACAAGAAAGTGAACAGTCATCTCGCGGCTCTCAATCTAACGAAGAAATGGAATCTTCCCAAGAAGAGAGAGAGCAGATAGATCCTTGGTCGCGAATTCAAGATGAAGCTTTTAGTCGCCACGAAGCCGAGTTCAACGCTTTGATAAATGAATACGAGCAAAACGGAGATTCACACAACGTGGCTCGCATTAAAGCTGAAAATGCCTTGCTTCCTGTTTATAGAAAGGAACTGAGAAAAATACTCTTAGAGAATCTACAATGGATGCGTGCTATGAGGAAAGATTCGACCTTTCGAAAAGTTATACAAACCCAACAAGAGTTAAAAGACACAGAGGGATTTGATTGGCTCGAATCGACAGAACTTGCCATCGATAAGCGAAAATTTTTACTCAATCGATTGTTTGTCAAACAAACTCTTCCCGATGAAAAAGACTAAACCAACTCTACCTTTTCCTTTCCAACTAAGCGTTTAAATTGTCTGTATAATTATGAAATTGTTTGTTATCAATAAATATAGTTTGACCTTAAACAAAGTGTGGGTTTATTGTTTTACCGCGCGTATGTAATTGGTTGTTTTGTTTATTTTTCCGAGGTGCTAATTTTCCATGCAAATTTAGTTCAGTGTTCGCATTATTAAAAGTTTCAACTTTAAAGCTACCGGAAAGTCATGTTCTCAAAACTTAAAGCACACACAAATATAAAATAGATCTACGCATTAACGGTTTATTGATACTAGAAATATACAACATATTTTGAAATAATTTTACAAAATCAGTTCACAGTGACTTAAAGTTCTACAGTTCATCACTTCGATTTTCGACAACTCCGTGTTGTCTTTGAGGTTTTGGTCGCTTGGGAATCTCAACTTTCAATGTTGACAGCTTTCGCTTTTTCGGTTTGACTTGGTGTTTGGTTATTGACTCCAAGACATTTAGCCCTTGCTTTAGACTGCTTCCATTTTCAGGGTCATCTTTCTTTGGCTTTTGATAGTGATCCTTTTGTGATTCCACGCTCTTCCGTAACCACAACGCTTTGAGTTTCTTTACTAGGTTTTCGATCTGTGACCATAACAAAGCTAGGTGTGCTTTTCCTGTCTTGTTTACAAACAGCTGCAGCTCCAACTGAGCAATACGATCTTGAAGGGTTATCCATATCGCTACAATCAGCATCCAGTCGCGTCTACCATAGGGATTTTCATAAAAAACCAAGGAGTGACGGAATAAACTGGCACTCAAAGAGTGAGCGTGGTTTCTTACTTCCTTGAAACAGTCAGCAAGAAACTCTAAATTTAACTCGGGTTCGTCTAACAGTTGAGTGAGACTTTGAAAATCAGATGTCAGTTCATTCCAAGCTTTCTCTACACAACTTCCTAAGCATAGCATTCCAATACAATTCACATCTTTGCGCTTGAGTTTTTGCATTTCGTCTATCGTCAGAAGAGGTTTAGAGCTCGATTCGACTTGAAAGAATGGAAACATCTTCGAAAAACACGCTTTGCTCAAGTTGATTCACAAATGAAAATGTATTAAAATTCACGCTTTTTATTCAAACAGACAATACAACTCATGATATCCAATCAGGGTTGAAATAGAGCGGGCAAGTTTGGGACGGTCTATTGTTTTGAAATGGGTGCGGAAGGAAATTATGTACATATCAATGATTTACCTAGGCACTATCCCTAGTCATTTATTAACACAAAAGGTATAGGTAGTTGACGTCATGAAAAGGGATTCCGTTTATTAATATTCATTTATAAATCAGGGAAAACGATGTTGAGATCGATGTTTTTCACCACATCATCGTGATAATACAGCCACGCATCTTCATTATCCATCATCAGGCACGGGTGTTGCCTTTGACTTGGGTGTTGAATAGCACAACCATAACAGCGATCCACTTTCTCTTCCTCGATGAGAGAATCAAGCATCGCAGCGTACGTAAGCTGGAACACATGGCCGATAAGGCTAGCTATCTTTTGCCTTTGAACTTTTTCAACTTCATTGACTGTCAAAAGAGGTTTAGGGCTCAGTTCGACGTGAATGTTTAGAAACATCTTGGAAAAAATACGCTTTGCTCAAGTTGACTCAGAAATGATAATGCTTTCAAAAAATTTGCGCTTTTTATTCAAACAGACAATACATATCTTAAGATCCAATCTGGGTGTGAATAGAGAGGGCAAGTTTGGACAAGTCTATTGTTACCATTGTCATGAAAAGGGAATCCGTTTATTAGTATGCGGGAAGGCGTATTGTGACGTCATCACCTAGGCACTTACTGGGCACCTAATCCAAATTAGTATGCGGGAAATCCAAGGGAAATCGATCTCGGGGTTAAATCTGACCATCTACTTCTACTGAATGATCTAATTTTATTGATGTAATAATATCTACAGAGTCAACGTCGTCTTGTAAACTATCGCCGCTTAGCCAGTAATCAAAACGTCTTTGTATAACTGGAGTTTTCTGACGCCAAGTGAAACGATTTACTTCGGGATTGCGAATACGCTAAATATCTATTAGATCATGTTCGACACAAATATCTTCTACAATTTTTGCAGAATTAATCCTTCCTTTTTAGGTGCCTCCTTGGCCGTCTAAATCCTGATTTAGAATGACATTAAAATCTCCTCCAAAAATAATAGGGTAATCGAGCTCTGTTCTCCGCAATACTTTCATTTCTTCTAGTAGATATTAAAAAAAAAATGACATTGTTCATTATTTTTGTTTGGGGCATAAATATTCAAAAGAATATACCGCGAGTCCTGAATAAGAGCTTACAACAAAATGCTGAACGACCTTTTGAATCCGCTTTTACTTTTTTAACTTAAAGTCTAAATGATCTCTTACCAATATCAAAACTCCCCTGCTGTGATAACTACCGTGAGAGAAAAATATCTCGCCTTTCCATTGTTTTCTCCAAATATCCTCCACCTCACGAGTACTATAAGTAAAGGCTGGTTTTCACTAGTGCATAAGCATAAGCACAAGCCAACATACGCAGACTCAGTAACATGTTGATCATTAGTTCCAATTGTTTGAACAAAACAGAACAATAGGCACCAATGATCAACACGTTACTGAGTCTGCGTATGTTGGCTTGTGCTTATGCGCTAGTGAAAACCAGCCTTAAGGGGGGAGAAACTTAACTACAGTTTTGGAGTCGTTGTTAGGGACATTATTTCATGGTTAGCATTTCTCACGTGTCATAAACTGCTAATGTGGTGGGAACTATGAAACTGAACACAAGACATCACTAAATCGACATTGCACATGCGTAACTAGTGCCAGTCCCCAACCGCGCGTAAGAATGAAAAAGCGTAAAAACTCAAAGGAAACGAGATAAAAATTTGATTTTTTTGCCGAATCATAAGCAATTCAACCTTTTTAAAAATCTGTAGCATGGAATTACCGTTAGGCGAAAAAACAGGAAAGTTATTAAAGAAAATGTATCAAAACACACCTTTATGACGTCATAGCTTTTTCAATTACGTGAATTTTAACAAATCCATGCTACAGATTTTTTATTAGGATGTTCTTAAGCCGTTGACATTGGTTTTATTGGAAAAAAATGTAAGATGTTTGAGTTTTAAGGGTTTTTATGTTCTGGTCACGTGACTTACCAAATATGGCTGTGACTTACGAAATTTAATGGTACCATTAACAGAATGAACGTGACCAAACATCATAGCCGAGGAAGTAAAGAAACTCATTATATGACGTTTGGAACTCTTCCATAGCAACCACCTTGTAGTTAAGTTTCTCCCCCCTTAAGGGTTATTGACCAGGAGCGAGGGGATATGTGATATATTCCCCTCGTGGCGCACCCTCGGGCTACGCCCTCAGGTGCGCCACGAGGGGAATATATCACATATCCCCGAGGGACTGGTTAATAACATGCTTATTTTCCACCTTGTGAGGTTTTCTAAAACAAAGAAACTATTTATCTTTCGGAGAGTAACATTCCGTTCAATTCAAATGCAAAAAAACATGATTCTGCAAGGCCGCATTGGGATCACGGCACATTACGAAGCGAGACGGTAAACATGTTTTGCTTTTGCCAAATTTGCATTGAGCACGTTGCTTCGTTATGAGTAGAAGGAGAGAGAAAGAGAGAAGAAAATGTATGAATAGTACTCGTGGTCTCGCCATGGCCCAACTGCCCGAAGAGTGGTTGCGGTGTGTTTTCCAAGGGAAAGCGGCAGAAACGTATTCAGGTTTCTGCCGTCATACGTTATTGAAGACCCGAAACCTGAATCGAGGTACGATACCATCGAATAATGTTATTAACATTTCGCTTTTTGGTCGCGACCGGCAAGTTAATTACGTAGGAATATGATTGATGAAGTTGTCTTTTTTGTAAACAAAAAATGTTGACCGATGCTAGAGCGTTTTCATTGTCACGCCCTATTTTGTCTTCCCGTTTGTGTTATTCTATTATGATGGGAGTAAGTCGAGGGGAATAAGGCGAGGGGAATATGTCGAGGGGAATATGTCGAGGGGAATATGTCGAGGGGAATATGTCGAGGGGAATATGTCGAGGGGAATATGTCGAGGGGAATATGTCGAGGGGAATATGTCGAGGGGAATATGTTGGGGGGAATATATTGAGGGGAATATGTTGAGGGGAATATATAATCCTTTGTTTTGCTATTGTTATCAGCTATTGTTGTCAGCCGGCCGCCTCTCCCCTGTTACAATCAAAGCCGCACCCAGCTTTTCAGACACTGTAATGAACGGGGTTATGTGATATATTCCCCTGAAAAAAAAAACAAAGAAAACCGAGCTAGGTGGAAAATAAGTTTATAAACGGCTTTTTTTTTTTTTTAAAGTACGAATCCCGCGAGCATTTAATGACAATAGTTTAAAATCGACTTTATTTCGCACCATCTAACAGGAATAGGAAGAAGGATAGTCACATGGGAAAAGTACAGACACCGTACTGAAAAATCGCCTTAATAGCTAGCTACTAAATCGAGAAAAATAATAACAGGGAACGGAAGGTGTGATCTTCGTAGACAGCACAAAACAATAGAAATAGGACACCAGTCAGTGCATGGCTAACACTGGGTTTGCTGTTACTCTCAGGCCCTAAAGACAAGACGTTCCATTACAGCGTTACTCCGTGGCCAGTTTTGAAACCCGGTCAGGACGTTAAAGCTACCATGACTTTCACTCCTTGTGAGTATACGGCCTACAGTTAGATTTACTTTATAATTATTTTTCTCATCGTCAATATTTGCTCCTAATGAATGAATGAATGAATGAATGAATGAATGAATGAATGAATGAATGAATGAGTGAGTGAATGAATGAATGAATGAATGAATGAATGAATGAATGAATGAATGAATGAATGAATCAACCAATCAATCACTAAATCAATCAATGAATCAATGGTACTTAGACAGCGTGTCCATATTATAAAAATAGGATTTAAAAGGCTGTCTGTTAGAAACGACCAATGATTGAGGTTTGAAAATATATTTCTCTGAAATGCGGTTATTAAAATGCCTTTACCTTAGCAGTCATAAAAATGCAATTGATCTAAAATAATAATTATTTACGATTAATCAAAGTTTCACATGGTCGGTTGATGTTGGTAAATTTATAGATAAAGATGTTTACTATTCAACGGTGCAGTATAAAGTCACGGCCATGAAAGACAAAACAATTGTTGTAAAAGGAGCAATTGACGCTTGTCGTCGCTTTCCCAAGCTTTGCCTACTGCCTGCAGGAGGTAGGTATTCATAGTCGTTTCTAATTATTTAAAGGGAGACTGTCCCGCAGAAATAACAAAATTTCGCTGAGCTTATTTCCATGTTATATCGCCAAATGCCACCAAATTTACAACTATTAAATTGGATAAAAAAATTCTATAGAGCAAAACAGAAGCAATGGTTTTGGGTTAAAAGTGCAATGCAAGAGGAAACCAGAAGCTTACATATTACATATTACGCTTCTATATGTAGTGGTTATAGTGAGGCGCTATTAAATAATTAAGTCACCTCCCCATATAACGTGACATGTTTTAAAGACGTTTATTTCATGTGAGTAGATAACGTTTGTAGGATTAGAAACTAAAAAGGATTTGAGTCACCTCCTTGCTAAGAATTGTCAGAAAGGACGGACGTTCGAGCCCGTAAACTACCAGCGGTATCGAATATCTCCGAAACAAAATTGCTACCAAGATCACCAAGGCTTAAAAATAAATGTATGGGCTAATAAATACAATTGTAAAAAAACAAATTTCTGACCTCACCTGCAACATTTGCCGGAATTGTTTCCACTCGAACAAAGCATAGTGAATCGACGCTGAAAACCATGGCTCCAGGTTACGACGTTAACATGTTTCATTTGTAATTTGATTTCAGCTATTTTCTGCGCCATACAATCCTTGTAATATCTTACAAATATCCCGAAATTAGTCGTCTCAAGTTCACCGTGGCTATTGAACTCTTCTGAAGTCGAATCATATTTGCCGTAATCTTTCCTCAAAGTAGACATTAATTATCACCAATGTTCTTGCTCTTGTTCATTTTGGCAAGAAGTAATAAAATCTTGGCGCGTACTCCTGCCCACTCTTTTGTGTTTGGCTTGTTCATAGTAATGTTACCGTGGGTAATTACTTGAGCTCCGAAGATTGTGTATGAAGAGATACGCATTGAACCTCTGAAGTGAACACATACAAAAGCTCACACGTTAATCCATGAGTTGTGAGTCGATACAGATGTCATGATAACTTAAAACATATTTTAAATCTACAGCGAAAAAGTGAGAAGGCTAATTTAAACTTTTAATTTTCGTCATCAGATTTAATTATTTCTTGTTGTGAATTAGCACCAATATCCTTGCTCGTTTTGACAACTAAATACTTAATTATTACTCACGCTCCTTCGCTCTGTTGTGATTAGTCTATTCGTAGTAATGTTAGTGTGGCTGACATGTATGCTGTCAAAAAGAGATGAGCATTTGAGCTTCAGTGCATGGTGACCTTATATGATTAATTTACGATCAAACATAAACAACGCTCGTCGGTCGAACAAAATTCACCAAATTTCATATTTATTTTATATACAAGGCTAAGAAAAGCGCCTCTTATTTTAACTGTTCCCTTACTAAAGTGCTCTTTTTAATTACCGGTAATTTTCTTGCTTGCTTTAACGAGATATAAGAAACATGTCATGACGACATGCCATGAGAGGTCAAAGCCATTCATTGTGGTAGATACATGTAAACTATGTTTTAGACCGGGCTTTTAGAATACCGTAGTTTAAAATTCCAGCGTTATCTTTGTGGTATATTATTATGTTATGCAAGGAATATATGTACCGAGTTTATCAATGTGTGATCCATAAATCCAGAGCGTTAGTTTCTTTTAGCGAGCGTTTGCCATACAAGCTGCTGTAATTTTAGCTACCCTCCCTCTCCCCGGAGCTGGAGGGCATTTGCATGGTTTAATAAAGCCGTAACGCGAGATACGAAATTAGTTAATGAAATTATAGAGTGAATTGCACCAGATAAAAACTTGAACATTTGCACAAAATTATAAACTGTAGTTAGCTAAATCAACAAAATTATGACGTCTCTTGCACACTATTGCATAATCAAACCATAATGGCAATGATTCAGTATTCCAAAATAGAACAAAACCCAAAATTCATGCTATCATGCTCTTCCAACTCTTGCATAATCAAACCGAAAGATTTCTACTTAGCTAAATCAGCAAAATCTGACCTCTCTTGCATAGTATTGCATAATAACGAGAGCTCAACATTTAGCCATTCATTTAATAAATTGAAGTTACTAATTACTGCTTTCCTCAAAAATCACGACAAACTGTCAACACAAAAAAAAAAACAAAGTTCAGGAACAAAATTTTACTGGTAAACGAATGTGATACCTATATTTATAACTAAACACGAAAACTCACTCTGCGCTCTGGGCGAGAATTGAACGTGACATAAGCTATTTATTGTTTACAGTCTGTCCAATCTCTCAACAGTGTTCAATAAATTTGATATTATATTTCGTTATTTCGCTGAATTGATTATAGCTGAATTTCTTATATTATCGCTCATATGAAAACACAAACTTTCCCGTGGGATTTAATTTCCTCAAAACGTCTGCATTCATTTTAAAAATACACCGTGAAATTCTCAAACTGCGTTTCACAACAACACACAATTTGACCCTTTTTACCCTACTAATGGAGCACTAATGGCTTTAAGACAAATGAAGATCAATTAACCCGTCTCGGACACATCCACCTTAAAACACATTTGAAAGATTGATGGGCAACGTAAGATATCAAAAGTTAATAACATCATGACATGCCAATTCCCTAGGGAGATTAACGATAGGGGGTACTCTCCAAAATTTTTGGTGGCGGTGTGTGACGCCCTTCTTGAAATCCTAACCGGTATTACCAACCATATCCTTAATGCCCTTATGTAGCTTGTATAAAGAAGTAACCCCCCGGACAAAAGTTAACAACTTAGGGACACCATTTCTACATTTATTTCTACATCCATTTCTTCAACTATACATCTTTTTCTATGATCTGTGGAGTACCACAAGGAAGTATTTTGGGACCGTTGCTTTTTAGCGGAGCACTCGCCGGGCCGAAGGCCCGGCTGCGCAGCCCCTATACTCATAGAAACTATGCCCTCATTTTTCATGGTCATGGCTAGCGGAATGTTTCGCGGGCACGCGTGTGCCCGCCGCCCTCCGCCGGCCGCCGCCGCGCAGGACTAGCTAGCTCGCGGGCGCGTATGACGTCGCAAAACATGCGCGTACAACGCCACACGCGCGGCTACACAGCCGGCGTTCGGTAAACACTTTTTAAAGTTTTAAAAAAGTAATGGATCTCTCGCAGTGTTAGGCGGAGCAGTAAAGTCGTTATTTCCCTGCATTTTTTCGCGGTTTGCTACTCAAACTTCAAACTTTCTTTATTTTACTCATTACTCAAGACAGGGATACTAATTAAGGGATACTCAGAAGCCGCTTTGGTGGAAAAAGAAGAGCTTTCAGGGATAAAATCTTGCTTCGAGGAACTTCATATTATCAATGCAGGAGCAATGCGGGGAGATGCCTTGTTTTAATTACGGATTTCAGAACCGAAGAAGCGGAGTTTTAACGAATTTCCAAGCAGTCCAGTGCTTTAAAGGTAAAATGAATCACATTTTTCGATGGGAATTTATGTTGATATCAATTTTTGATTGACTTTTCCTTTGTGTTCTCTTAGTTTTGGAGACATGTTTATGAAACGTTCAAATTAAGTCGTGCTGTTATCTTGAATTTCAACGAGGACAGCTCTGCCTTGATGCGCTATAAATGGTACGTGTTCTGCTTTTAAACATAAATTAATGGAGATTTGAATAAAATTTTTCGAAAGAAGATTGTGTTGTCCGTTTTTATGTCTTAATTTTGTTCATTCATTACATAGATTAAAAAGCGATTTTATGTAAAAACAAAACAAGACTTAGGTTTTCTGTCTTCACTCGCGTCGCCTTATGCAAATATGTTTGTGTATTTTTGCAATTTTGATTTCCAAATCAGTTTCTCGGGCAATTTTTGATAAACAAAAACTGTATTTTATTCGGAAAGTAGTCGTACTAGTTATTCTAGACAGAGAAAAGTTGTTTTTGTGAACTTTTGTACGGTCTAAATGTACTGTGCAGACGGTCGGATAATACTGTTTTTGAGAATTGCTAAAATTGAAAATAGCCCCCGTTCGTCAATCTTAATTCGTGTGCTTCCAACCTTTCACCTTAGTTAAGTTTCACCTTAGTTAAGCTTGTTCAAAGTGCGACGCTGTTAGGCTTGGCCTATCTATATATATTAGTATCTACTACACTTCCGAGTATTCCACATCATAGCTCCCCCCAGTGCTACGTAGTTGATACCAAACTGATATTAAATTTCAACCTACAGGATCAGGCAAACGCGATTGCTAAATTAAATGAAGACTTATGCAAAATTAGTAATTGGACCTTTAGACATCGACTTCTTATAAACTCTAATAAAAGTAAGTTAATTATTTTTGGTAGCACAGCGATAGTCAGCAAAGTAGAGGATTTTCGTCTAACTTTATTAGGAACGGAAATTACACCAGCTGCCTGTAGAGAAGAAGGTTTAAAACGTAGTTCTTTCTTTGATAAAAGGACATGTTTCACACCGATTTCTGTTACAACGGAAAATTACAGGTGTCTGAAGCAGAATCTGCTCAACAGACGCCCTTTTCAGCAAAAGAACCAAAGCCCTTACAAGACATTTGGTCATGAGAGGGCATAATTATCTCTTTGTAAAGGAACAAATCCAGAAAGTAAATGCTATCCCACGTAGTACAGCCCTGGAAACAGCAACCAACACGAAAGTAACAAACAGGATACTATTTGAAGTAACATTCAATCCAGCCCTCTATAACATACCTAAAGTGATTCAAAGAAATCTCAACATCCTTCATTCTTCTAAAAGATGCAAAGAAGCATTCCATTTCCCTCCTTTGATTTCCTACCGCAGATCCAAGAACTTGCTTTACATTCTTGTCAGAGCTGTACACTGAAGACCACCCCCATCAAACACCTGGAATTTTCCGTTGTAACAGAAATCGGTGTAAAACATGTCCTTTTTAATATCAAAGAAGGAACCACGTTTTACACCTTCTTCTCTACGGGTGAAAAACGAGAAATACCAAAATATTGGGCAAATATTATTAAGAGAAACCGAACAAATTCAGCTGTCTGATCAGCCTTGCATGTTAAAGTTTTTTATTCAGTTCATTGCTGATCCTGATCTGCACAAATTAAAGATCCAGCTACATTTTACTACTGTTTGTTCAAGTGGTCCTTGCAATGTTACAGAAGTAATTTAAATACGTAACACATGAAACTGACTGCAAGGAATATTCATCAATCAGCCATATTTCCACATATGATCTATGTAAAGATCTGTTTATTGACACGGTAAATAAATAAATAAATAAATAAATAAAAGAGAAATAATGAATCAAAAAAAGAAAGAATATAGATACACAGAAGGAAGAAAATTATTTGTAACTGATGGTCGATAGAAAGTGACAACCGAAATATACATTAACTGGTCTGATTTCATCGATGAAAGACATTGTGTATAAAGCATACTTTACTGATACGTATTCTTAGCTCAGTACTTCTGATTAACGAAATGGTTCTGACTGAAAAAATAAAAACAGGTATAAGCATTATTAGCTGGATACCATTTACCATATATTTAGGATGCATTTATCACCATTTACCGCCTCGGGATGGAGTTGTTCAAAGCGTGCATGATTAGCTAACCCAGTTATATTTTAAGTCCTAACCAATCCAGATGTTTCAAAAGCTTTTGGACCTTCATTTTCAACTTTGACTTGTCTTCACCTCTCGCTAAAAAATAGCTTTTGAGCTTTTGAGCTTTTTACTTAAAATTAACTTTTATCCGGGCCCTGCTGGAATTAACGGGTTTCTGTTTTCTTTGTCCTAGAAAAAGTCTCCTTTTCATACATCGGAAGGTTTAGAACCATTCCGTCCGGGTTTAAGGTAAGTTACTTATTCTACCTGAAGTGTTTTATGTAAGAAATATTAACGCGAATCGCCTTGTTGCCAGTATTTGTTTTAATGAAAGTAACTCGAAGCAATGGTGAGGAAACGCCGGGCGTCCGATCCTTTATCAGTGAATTTCATTCTAACTTTTATGTGTGCTACACAGCCGTCCTTTTTAAAGAAGCAATATCACGGCCGGATTTTGTTGTGATTTCATCAAAACTGCGCTAAATATAAACTAATAATCTTTGCTTATTAATGAAATTGATCTTAGAACAGGGACGATAATATGAATTGTTTGCTCGAAGGAGATCATCGGCGCAGAATAGCTGGACATTCGTGCATATTAATAAGCTACAATGGCAGGTTATTCAAGCACAAGCACTCAAAAATGCTTCCCAATAAGAGAAAAAAGGCTTGAATTTGGTGAAGTAGGCTGACTTAAATTGTCATTTCGCAGTTATAAGACGTAGTTTTTCTGATATTGGTAGAGGAAGGATAAATCTCTCTTTTATCAAAAAAAAAAAAAATAGGTAAATTTAATGAACTGTTTTTTTTCTGCATTTCTAGTATGGGAAACGACACTCGAAAGACAACCAACACTAATTTCTGTGCATTCGGCGCGCGCAGAGTAATGTTTTAGCAATATATCAAACACGAGGAACAGTGTTTCATCAGCATATCCAAACAGTCGTACCAAGAAATGGGTTGAAAAAACGAGACGCAGCCACAACACCACTTCCAGGTGTTTGGACACCAAATGAAAAACTCTTTCGAGTGTTTGATATAGCTTCTCAAACTAATTTGATTTATTACAATTTTGGCAAACATTAATAAAAAAGAAAATATATACATGTGAGCCAAGGATGAAATGCAAAGGAGTCTAAGAACCCATAAAGCAGATAACCATATAAGAAATAACAACGTTAAAAATACAATGTTTAAAATTAGCTAAAATTTACTAATAAATATAAAAGAGTGAATACTTAATAAAATACATATTAAACTGATCGTTTGATGCGGTGAATTCGAAATCGCCAAAATCTATGCAAGTTAAGACCGGGTATTCAAACCTCCTTCACATAGTATTTTCTTTGTGTTCTCATCAGGAATTAATAATGAGTTTTAGAACAATACATTAAGTTTAGGTTTCTAGTGTTAAAAATATGTTTTTTTCGCTTATATTCAATGAGACAATGAAAAGCGACATTGTCCCTTTAAAGACCTCGGTTGTCGGCGTTGGACCTTTTTACCGAAACTTGGACCCATAACTATGCACTGAAAAAGCTCCTAACATGATATTTTTTCATTGTTAACTAGGGAACCTACAAAGGCAGAGCTGAAGTATACAATCAAGACTTATTCATGTGGATGTGTTTGGAGGCAGAAGTCGTTCTCTAGATCGTGTTTTACCAGTAATGTGAAAAATGTAAGGACTTGATATCTATTAAGGAACCACATGTGTCTTTATTGGTAATCCACCAATAGCCGCAATTTCTTAACTTTGTAATTTTATACTGCTGGGTTTTTTTTTTAAATAAAGCTGTTACATCTTGTTACTATTGTCGTTTAGTTGTCACCGTATTTATTTCGTTTTTAATCTTTCCTACCCACTCACTACAGTCGTTTTTCTTGGATCTACGACTGCTGGTCAGCTGGTCAACGGCTATTTCCGTAGGTATAGTGCTCGTGCCATGGGCATTCGAGGTCGGCCACTTTGCTGTAATATAACATTGTGCTCAGAGTAATCCACTGTAGGAAAAAAGATGGCGGCTGTTCATTTTACCACAATACCTTGCGGACCTAACACAGCACATAACGCACAAAGAAAGCCAAATTTTTACAATATTTGTTCCAGTACTAAGGACAATGTGTAGACTAGGTTTGAAGATTTTATAACTTTTCTTTGCATTTTTATGAACGTTGTTAAGGATTTTTGTGCGCTAAGAATTATGGGTAAATGTCGCCATCTTTTTTCCTACCGAGGATTGAGAACGTCGTTATCTACAGATGTCTCGTGGTCTTTAAAACCACAATTCCTTTCGCGCGTCAACTGTGATATCCGACATTTTCTCTGTCATCGAAATTCCTCTTCTTTATTGGTATATTGGTATGAGTGTTCGTTTGTTTATTTCAATTACATAGGTTTATGTACTAAGATTTATTTTACGCCTGTCTTAGTCTCTTTAGACACCTGGGGTTTTTTGTCTTTCTTAGCACACCAAAAATTTTGCTTTCTCTACAAATCTACCGCTACACATGTTCATTGCTTTATTATTTTTGAAATAGTTAAACTTGTAAGCAAGGAAGGTTTCACAGATCGGTTGAACTTTACCAAAATTTATTCTATCAAAAACAAAATTACTGTCGTTACAAATAATGTATGCTTGAACAAAAAATGACAACTCCTTTCATCGCTTCCTTTTGTTCTTTAAATGTAAGAGGTCTCAACCAAATGCGTAAAAGAAGACAGTTATTCAGATGGCTTCACAACAATAAGTTCGACATAATTTTTCTGCAAGAAACATATTCTACGCAAAATATGGAAACCGTATGGAAATCGGAATGGGGCGGCGATGAAAATTACAGTCATGGCACAAATCACTCAAGGGGCGTTATGATTTTATTCAATCCTAAAGTAGACATACACATTGACCATATCACGGCTGATAAGAAAGGCAGATATTTACTTCTTCAAATAACAATACAAGATACCAGTTTTTATTTGTGTAACATCTACAGTCCCAATACTATTTCCGAACAAAAAACGTTTTATGCAAATTTGCAAAACATTCTTATTAACACTTGTTCTGTCGATGAAATGATTATTGGAGGTGACTTCAATTGTCCCCTAACGTCCCAAGATAAGATTGGCGGTTGCGAGGTAAACAAAAAACAAAACGTAATTAGCGAAATAAAAAATCTATGTGCTTGTTTAAAACTTCAGGATGTCTGGAGGTGCCAACATCCTAATCAACAGCAATTCACATGGCATGATAAAGCACTAAAAGTACAATGTCGGTTGGATTATTGGCTGGTTTCGGCAAAATTGTCTTCTCTTGTATTAAATACGACTATTACAAACTCCACATTATCTGACCACTCAGCAATAATTTTAACACTTAGATCTAAAGATTATGCCCAAAGAGGTCCTGGGTTCTGGAAAATTAACAATTCTCTTTTAAACGACGATGCTTTCATTGAACAACTAGCGAATAAGATTCCCGAATATAAAGAACAATATTACTATCTCGAAGATAAAGGCCTCGCCTGGGACATGATAAAAATGGAAATAAGAGGTTTCTGTGTACAGTATTGCAAGAGGAAAAACAGAGAACGCAGAGACATTGAAAAAAAACTTTCAGATCAGATTGACTCTTTGATGAAAACACTAGTGACAAATAGATCAAAAGAGAACATCTCCAAATTATATCGTCTCAGGTCGGAGCTCGATAAGATCGCAGTTTACAGGACTAAAGGAGCTATTATAAGAAGTCGAACACGATGGCACGAACAAGATGAGAAAAATACCAAATATTTCTTGAACCTAGAAAAAAGACAAAGCTCAAAGTCATACATATCTCAGCTAAAATTAGACAATGGACAGGAAATCACAAATTCGGATGAAA
The DNA here is from genome assembly GCA_024195265.1 of Dendrophyllia cribrosa. Classification (NCBI taxonomy): domain Eukaryota; kingdom Metazoa; phylum Cnidaria; class Anthozoa; order Scleractinia; family Dendrophylliidae; genus Dendrophyllia; species Dendrophyllia cribrosa. The sequence continues at coordinate 54,173,040 of JAJLRJ010000003.1, forward strand.
TTTTAAAACATCAAAAACTCTTCTATAAAAATCTCTACACAGCGGTGCCTACTAGCGATGTCCATGACAATGTTTTCTTTAACGATCCCAACTTAACTAGACTAAATGAAGGAGAGCAAGAAGAACTTGAACTGCCCCTCACTAAAGAAGAATGTTTACAAACTTTAAAGCAGTGTGCAAAAGGCAAATGCCCAGGTAGCGACGGGCTTTCGGTTGAATTCTATCTGCACTTCTGGCCATTATTAGGCGACGCAATGGTTGAAAGTTTTAACTACGGTTTTAAGAACGGTCACCTAAATATTACACAGAAACAAGGAATTCTAAAAGTCGTGCCAAAAAAACGAAAAAACCGTCTTTATCTAGAAAATTGGCGACCAATATCACTTCTTAATAATTATTGATTACAAAATTGCAACAAAAACCATAGCTGGTCGGATCTCCAAATTTCTGCCGAAACTCATCAACGAAGATCAAACTGGATACATCAAAGGCCGATACATTGGGCAAAACATCAGGCTGATAGTCGATATATTGAAAGTAACTTCGCTAGAATACATTCCTGGTATAGCAATTTTCATCGATTTCAAAAAAGCTTTCGATTCGGTAGATTGGAACTTTATAACTAAAACATTAGAAGCTTTTAACTTTGGCCCACAACTTAAAAGATGGATTACAACCTTTTATAACAAGAGTTCCAGCTGTGTTATAAATAATGGTCACGCTTCAGAATTTTTCGCCTTACAACGTGGAGTTAGACAAGGCTGTCCGTTATCTGGAATCCTTTTCACTCTTTGTGCTGAAATTTTAGCAAACGCCATTAGAAATGATAAAAATATTTCGGGTATTAAAATTTACGGCAAAGAATTCAAAATCTCTCAATATGCTGATGATACAACTGCCTTTGTGACTGACACAGCTTCTGCAGAAAATTTGTTTCAACTTCTTTATGCCTTTCAAGAATGCTCCGGCCTGTAGATCAATACATCTAAGACAGAAGCAATGTGGATAGGTGCAAATAAAGGAAACGAGTCAACACCTCTTAATATTACTTGGCCCTCAGGAACAATATATGCACTTGGGATTAATTTCTCGTACAATGAAAAAGAATCTTATCAAAAGAATTTTGAAGAAAAATTAAAATCTATGAAAAATGTATTAAATTTATGGAAGCCAAGAAACTTGACCTTGTACGGCCGAATAACTATTTTAAAATCCCTCGCTCTATCAAAACTTATATATAACACATCAGTACTTAAATTTCCTGCGATCTTCATAGCCTCAGTGAAACAAGCTATTTGTCACTTTGTTTGGAATAAAAATCCAAAAATTAAACATAACACGATGATTGGCTCAATATCAAAAGGCGGCCTAAATTTGCCTGACTTTGAAATAATAAATAATGCACTTAAAGTAGTCTGGATAAGAAGATTATTTGAAAGCAAAGAAGATGTCAGCTGGAGTCACATTCCTCTAACTTTTATACGACACTTAGGAGGCGCGTTTTTATTTAAATGCAACTACGATTTAAATTATCTCAATGTAAATATCCCAATTGAATTCTATAAAGATATAATTCTAATTTGGCAGACAATGAATCAGCACACCCCGCAAACCAAAAAACAAATACTGGAAGAAATCATATGGAATAATAAATATATAAAAATAGAAGGTCTGTCTGTATATTACCAAGAATGGTACAACGCCGGAATCATTAAAGTTAAAGACATCTTCGATAAAAACAAATTCCTTACACCTAACAAATTCTGCAATAAGTTTCATTTAAAATCTTCAAACTTTCTTAAATATCTCGGATTGTGTAACGCCTTCCCCCGCGAGTGGATTCGTACACTAAAACAAACCAACCAAACCCCTACTCCGGCCGTTCCAGAAACTGTCGACATAATACCGATAAACAAACTTTCCTGTAAAATAGCGACTGAATTTTTAATCAACAAGAAGTTTTAACCTCCAACTGCAGAAAGAAGAATGAATCAAGCTAATTTAGATGACAATGCAATAAAAACTATCTACAAAATCCCTTTTAACGTCACCAAAGATATCAGACTGTCCATATTTCAGTATAAAATTGTACACCATATTTTGCCAACTAACGCTACTCTATTTAGAGATAAAATTAAAGAACAAGATCAATGCCACCTGTGCGAACAAAAGCAAACATTAAAACACTTATTTGTATCTTGCTTACATGTCCAAAGCTTCTGGACAAAATTTACACATTGGTGGAATACCAAAAATGATGACTCCATCGAGCTTAATGAAGAAAATATCATCTATGGCTTTACAAAAAATTTTGCCCTACAACTTGGTTTGAACCTCTGTTTAATAATAGCGAAACATTACATTTACACCGCTTCGAGAGAGAAAGACCAGTACTTCTTTGAAACCTTCCTTGCCGTTCTTAAAAGTAAACTCGATATAGAAAAGCACAAATCAAAAACGCAAATAAATCTGTAAAATAGGATAGGCAAAATATCAACTCCTTTATATGTATATGTGTATATGGTCTTGATGTTAGCAGGCAGGTTATAATTTTAAGAAAAACGACAAAACGTTTTAGTTTGAAAAACATGTTTCGACAGCAACTTCTGTCATCTTCAGTTAATAAGTAATGTACAAAGCGTTGACAGTGAATATATAAGTGGGAACAAATGTTAATTATGCTAGAAACAACAATGTAAATAAAAGCGTGGCAATGTGAGAATTATAAGGATAGTTTCAAATTTACATGATATAATTGTTGATTCAAAGACGGTTTTTCTCTATGAATATGAAAAATAATTCTCACATTGCCACGCTTTTATTTACATTGTTGTTACTAGCATAATTAACATTTGTTCCCACTTATATATTCACTGTCAACGCTTTGTACATTACTTATTAACTGAAGATGACAGAAGTTGCTGTCGAAACATGTTTTTCAAACTAAAACGTTTTGTCGTTTTTCTTAAAATATGTGTATATATATTTCCTTTTGCTTGTTGTCACCTTTCTCACCTTTTCTTTTATGTATTTTTACACCATATTTATTTACCTATCATTTATGTAATATTAATAACACGTTCAGTATCTTTCAATAAAAAAAAAAAAAAAAAAAAAAGACTTATTCATGTGGATGTGTTTGGAGGCAGAAGTCGTTCTCTAGATCGTGTTTTACCAGTAATGTGAAAAATGTAAGGACTTGATATCTATTAAGGAACCACATGTGTCTTTATTGGTAATCCACCAATAGCCGCAATTTCTTAACTTTGTAATTTTATACTGCTGGGATTTTTTTTAAATAAAGCTGTTACATCTTGTTACTATTGTCGTTTAGTTGTCACCGTATTTATTTCGTTTTTAATCTTTCCTACCCACTCACTACAGTCGTTTTTCTTGGATCTACGACTGCTGGTCAACGGCTATTTCCGTAGGTATAGTGCTCGTGCCATGGGCATTCGAGGTCGGCCACATTGCTGTAATATAACATTGTGCTCAGAGTAATCCACTGTAGGAAAAAAGATGGCGGCTGTTCATTTTACCACAATACCTTGCGGACCTAACACAGCACATAACGCACAAAGAAAGCCGAATTTTTACAATATTTGTTCCAGTACTAAGGACAATGTGTAGACTAGGTTTGAAGATTTTATAACTTTTCTTCACATTTTTATGAACGTTGTTAAGGATTTTTGGGCGCTAAGAATTATGGGTAAATGTCGCCATCTTTTTTCCTGCCGAGGATTGAGAACGTCGTTATCTACAGATGTCTCGTGGTCTTTAAAACCACAATTCCTTTCGCGCGTCAACTGTGATATCCGACATTTTCTCTGTCATCGAAATTCGGGAATTTCATAAAGCGAAACAAACTCCAAGTGTATTGTTGTGTATTTTCTGTACCAAGGACTGAAACTGCCACAAAAGCCTTGGTAAATTATCGGTGCTTTTATTTAATTTGTATTTTGTTTGGGATAACATTTCTCCTTTGTCTCGAACTAGCGCTATTCGATTGTCTTCCACGCTCCTCAGCACAGTAGACCTAAGGCGGCAACCAAGGAAACCAAAATAATTATTCTTCGCGAGTTATTTTTCGGCTGTGGAACGGAAGGAAAGAGAGCTTGAACATCACTGGTCTAAGAAACAGGCAGTTTGCGGAGAATTTGCTCCATCAAAACATCGAGGAGCTCCATGCGAGATGAGAAAGAATTTTCCCAGCGTAGCGTCAGTGATACTATAACTGTTTGTGAATTTCGATGCTGTTAAAAATTATACTACTATAGCGCCGTGCGAGAACCAGCTGTAGTCAGCGAACTGCAAACGACGTCTAGGAACGCATCTCAAGTAAGCTTATGTTGTTGTCAGTTTAATTTCAAATCAGCTTATTAATAATATTTCGTCCTAAGTCTAGTTTTTAAATAGTTTTCACGATCACCGCGGTCTTGACCTTTCGTTCCGCGAAATTTGGAACTAAACTTGTACCACGGTGGGGGTATAAGTTTGCGTGTATGTCCGACGGTTAATTTGAATTTCAAGCTTTGGGTACCTTACTCATTTGTGCTAAAGTGCAATTCGTAAGCTTTAGCGAAATCGGCTACCAAACGGCCTATTATAGCTATCATAAAGCAGAAGACATCCCTCTTTACTCGTGAATATGCGAATCGTTGAACGAGTAATAGCAACCGGGAACAAATGTGCAAATTTTCACTCCTTCCTTCCTTCCTTCCTTCCTTTCATACATCGGCTGTAAACTTTTCTTGGTAATTTCTTGGAAAAACTGTTTCACGGTCTGAGGAAAATCACTCTAGGTAATGGTCACCTGCCTTACTCATTGGGACGGCGTTGGAGGGAGGAGAAAATGAAGAGTTGGACGCAGAGGGAGGAAGGGGGAGGGGGTCGTTTCTATTCACGATTTTGCTCGTAACTTAAGAATTTAATCGCGCTAAAAAAACAAGAATTTAAGGTTACCGTTTACCTTCGGGGGTGTCTCCAGTATAACAGCTCTAGCGTCTTAAGATTACACTTCATATACCTAAACCAAGATATCAAATTAAAGCTTATAGAGCTGGCTATCTAAATATGGAAACCATTTGGTAATAAAATGAATTGTCGAATTTTTTACGACGTCTAAATTCGAACGTCTAAATTCGAACGTCCGAATCAGCTTTAAAACCGGCGCTATAACTCAAAGCGATTATTGTATTTTGCTAATTCGATTTGTTCTCGGATTTCCGGACACGAAGCGCTAAAAAAAACGTGTCGGCGATTTCCCATATTCAATTGCAGTGAAAAGTTACAGAATATTTTCGAAAAAGGGAGAAAAAAAATTGGAGTGATCGCACGGAAATGGCTCTTGACGAAAAAGTTTTCGGAAATAAGAAATTTGCCGACACGTTTTTGTTGAATGTATGTTAGCCTAGCTTCTGTCCAAATTTGAGGAAAATCGAACAAATTCCTTTTGCGTTGTAGCTCTTTAATGTTTCCCCTACAAGCGAAAAATTAACTTTGAGAAAACAGCGCTTAGAGAAACATATCGCTTCATAAACAAACTCCGCCCACAAAAGTTATACCGTCATTTCTCCGTCAATTTTCACTATTTTTCGATATTTTTTTTGAATGAAAGTTCATTCTGTAAACTTTATTTTGACACCAAAAAAAAAATTTGAATAAATTTTCGATCTGAAGGTACACGGTAACCTTAATGGCGTTATCATGCGCCATCATTCGTCATTGTAACTTTTTTTCTGCGGTTTATAAAATTGTGATTTTGCTGACGAATGATAACGCCATTAAATTTGTGGTTTTTAGCGCGCGCTAAATGCAGTTGTTGTCGTTATATAGCGCGACACCCCTAAAAGTAACCAAAGCCTGTAGTTTATCCCTTACTAATTTTAAACTCAAGTCACTTACCTTTTCTTGTCCATTCTCGGCTATCCTCGCGACCGGCGAACTACATGTACACTCTAAGCAGACTTCTTTGCGCTATATCGAAAGTTAGCCACGAAAAGAACAGTTTGCAAAGCAATTTCACCAGCCTTTTTTCGCTAAACACGACTCTGAATCGACGAAATAAAATAAATTTTCTGTGCTGACGCCACGAGCAAAAATTGTTGTCGTGAAAACTCGAACCAGTCCTCCCGCTGACCATGTCCTGCAAACCCGAGCGGGGGAGGGGAAGTGGACCGAGGGGAGTGGGGTGGAGGAATAAAAAAAATCTAACCCCTGCGGATCGGTATGAAAGAAAAATGCTACAGGAAAACTGCCAACGCCATTGGTAAGAGGTAAGATAAAAACCACTTATGCAGATTTGTTTATAGTTTTAAACTGAAAAGTCGCTGAACAGGATCAGAAAATGATGGATTTTTAACGTGTAAACTATTTTTCGTCACCTTCACTTTTACTGGAGGAGTAATAATGGCCTTTTTTATACACAAAAATATCATAACTTTTAACTGGGTGGAAAAACGGGGATTTATTTAAGTTAAAAAAATTGAGAAAAGGTTTCAATAGATTCCAAAAATCAGTAAACTTTCGTGCGTTCTGGTCACGTGAGTCATGACGTCATACTAATGACGTTGATAAATAACTTATTTTTATGCTTATATCTACCAACATACGAAATTTTTTAACTTTGAATTTCACCCTTACAAAGATACATGTATACAAAGATACTAGTCCCCAGACCCCTATTTGCTCATGTGTATAGCCCCCTTAATTTTGAAAATCTAGAGTAATAATGGCATGCCGAAGTGTTGCAAACGAATGCCTTCCTTGTCACGTTGACTGTATTTGCATTCATCAAAGCATGTTCCTAGGACACTTGAGGGCATAGTCACGTGTCTGATGACGTCATCACACTTAGTCAATTCAAAAAGGTATTTTATTATAATTATAATATATTATTTTAATTATTATTATTATTATTATTATTCCAAATTGGAACCGTTCAGGGAATTTAATCGCATTTTTTATATATTTTTTTACATATGTGGCTTATTTTTATATAAAAAATATGTTCCGTGGTGGTGCAGGCACATGACGCAAAATTGTACGTGTTTGTACAGGAATCCGTTTGCAATGATAAATCCAGTAAATCCAAAAAAACTGATTTCAAACCCCAATTTAACTTAAAATAAACGGGGAAAGACTGATCACTTTTGAGGACCATAGATACAATAGGAATCACGCAATAAGTTCTACTTTTTGCAAAAATTTGCCTGTACTGATTTTTCCCGCAGGCTGGAAAAAAATCCACGACAAGCCGTTTCGGCTAAACTTATTTGCATCCAATTGAATGACAATATTATCTAGTGTATTACGCCTTATTCTTCAAACAGTTCAGAGGCATGTAAAATAAGTTGACCAAAGTTCTTCAGAAAATATATGTTTTACAGAATTTACTCGGGAATGGCTGGTTTCTCCAAAATGGCAGTAAATTCGTGAAATTAGATTTGGGCTTATCATTTCTGTCCGCGTTAATCGTTCGAAAGAAAAGAAAAGAAAAAGGTAGAAAGAAAGAAGAGAAAGAAATACAGCAAACAAACAAAAAGAAAAAAATTCACATACGGGGGTCTCGATCCAGTCACCTTTCTATCGATAATGGCATTGGTTTTCAAAAATAACAACACACCATTGCGCCTTTGACGCAGATTTCGAAATCCCAGTGCAATTTTAATATATAAAGATTATTTCATTAAATTTGAACAAAAAAACCTTCATAGCTTTTTTATACAGCCTGCCACAGATATTAATACAACAGTTTTCGGTAACCCACATCAATGCCTTACAGTTCAAGTTAATCATTTCTCTCACCAACGCATTAATATCAAAATTATTATTATTATATATTACCTTCTTAATTATGAGAGTTCATACATGTACATGAATTTAAGAACTTGTTCAGTATGAAAGATACAGTACCAAAGATACTGCGATTTCTAGTTCTTCTGCAGGATGTAATACCTGTTATGTCGGCGAAAAAACTGACATCTCGCCACACGTATCCTTGAGCATTTATAGTATTCTCACGTCTTTGAACACTTTAAAGGCTCAGAAATTTGCCCTGCTTCGTGTTCGGAAGATTGTTTTGCAATTCTGAACAGTGCCTTTGAAATTTACGCAAGAAACAGTTAATCAAATAGGTAATACGATAATAACGTTTTGATTTGTATGGCTCGCTTAACATACTGTTACGTTTCTTTTTGTTATTTGTTTCTTATTCTATGATTTTCTTGCTGTATTAATTTATTTCAACATTCATAACGTTTAAATTTATCTGGCAACAATTTGATATGACATGTTACTGTTCACGTGACTTGACTTTTCCATGGCAACAAGATCTTGACAGCGATTTTTTTTTAATTCGTCGTTATAACGTTTTCATTTTTACACCATTGATTGCAATTACTTTTGAGCCAATTTGGACGGTTTTTTGACATTTTGGAGAAATCCAAGATGGCGGCTGTGTAGAAATAATTACGTAATTACCACGTCATGTGACGTTATCGTTATTGCGGACCGCAGAGAAAACAATTTCTGACTTGATCCCTAGGCTTCATTGTAATTGCTTTAATGCTCTTCAGGTTATGTCGTAGAAGGTCATAGCAATAATATTCTTGAAGTTATGTTCGCCATGTCTTTCAATAAAAAACGTAAGTTTGTCGTCATAGCATTGTATATTGGTTTTGATTATTTTGGGGCCAATTTAGACGGCTTTATGAGATTTTAGAGAAGTCCGGAAATCCAAGAGAGCGGACCCAAAATGGCGGCTGTGCAGAACTAACTGCGGTATTCCCATGTCATATAACGTCATCGTTCCAGTTTGCGGTCCGCAAAGGAAATAGTTTGGATATAGCTTAAAGGTTACAGTGTACCTTCAGATCGAAAATTTATTGAATTTTTTTTTTGGCGTCAAAATAAAGTTTACAGAATGAACTTTCATCCAAAAAAAAAAATTATCGGCGAAATGACGGTATAACTTTTGTGGGCAGAGTTTGTTTATATAGCGATATGTTTTTCTAAGCGCTGTTTTCTCAAAATTAATTTTTCGCTTGTACACTGTAGGGGACACTTTAAAGAGCTACAACTCAAAGGGAATTCGTTCGATTTTCCTCAAATTTGGACCGAAGCTAGGCTAACATATATTCAATAAAAACATGTCGGCGAATTTCTTATTTCCGAAAACGTTTTTCGTCAAGAGCCATTACCGTGCGATCACTCCAATTTTTTTTCTCCCTTTTTCGAAAATATTCTGTAACCTTTCACTGCAATTGAATATGGGAAATCGCCGACACGTTTTTTTAGCGCTTCGTGTCCGAAAACCCGAGAACAAATCAAATTAGCAAAATACAATAATCGCTTTGAGTTATAGCGTCTTAAAGCTGATTCGGACGTTCGAATTTAGACGTCGTAAAAAATTCGACAATTTATTTTATTACCAAATTTAGATAGCCAGCTCTATAAGCTTTAATTTGATATCTGGGTTTAGATATATTAAGTGTAATCTTAAGACGCTAGAGCTGTTATACTGGAGACACCCCCGAAGGTACACTGTAACCTTAATGCTCTCGAAGTTACAAGGTGGCTCCCCGGTAAAATTTAAATCACATTCTTTAGCGGTCACATTCAATATCAATCATCCGAAACATTTTTTAAAACTTAGACTGTTCGTTCATCATTCTTAACATTATAAACTCAATTTTTAACAAAACTAGAACATTACTTTTAGGTTTTCATAGGGTAAAAATGTGATAGCGAAAATAGCGACAGGGCCCCAACGTATGGTCAGATCTAAGTAAACACTCCGAATACAGTATATCTCATTGAAGAAGTTGTTGAAATAGCCATGTCTATTAAAACAGTTACTACGAGATGAAGAAAAGCCGACAATAGGTGGTTTTCATGTTACGTCATCGCCGCCATGCTGGTGGACATAAACAATAGTTCTCTCATTAGCTCCTTTTGTTCGTCCACCAGCATTTGTTCGTTTCACTATTGTTATCTATGTCTCTAGAGATTGATTGCAAACCACCTATAATCAATTAACCCTTGGACGTACAACATATAACATAATCATTTAATAAAAATATTGCTATTTACCTGTTTTCCTGTGTCTTTTTGAGTTGTTATGGAAGCGATTTGAATCAGCGAAGACGGTTGACCTTGCACGTTTCAAATATGTCAAATATTATCTTGTCTACAGCTTTGTAAATCCGACGCGCCTATTACGTCTCAAGTTTCCATTATTATTAACTATTAACTCTCCTCGGGGAAACTTTATACCTCGATAAATTAAAGGGCGAATAATCATGCGAGGCATGATTTGTTTGTTTAGACGCCCGTTTTCCTGCTTAGTTTTGGGTTGTTTTCGGATACGGCTTTTCGTCAGATCTGTGACTACACTTGACTTGACCGGAAGTGATTTTATACTTGTGAGCATGTGCTTCATCAAAGTGGTTCTATTGTTCTCGTGGCAGACTTTTTTGTTTTCCTTTGACAGCCGCATGTGTCGGAAATATAAAACAGAACATACCACGCGGAATCCCTGGTCTTCGCGCGAGATAAATTAATCTACCGCTATTTTTGTTTGATCTAGACTGCTTGAATAAATACAGTGCATTCTTTAACGGAGGTTGGTTTTGATCTACGTGCAGAAATATCGAAAGAAGAAGAAGGAAATGTAACATCGTCACATCGAAGATGTAAGCACAAAAAAATAATAATAATAAGCGACATCCGTTTCTGCTATCTACGAACCGTTAAGCCAAAATTCAAGTTTTAAATGAACCAATTTGTAACGGCAAAAGGAGAAATATTTATTGACTGATTTTTTTTTCTATAATCCCGGACGGGACCAAAAGCTGAGCGATCCCTTGGCTAAAATATGTTCTGGTCGTCAACATAAATTTGTGTTCTTATGGGAAAAACAACCGAGCAAAACAAAATGGAAATATTATTTGACTCACCAGTAAACAAAATTAAAATTGTCCGGCACTGGACCTTGATTTGAGCGAAAAACGCTTGTCACGGAAATTGCAGTCGAAGGCCGCCTTCCGTCGGCGCGTGTTTTCTCGCGCATGTCACAGATTCTACGAACGCTCTCAGTGAGTTTCACCCCTTGTTCTCTTCTCTTTCTCGGGGCCGTTAAATTAAAACCCGAGATTCTCCCCCGAGGAGAGTTAATAGTTAAGGGTAATGAAACTTGAGTAATAATAATGGCAACTTGAGACGTGGTAGGCACGTCGTGTTTACGAAACGGCAAACAAGACTGAATACTGAAGCGTGTAAGGTCAACCGTCTTCGCTCTGATTCAAATCGCTTCCAAAACGACTCAAAAAGACACAGGAAAACAGGTAAATAACAATATTTTTATTAAATGATGATGTTATAGCTAATAAAGCGTTTGGGTCCCCCTGTAGAACACATTACGACTATTTATTAGAGATAAACTATTACCGAAATATTGTAACACCGCACAAATCCAAGGGAGGCGTCGCAACCACCCCCCCCCCCCCCCCCCCCCCCCCTCCTCCCCCTGTAGCACGGTGGGGGTAAACGTTTGCGTGTACGTCCGAGGGTTAAGGTAAATTTAATTAGTTAATTAATGTTTCTCTTATCTTCATTGCCAAATGTACACACAATGTCTCAAGTGATCTCATGGATAAGAAATGGCTGTTGTTCGAATGGCTGAGTTCTTGGTGTGAAGAAGGTAAAACTCTGAAAACAGCTGGCAATCTTTCTCTTGACAACAATAATCCCGTTTCCCACAAAATGGAAGCATTGCATCAGACATGAAGAAACCGTCTCCCAGAAGAATTTGACATGGACAATTCCTTTACCTGTAAAGAAAAATGTCTGTGATTATTAACAGAGCATGATTAACAAGAGTAAGAGGCAGTATTATTTTGTGAAAAACCCACAAATATAATTTCGCTAATGATTATCAATGAAATTGTATTGGTTGTTCATTGATGATATTGACTGTTGAGCCATGGTTAAAAATTTTATTGAATATATTGTTCACTAAAATGAATGCCCGACCACGCAAAAGAATATTCTTTTGATGTTATTGAATTTACAATGCGCGCAAATGAAAGTTGCTTGTCGAATTTGAATTTCGCAACACGTTAATGAAAGTCTTGAAACTTAATTGAATGTTTACAATTATGCATATATCCTTGTGGAGTGTGCATTTCGCGTAATTGAATGCCGATTGGCGCAAATGAACGTATTTTCGTATTATTGACTGACTTTTAGTGCAAATGATGGCGTATTTTCTCTAAATGAACAGCAAAAGGTGTAAACAAACTGAAAATAAATATTAATTTAAAAGTACAACAGTAATCCCATCTTTACGGTCAGGATAGTGAGATTCTGTTGATACAAGATAAACCATATCAATCTAATTATTAAAAAACTCTAAACACAAGATCGTAGACTAGTATTTAAGAGATATTTTTTGTTAGAAAGATGTCATGCGGTCCTAAAAAGGACATGTGACTAGACTAACCAATCATTTTTTTATTCCAAAATATTACATATTTCATGTCAACTTTTTAAACCCTAGTTGAAACAATGTTGAAATTCAAAAGCAATCAAACTGTCTTAGTTAATTCCCCGATAACGTTTTATGGCAAATGGAAGCCCCGGCTTATAGACGCAAATGTTTTCTCAAACTCATTAATTATTAATGTTGTTATTAACCAACCAGAACGCTCCATTCTGGTCGGGTGGGTCAGGAGTTTGAAAACCCAAAATAACATAAGTTGAAAACCATATCTTTTCAACAAATTTGAAACACACGTGTAAATGCAAACTTTTTGGTTGTTTATTGTTTCGAAAATAAATAAAATCCTATGGCGGACCAGAAGAAAGAAGCAAAACTTAGAAAGCGATGAAAGAGTAGAAGACAGCCTTTTAAAAGAGGCGAGCCAAGTAAAAACTCGTAGGGAAAAGACATTCATGTTTGGCGTTTTGAATGCGTTGTCCTGTATGAACCAGCACATGTTATAGAGTCACTGTCCAACTTTGCTTAGCTTATTTCCATGTTATATCGCTAAGTGCCACCAAATATACAACTAAATGGGATATATATACAATATATACATACAGCAGTATGCAAAAATTTTGAACCCCCCCCCCCCCCCCCCCCCCCCCCCCCCCTCCAAAAAAAAGTATATCATTATATTCCTGCTCACTGACAATGCTATTTATTTATATTTTGGGGGGGTTCAAAAGTTTTGCAAACTGCTGTATATTCTATGGAACAGTAGTTTGGAGTTTATAGTTAATCAAATGTGATTTCGTGAGAGGCGGTCAAGAAATCAAACTTGCCATTCTTGTGAAACTTTCAGTCTTTTAGGCGTTATTTTGTCTCTTCAGTTAATATTTCTTTGCTTTCATCGCTTTTGGCGACATTTTCTTCCTATTTCAAGCTTCTGGCCATCATCATAAATACATGATATATAATCCAGGACACTGACCCTTTAAACGACAAACTTGAATGTTGTTTTTCTAAGAGTTTTCAATTGACTTGCCTCTCTTAAAAATTGTCGAAGAGCTCGCGTTCAATGCTTTTCCTATTTTTGTCTTCTCGGCTCCTGGTCTTCTAAAGGTTTGAATATTTTTTCTTGAAGCAATAAAACATCCCGGATTTCAGATTGCAAAATACGCAACTAACGTTTGACAATAAATACATGTTGTTTGCTTTCCCTCATGCTACGAAATTTCGTTGTCGCTGATATGCAACAACTTGAAAAAGATGATGCGCTATTTAAAAGCCAAAACAAAGACTTCGATGAACAAAAGAAGATTATATGATAAGATTATACAGGAATGAATTCGTTGAACAAACGCCTGTTAGAAAAGTAACTACCGTGCGGGGAGGCGGGAAGTGGTTTTATTTTATTCTTTGTTTGCTTTCGTTTCATTTTTTTGGTATCGATGTAAAAATGTTAATATGAAATGATTATACCGGACATTAGAATTAATGCACGAATAGCAGAAATAAACAGTGTTTAAACAGTGAATAAGATCCTCAGTGACATTGTAGATTTGGTTATATGTAATTTGAAGATTTTTTTATCGTTTGTTTTTTGTAGTAGTACTAATATATACAAGTAGTTGCACTGTAATTGTTCGATATAGTAAGTTGTATTGTGTTCTTAATGTTGTATAATTCAAAAAAAGCTTTAAAATGACATGGCATAGTAATTAAGACTTACCCAAAGCAACCAGTAACACCAAGCTATTCAGGGCAACGAAGAGGATGTTAACAAGTAAGGAATCGTTTCCTTTATGATCTTGATTGACGTCACAGTTGATGTACATTACTCCAAGGCACACGTCAAAAAAAATGACCCACAACACGAAAGTTTGCAGTCGATCTTCAAACTTGCCTTTTATCGGGCGGAAACAGGTGTAGGCAACTCCAAATACGCCCACAGTGAGCACGGTAAGGCTAATCTGGGAAAAGCTCTCGGAATCAAAAAGAAAAATGAATGAGATAAGTATCAGTTTACGATACATTTCTATTATCTCCCAAAACCAGAATGTTTTCTTATAGTTTTCAAAAAAGACTTTTAGCCCGAAAGCAAGTTCTTCATTAGCTTGTGATTCACGGTATTTGTAAATGAGAAGCAGCACCAGCAGAGGAAATCCTACAGGATACAAAAAAAACACAGCAGCAAAGGGCCAAAACAACTTGTGACGGGCAGTGAAACATTGATTGGAATAATCAGCCCTCAGGAGGGAGATACATTGACTCTTGTCATCTGTGAAGCACTGTGTGACACACGCGCCTGGTAGAGGCAGGATTTGGATAATCGTTTTACTTGTTATTGGATATGTAGCCAGAAGGAACAAGAATATGTTTCGACAGCAGGACTTCTTCAAACAAGAAACTGCTAGTAGTTTTTCGCTGTCCGGACAATCCATCTTCCTGTTGATATAGCGCTTTTTAATAAAGAGATAAAAGAGAAGAAGAGAAACAACTGCGACATTAGCGGAAAGAACTAGCACGAATCTCATGAACTGGTCCAGTCGCAAGAGAGGGTGAATGCAACTCAATGGAGCAAATTGAAAGACATTTCCCTCGAACAATTTCAAATACTTTTCCATAGAGATCAATGCTACTGGCCACTGAACTCTCGTCAAAGCCGAGAAAATACCAGCAATGACTTGATAAAATCCAATTACAATTTTAAAACAAGACATGATAACATCTGCGACAGTACGATTATTCTCTGTGCGTTTGGAATCGCCCCACACAACCACTAGAAATACCACAACAAACAACGCAACAACCAGAACGGATGAAATTATAGAAACAGTTAACCGCGGACATTTCAAGCAGGAGTTAAAACGTAGATAGTAGCCATTCGTACAGGTAGCACATAAGTTTCCTTGATATCCTTCGTAACATTCTGAGTCGATTCCACCCTTGCAGGAGCCAGCATAAGGACATTTAACTGGTTTCGGTAGTGGAATGGTAAACTTGGAGTACATATCGTTGTAACACGGACCAAAACAGTGGAGGTTGCTCACAAACTTCTTATAGAACTCGTTATTACTTTGGTTGCTCCACTTCCAGTAGTAATTAGACGCCAGTGTTGCTGTATCATTGACGCAGTTTATACTATGCGCTGGACATTCTGAACAGGGACCAAAACGATCCACGCGGTAAAATCCACGAAGGCATCTGCATGCACGATAGCCAGCGGTCTCATTCGAAAGAGTACCTGTTAAGAAGATAACGAATTTGTGTTTTTCATGTTTTACTTATGTCAGCTTTTGCTAATTAAAAAAGATCAGTTATAAAGCAGATGTCAGAATAATAATACAACTATTTTCCGGGTAATATATTTCCCGCACGAATTTCAATCAGCTTTAAATTAGACATGTTTATAACTGTTAACAAACTATTTGTGACAGCAATGAGGATAATGACAATGATGATGATGAATATGATTGTAATATCGATGATGTTGTGGCTGACGACCATGATAATCATGATGATGATGGAGACATTGTTAATGTCAAAAACCAGAGAGTATATTGCTTACCGTATGGGCATGCCCAGCAGTCAGTTGCACGTGTCGCAGGGTGACGCTCCACGGAGACGTAAGTACCAACACTACACTTCTTGCAGTGAACCTGCCCCATTTGGTCCTGGTAGAAACCTCCTGTGAATACAATAACAGCAGTAAGTAATACGTCCATCGAATACGCAGGCTAATAACAATAAATTCACAGGAAAAGATAACAAAAGGACTAATGTAGCATGCATTAAACATGAAATTACAATATATTTCCCGGGCTTAATAAACGACAGTTCATTACTTGGAAAGATCAGAAAAAAGAAAGCCTGAAAGAATTGACAAATAGGGTATGTACAGGGGCCATGTTGGTGTTCAGGAATAATACAAAACGTTAATTTGCATAACAATAGAGAATGATGGAAATTACGTTGTCCTAAACACTAACATGGCCGTCGTACATACGCCCTGTAAGCCCTATTTAAATTAAATAAAGGAATAAGTCTGTAAGTAGACACTTAGACTAGCAATTATAAACCGACAAATAAACTCACAGTAAAGAAGATAGAAAATGAACATAACTTTATTAACCACTTAATCAGTGCTTCTTAACTGAGTTGAACTGAACTTTTAATGTTGGTTTGCCACAAGAGAGTTCAAAAAATATTACAATCATCGATTATCATAAACCGAGCCTAGGTATAATATTGTTCAATTTCATTACCGACATATAGTTTGATTATCACCTGCGGGGCATGACAAGCAAGACCCATCGTCGTTATAGAAACCAGCTCTGCAAAGGCTACAGTTAAAACATAGCATATATCCAGGCACATATCCAGGTATACACGGTCGGCACACAAATCCAGTATTTGTGAAGGCGCTTATGGAGAAAGTTTCGTCTTCGTCTAGAAGGACACGAAATGTTGCTGAAGGAGCACATTCTCTAAATCATAAAATAAAAAGAAATATTTTCCACGTACGGTAAGGGTGGAGAACCTTAACTACAAGGTGGTTTCTATGGAAGAGTTGCAAAGGTCATATAATCGCTTTCTTAACTTCCTCGGCTATGATGTTTGGTCACGTTTGTTCTGTTAATGGCTCCATGAAATTTTATGAGTCACAACCACATTTCGTAAATCACATGACCATTATACCATTATATAAAAACCTTTAAAACTCAAACACCATACATTTTTCCCAATAAAACCAATGTCAAGAACATCCTAACAAAAAATCTGTAGCATGGATTTGTTAAAATTTACGTTTTTGAAAAAGCTATAACGTCATAAAAGTGTATTTTCATACCGTTTCTTTTTTTACATGAAAGTACGTTGTCAGTCAGAAGATGGTATAAATCCAGCAATATCAGTAATCTGTCCTGCCCAGTGTGCACGTGATCGTCCTGTTACAGATCCTCACTAGCGCCACAACCCATAATGCTTTTTTATATTTTGTAGAGCACATCGCATGCCATCTATTAGAGGTAAAATATTTTCTATTGTAGTCAAAACGTGCCAAGCGTTCCTGCCCAGAGCGAATTTGACATGATTTCAATACTCGTTTCAATAATACGCGCTTTGAATAAAATCATTAATGAAAAATTCAAAATAAGCTTCGATTCAAAAATCGAGTTTTTCTCTTGGATACCAGCTTTTTTATTTCAGTCAGACACAAAATACATGGAGGACTTTTTGGTATTCTGGAGGGTTGACAAGTGATTGGCCAAAAAGAAAAAAAAGAAAAAAAAGAAAAAAAGAAAACATATGAAGAATGCAAATAGCGAGAAACCTGTCTAATGCTCACGCCAGCCGAGCACGTTTTAGACCAAGGCTTGCTTTGCATTTTGCTTACATCATCTTCAAGAGTGCATTAGTGAACTAAGTAATGAAATCAAAATTGCAATAATCCAGGCATAACTAATCGATAATAATAACATCAATGAGTAAACAATGAGTTAAATCAATAAGTAATCAACTGATTAGTCATTGATTATTGCCGATAATCAGTGAGTTATCGATGACTAATCGAAGACAAACATTTTCTGGCGTATCGATTACTCATCGATTCCATTGATTAGTCATTGATGTCATTAATGTCATTGATTACTCATTGTTTTCCCATCGATTACTCACTGATTAATCATTTTCTATTATCCAGTACAACTATTATGACGTATTTCTCGCCCTCTTGCACCAATAATTTCCAGAAAGACTGTTCCGTTGAGTAAAAATGATGTTTCTTTATTATTAATGACGTTCTTGTACTTATAAATCCTTGTAGGACAACAACATTATTGGCATTATCATTATCTAATGCACCAGTCAATTACAGCAGTGCCCATCCCCCCCCCCCCCCCGGGCTAACCCCCGGGCATTAGCATTTTTTTTAAAAAGATTGGCAAATTCCCCGGGGTGGCCGGGACACTTAAGCTGTTCAAATGCCCCGGGGTGGGGCAAAAAAAGAGGGCAAATGCCCCACCCCCGGGATCGTCCCCAACCAAAAGTACCACTTTTCACTTTTGTTGAGTGTTTTTTTTTTCTAGTTCTGCCTTTTCACTGGCATATATATAATATATAATGGCACTTTCCGAACTTAATTAATAATATTAAAGGAAATGCCGCCAAGAGATTGCAAGACCCCACAGCAACACTACACTATAGTTGATATTGGATTTTATTATTTCCATGTATTCTGTTTTCAAACGTTTGCTACATTGATCATGAAATATTTTGTTGTAAAGTCATTTGTTCTGAAAATCTTTACTAAATATTAAAAGACCAAACATTAACAAAGCGAAAGACTTGTCATGGACGGACGTCTCACTGTAATTTAAAGCGCTTCCATTCTGCTGCGTTGTCACTAGCTTCAGCTGGTATTAAGTTAAAACTCGCACATTGCTAAAATCTAGCATTTCATATTTTCAATATGTTGTTGTTAATACCCAAAACAAACTATTCTTTTGAAAATTAAAGCCCTTTAACATCTCTTTATACAAGCAACAAAAAGTCATTATCAAGTTTATAGCAGTTCGCGGGAAAATTTATTACGCGTTTGTAGCGAGAAGCGCTTCCATTTTTTACATGCAACAAAAAGTCAGGAAGTTTACAGTTGTGGGGAAATTTAATTCAAACTAGTCGTTGTTTTTTTTTTTTTTTTCATCCAAGAAATATATTATAAACAAAGCCGTCGACAACAAAATATAAAACAGATCAGCGGCAGGCCCAATTCACGTTTTCTGTGGAAAATCATGACATTTTAAAACATGTCCTGTCCTGTAGAATTTGCAAATCGTATAAATCCCATATATTTAAAAGATACTCATGACAAGTTTGTATATTAAATAGATTTGAATGCGAAATACGTGTTGATTTTTATCGTTCCGGATCTCGCAACAGAGTGATCAAAAAAGCTAGCTCAAATTGTTGCTTTTTTTAGGCATACAGGAAATTAAGCAATATAACATCGAGAAAACATACCTTTAAAAACATCCACGAGCTTTTCAAGCCCTTGACGGACGAGCCAATCCGCCACAAAACCCTCGTCTTTGCCGAGAAATTCTTACATGTTTTAATACGAATTTCCACGGAAACCACGTGCGAGTCAAATGCCCGGGGGGGGGGGGGGGTCACCTAGGGGTAGGCAAATGCCCCACCCTCGGGCCGCGAAAACATTGCCAATGCCCCACCCCAGGGACTGACAACGTGAGCAAATGCCCCGGGGTTGCCCGGGGGGGGGGGGGGGGGGGGGGACACTGCTGGAATTGACTGATGCATAAAACTGTGGCCGTTTGTTGTTGAACCAAACCTTGGCTGTTCTCGTATTTCACCTGCTATTATGACACCGTCTTTTGCCTTACAATTCGCCTTTGCTTATAATTTTATCACAAGCCTACCAGTATTAAATTGTAGAATAAAGTTAAAATCATTCATGTCACGTTCAATTTGTTTTTTTTTTCTTCATATTCAATCATAATACTAGGTAAAATAATGTCATTTGCAGCCACGCGATGATATCAATAAGTGATCAATGCAATCGATGACTTAAAATTTTGTGGCCTTCGATTAGTCATCGATTAGTCATTAATTATCGGCAATGATCAATGAGTAATCAACTGATTACCCATCGATTACTCATTAATGTCACTGATGTCATCGCTTTGTTATGCCTGGAATAATGAATTCATTAATTCACTCTAGGCAGGAACGCATGACCAGTTTTGAATGTAACAACAGCGGTGAAATTTAAATCTACTTACATGACTGAGGTGTATCTCCCAAGAGGGAGTTGTTGTAGGTTTTTGCACGTTATATATCTGCAAGAAATAATATTACTTTTAATTGAAGGAAATTTCATAGTTACTGGCAACTGAAGGCTTTTCTGTATTTTGTTAATTTCGCTTCTTTTATTGGACACTGAAAAAGCATCAACTACAAAAAGTGAACATTAATAGATAATTAGAAGAAAACAAACGTCGTGCCGATAAAATAGCCAGGGTTTGTGTTTGACGTGATTTTTTATTTCGTTTTTTTGTAACCGTCTTTTCGCCAATGAACTAACCTTACAACTATAGTCATTTTCACATAAATTGCGTCAATCTGTGCTAAACCCTTCAGGATCGTTGATAGTCTGCACAATTTCAAATAAATAGAAACTTCTAGTTAGGAAGCATTAATTTTCTTTCCTTCAAAATAGCTAAGGATTGATTCTACCTTTCCAGATTCCACATGTTTTGAAAAGAATTTGAATAGTTACACTAACAAAGGATCGAAGCGATACACCGATAATATCAAACATGAGTCAGAATAATTAAGAGCCCGGCAATCATGGCAATGTATTGGGAAACTGACAAATAGGCTGAATATTTATTACAACCTTTGAATTAGTTATTTTCACTTACACCTTTGTATTGGATGTCATATTATTAAATATCCCATCTGGTAATGATGTTAACGGATTGTCAAAAAGGGTTCTGAAAAAAAAAAATCAATTAGGCAGTAATTAACGTATTATTAGATTTACCTAACGTCTAGAAATTGTTGATTGCACAATTCTTGAATAAAAAAAACTTACAATGATTTAAGATCATGGAGCCTGTCAAAAGCTTTGTAGTCAATATGTTCGATTGCATTGCTGTGGAGAAACCTAAATCAATAGAGCAAATCAGTAAACCAGTAGCTTTACAGTTTACCCAGAAACTGAAATGTACAAGAACTGCGACAGCCGAGGTGGCCAAAGCTTCAGACAGCTTTTGAGGGAAAACCGTCTTTTTTGCAGCTTAACGCCAGCTTAACATTTCCCGTTAATGAAACATTTGTCTCACAACTGGTGATTTTATCTTGGAGTGCCTTAAAAACTAGCTACATGTATTGTGTAAATGCAATAGAGAACGCATGTTGTTCTTTCTTTTGTATCCATGGAAATTCAGCACGATGTAGTTACCTTGGGAAAAGGCGGTCTCACAGGACTAACCATTTTGCCGCAAACAATTAATATGAGTGGAAACGAGAAAAAGGCTTGCATGTGAATAGTTGCTTTGCGGCTACTGTGTTTGACTGAAATCGGTTATGACGACACCTCACCTTAAAGGGACACTGTCACCTATTTTGAGTATCACTTTGAAAAGCCAAAAAACATATTTTATCTGGCCAATTTTTTCAAGTTCCTCCCAAGAGCAGTGGAAAAATCGCAGAAAAACTTATTATGGTTTGTTCGTCCTTGAAGAAATCATTCGATATTATCTTCTTGGTGTTCTAAAAGCAATTTAATGTTTGAGCAAAGGTACTTTGTCATATATTTGGTGTATTTTGACCAAAACACAGCAAAATCTGCGTGACAATGCCCCTTTAAGAAAACAAGAAGCTGTACACAGCTTGAACTTATGGCGTCTTAAACCCATTGCAGTGATTGAGTGTTTTTACGGAGAACATAAAATACTACACTACATTCACTACATTCAGTAGCCAACACTTAAAGCCACGGTCGCTAAGCAAATGACAAGTTATAAAAATCACAAAAATTGCCGAAACAAAATCCCACTGCACTAAGCAGCGAACAGAATATCAAACGGTCCTATCCATGAACACTTTGCATTGTTTTGAAAACTTGTACGCTGTAATTCTTCCTTCTGCTTCTCAAGTCAACACACGGAGAGATTTTATCGCCATCTTGAAATCAAGAGGGAGATCACAAATCGCGTGTCAACCAATCAGACCAGTGAAACTAAAATATACGTGCATAAATTTGCATGCGCTAATATGACACACACAAAAAAAGAAAACTCAGAGCCGAATTCGAATCTACAACTCGATGAGTAAAAACTGAATTTTTAGAAACTGAGTATGATATTTGGAATAGCAACATACACGAGGTTCTGTCATTTCACCAAAAAAAAAAACTACAAAATGCATTTGGACAGTATAACTTGATAAATCAGAGAATATCTCTCAAACTAAGTCCAACGCATCTGTAACGTCTTTAGTACTTCAACCGAAAAAGTCTTCTATAAAACTTATGTAACTAAACTTTCCATGAAATGTTATACGCGATCGTAATGGCATTAACCTCCAGGTTACCTCTTTTACACAGAGATTTAACATGACTCGACAAAGTCAAAATTCTCAAAATCTTGTACTATTAAGGAGCCAACCATTAGATTTCCAAGGGGGGAGATGCTTGATATTTTCACCTTTGCAATGGGATGTCTTTTTGTTAAACAAGAAAGCGCCAATACCTCTTTAAAAAACACACAACCACCCCGCTCACAAATAATAGGGAGCTTAATTAAGCAACCACGACGGCGACGGCAACGAAAACGGCACAAAACAATAGGTAATGAGCGAAAACAATGCCTTTGCACGTGCGTTTTACATTTTGGTACATTTCTTTGTCGTTCCCTGCAAAATAACAACGTCAAATGATCAATTTATAGGTTTTGTGGAGAACGTGAACACACGACGGTTAATTTCCCTTTCTCCATTTGAACTGGAAAGTCATTCCTTTAAATTCAGCTCCTGGACAATCTAGACACATTAGACAAACTAAACAAATTGGAACAACTGCAAAGTAGTTTAAAAAAGCGCGAATCCTTTTTTCAAGTGACGTTTTCCTTGGCGTTGCCGTCGTCGTTGCTTAAGCTCCCTGATATCGTTTGCTTGATCGATCGGCATCTAAGTAATCGTCACTTCTGACTTTAGCCGATGAGAAAGTGACATGCACCTAATGTTTCAAAGCTTGTACAAGTACAAAGCAACCGTAACGTCAAGCTAAAATATGGTAGTTTCTTGGTGTTGCGGATGGTGTGATCACCAAATGACGTAAAACAAAAGATTCAAAAGACACTGAACAATACCCACACCACAACACAAAAGCTAACCAACAATGGCTTCCGCAACACCAAGAAACACCCTAAAATATACTACTACACAAAATGCCTACGAAACAAACTATCTGACCACGACGTCAGTCTCTTGGGAATAACTAATCAAAATGAGCTGAAGATAAAGAAAACACGCGAAAATTTACCAAGGTCCGTTACGGAATGATAAAAATGTAGGCAAAGGTACCCTTCAAAAACTCGGGGTAATTTGATACCCCTTGTTAAAAATTCCCCTTTATTAAGGTTACTGTAAACCTTCGAGGGTGCCTTCCCGCAAATCTTTCGTACTCGCGCTATTTTTAACGAAACTCCAGAAAAATATGTATCACTATGAAGCTAATAAATTGTAGATTCCAAAAATAGCAATTATTTTTCCTGTTTTTCCTTAAGTTAAGCGTGCGCGAGCCTTAAACGCAAAACCGACGGTGTTTGCTTCACTGAATTACCAGCCTCCGTGTTAGCGCGAAAATCAAAACAAACTGGTCCGTGTCACTCAAGAGTTAATGACCTAACAAAGTGTGTGAGGCTTTTTCGATATTTTCATTGGTTCCCGAGTAAATCCACTTTGAAGTTGGACAATAGAAAATTGTTCTTTGCGCGTCACACTTTGGGGCGCCACGAGAAAAGTATTTGGAATTTCGTAAAAGCCCCACACTCTTTGGTGCATAAATATCCAGTAAACATACTGGCTAAGTTTCGTGGAAATCCGATAAATCTACATACCCTATTAATTCATTCGAACAGAGGCCATTCTCTCAAAAACAAACCTCGAGTTTTTAACCTCGAAAGATTTTCACTGTTTTCACACCTCATTTAAAGGGGCAGTATCACGAGGTCGAAACTTGAAAACGTCGGCCCAGTTTTCAAGTTTGATTCCGCAAATTCAAAAAGGCCGTCGAGAAGTGGAGGTATTTGTTGAATCAAAAAATCCGTTTTGATAGCCGGAAGAAAGAAAAAATCACTTTTAACAGTGATATGTCCAAAATTCCGGTGTAAGAATAGTGAACAGTGCCGCGCGTGGAACCTCGTGATACTGCCCCTTTCAGCGGCAGTAAATGCAAGCGAGTAAGCTATTCATTCATTTGTTATTCTTTTACTCTTCGCCACGGTTCTTTTCACTCGTGATCTCTACAATTCTGCTAACCAAAAATTTCTACTTTGACTTTTATAGTCAAATTGTAAATCTTCAGGCGTTGGAACAAGTGTAGACGACCGTGTGAAACATGGAAAATGGCCGGAGAGAATACGCTATGACGCTACAACAGAATACGCTATGACGACGCGAAATGCGCTCCACATTGCGATGTAGACAAAATATGCATAACATGTAATGCGAGATCCCGCGGATAAAGTTTAGCGGGAAAAGTACAAGAAGGCGCTGCACTCCGGAAAGAGATTATCGTATTATCACACCTATAGCTACTTATCAACTGTTCTCTTGAAACTCTTTTTTTTTTAAGAATATCTCGAGTTCTTTTAATGATTTTGCAAAACTTCTTTCAATATTTTCTAGATTAATGTTATATCTTTACAGAAGTTAAAAAAAATAAATTATGCAAAATAGGACCAATAAAGGTTTACAGTAACCTTAAAGAGGTATCGACATATACCATGGCAACACATTTCACTAGTGACAAAAGGTTCTGGTCAGACCGTTAATATAGTTAACTTACAACGATTGTAGATGAAGACCTGCGAAAGCCTCTTTAGGAATATACGTCAGATTATTTTTTATCATCATTCTGTGAAAGAAAAAAAATGAAAAATGACGTAACAATATACATTTATACTGTATCGAAGCACTGCGCTGAACTTGAGAGAGACTTATGGCGAGTGAAGCCATGTTTATTAGGTTAGTATGTGATATTAATACGATCTGTATACTGCTAAGATTAGTTATGTTAAATGCTTCAAATGTGGCTGTGGTAAAATATTTTGTAATAACTCTCGACCATTCAGTAAGTGAACAATATTTTCACTTATGTCCAGAAATGCAGGCAAGTATTGTTAAACGAGCACTTCATATTTGACAGAGTTATTTGTCGTTTCCATGTTACTTCATATATGACAGAATTTCGTGTGTTTAGTGAACTTTTATAGGTGAGGGCACTTTGTGATGCCAGTCATGGAGTAGCGTGGCCCCCCTCTGCCTGTATTTCTGGACATATCTCAATATTTCAGCAGCATGGGACTATTATATTATCTGTTTTGGCTTCAGAGCCAATCTATTACATAAAAGGAACAGGTTATACAAGCTTGGCGAAAAATATACCATATGAAATGATAAAGAAATAGAACCAACATTTGACAGGTACGGTACTCAAATGATAAACGTATTGAAAATTACTTACAGAGTCGACAGACGTTTAAGTCCAGCAAAAGTGTGACGATTTATATGAGTGATGTTGTTGAAGCTTAAACTCCTTTTAAATGTTAAAAATAAAAAGGAGGGAGAAATGGTTAGCTCAGTGAGGCTAAAGCACCAGATTGGCCTTCAGATAAGAACAGCAGCGAAACAATATTGCATTCCTGTGGCTTTGGAGCCGTGATTTAAGAAAGCGACAAGGAAAAGGTTGATGTTGCTCTTTTCATTCTTAACAGCTTCGTTTCCAAGTTACCCTGGGTGCCAGAGGGTTTTTTTGCGCGGTTTCCGGTTATGTCTCTATTGTGACCAGTGCGAAAAACCTCTGGAGCAGGGCGCTATTGCTTTGATAGCGCCGAGCCAATGACAAGCCTGTTTAAATCGATCTCGTCCAGAATTTTAACCATACGCTGTGGCCGGGCATTTTAAAGTTAAAGTCCAATTATTTATCATTATGTTCATTATGTTGATGTGAATTTCAGATCAACATGCAGGCCAACAGCATGGATGAATACATTCAATATCTCGAGACACTTTGTCGTCTTTGTGGCACACATCTGCCGCGGACTAGGGTCAGTGCTGCAAACAAAGAAGCTTTTAAATTGGAGCTCTGGATGAAATTTCAAATCAATGTCGATCTCGACAGCAGAGAGATTCATCCCTCCTCAATCTGCTCCGGGTGCAAGCGAATTCTCTATAGAGTTCGCACAGTTTCCGATCCAGAGTAAATTGCCACAAAGAAGGAACCATATGTGTCCGAAAAGACAATAGCGCACAAATAAGTGTTCTTACCAGTGTCTGTGTGGCACCCGTCCATTCTAGTGGAACTTTGCAGAGGACTCAGAGACTGGCTCCAGGGTAAGAGATGAAGTGTAAAATGTATTATAACGACCAGTATTTTGTATTAGTATATACCAAATCAGTGGATAGGTTTTTTTGCTTGCTTTGATTGGCTACCCAAACTTGGGATAGTATACCGGTACATGTGCTGTCCACCTCCCAGCTTATTTTGCACGTGCCAGAATTTGAAAATTGTGTAATGTGAACAAAGCTTGGTGGTGAATTTTGAGCAACTGACATCATCATTTAAATGGCCTATAGGTGGTTTTCATGTTACGTCATCGCCGCCATGCTGGTGGACATAAACAATATTTCGCTCATTAGCTACTTTTGTTCGTCCACCAGCATTTGTTCGTTTCACTATTGTTATCTATGTCTCTAGAGATTGATTGCAAACCACCTATTATTGCAGGCTTCGTGTGGGCTTGCATGCTGTACTGATTGAATAATTCATGTGTAAACAATGTGAAAAAAGGGATCCAGTGAATACATTTTAGATTTTGCATTTCCAAATGTGATGCACATGCTGGAACTCCTTAAGTCCCGAAGGGACAGCGTTAAATTGGAGCATTAAATTCACTTGCATTGCAATTACAGGAAATTTGAGACTTTTCTTTCTTTTCCCCTAAAGGGCATGGTCCAATGGCACTGAAAAGGCAAAGGAAAATCAAGAGGAGAGGGCAAAGCTTATAGAAGAATGCTCAGATTTTTATTTTTTTTGTATTATTCTATACCTTATCCAATTAAAAGAAGTAAATGGTGTTGGAGCCCATCTTTTGTCATTGAGAGGATTTTTTTCCTGGGAACTTTGTGTATTATTTTTTATCGAAAATCAAAATACTAATAGTACTCACAGCAATCACATGTAGTGCAAGAACATATTAAAACCAACTGAATAACACACACTCAAAGCAATTTTGTTTACCAGCAGTGAAGTTATAAATCTCCAATGCTGTAATCTCTATGTCTAGTTTACAAAAACCATTTCACATATCGGCCACCAAATGAAATAGAGATGAAAAACAAATTCAAAAAAAAAAATAATGGCACTGGTATGAAGAAAATTACCTTAATAGTGTTTCTTGCCACTTGTAACTACAGTCAAACCTTTATTACATGTAATCGGTCTCCCTTAGGAAATTGCCAACAGTAATGTAATAGAGGTCAATTTCATAGTAAGTATGGGGGCGATTTATTTTTGGGGATTTGATAAGTGACCGCTTAATAAAAGGTGGCCGCTTACAGGGGTTTGACTGTACACACTACAATATTTTTGAAATCAATACAAATTAAAACTGTAATATCACTTATTCCAGGTCCTACAAGAAACTGAGACAGGACAATTAATGTTAAAATTCTTTACAATATTTGTACTGTCAAGTAGTGTTGAAAATAAATTCAAAAATTTTAATTTTAATCACTCTGCCTTTTGGTTGCTTTTATTTGTGACACCATAATCTATCGGAGTAGCTTGGTATATGGTGGCCAATTAAGTTAATGCTGGCTGACTTAAGCCCCAGCTAAACTATCAATCACTGCTCCTGAAACAAAATGTTGAATGAAAAATGTTCTAACTTGAAAAAACATTTTCACAATATTTTGTGTGTAGAAAACAGTGTTCATATCATTTAATTTAGCTGGTCCATCCAACGGCCCTTGTTGAATATTAGCAAAAAATGGTTTACTGGCCAACACTATAATTTACACAAACTTGTCTTTTCTGATAGCTTTCATATTTTACCTGAAAAAGGATTATCTGCAGAGCATGGAAATTGACCAGACAATAATTTTAATACACAACATGGAGAAATTTTGATTTGCCATAAAAATTTAACACAGCTAAATTATTACAGATTTGATGATAATGCTTGCATCAGATTGAACAGCTGCCCGGAAAATATATTTTAATGTAATGCATTTGAAGTACCAAAGACATTCAAATTTTGCAGAATATTAATTCATAATTATTTGCATCTCATCAAATACATGGCAGTAAATTAACGATGAGTAAGATACCCAATTCTTAACAGTTTCATAATGTTAAAGAAAGCTAAAAAAGAACCCACTGTACATTAACTGCAAAGCTCAAGTCAAAACAAAAATACAGTATGTGACAGCGCGTTCGTTTCACTCAGCGTTTCACTGGCCATGTTAATTCAGAGCACTGTGAGGTTTTGCTTTCGCTTTCGCTGTCGCATAAACGGCACGACAGCGAAGACATTGAGTTTGGAACCGTTTTCACGGGAGTTGTTTTAACTCCCGAAAGCCATAAACAAACCCCGTCATTTGGCAGGCCATTTGACACCTTTGTAATTAGCTGCTGTCAAAGCTGTCATATTTTCACGTGCCAGCAAGTGCCAGCGCATGTGAACACAATAGGAAATCTTCGCTGTGATTGGTTTAGATATAATTAGATGAAAACGATCAAAGTTCACGGAACCGCTTTGGGCCAGAGGTTTTCTCGCGGCTTCGCCACTCGTTGATCGGCCTTCGGCCGACACCGACCGGCCTTCGGCCGGCAGGTCACGAAGCTAGCTCGCCGCGAGAATACCTCAGGTAACCAGGGTATTTCCAAGTTGGCCTACATAATAATAGTTAAAAAGAATAAAAAGAAGGGAGAAATGGTTAGCTCAGTGAGGCTAAAGCACCAGATTGGCCTTCAGATAAGAACAGCAGCGAAACAATATTGCATTCCTGTGGCTTTGGAGCCGTGATTTAAAAAAGCGACAAGGAAAAGGTTGATGTTGCTCTTTTCATTCTTCACAACTTCGTTTCCAAGGTGGCCTATATAATAATAGTTAAAGAGAGGGTCATAATAACAAGATAAAATTTATTTACATTTCAGTGAGACTACTGATTAAAATTCCACCATCTCAAGTTAAGGGCGATGTAGTTTAATGTAAAGGAAATCAATAATAATTTAAAAATTCACACACTGATATAGAGCGGTTTTTAATTGAGTGCAAAAGTAATTCGAATTCAAGATTGGTTGGGTTTTGCATTTGACTACGCATTGCTATAAGCTAAACAATCTCGCGCCACTTTCTCAACCAATCAGAACCAAAACCAAAACCAATTGTGACTTGCTCGAACACCGTGATTTCGCGCTCTTGGCGCCGGTTATATGTATGTGCTACGAGCTCTAATTATGTCATCAGATGGTCTGCCTCTTTAGTAATTGGGCATATGCATAGTAATTACTTTGGTTTTAGTTTTAAGATACTCAGATGAAAAACTCTATTATAAATCGCAAATTTATTTGTTGTTTCTGTACTGTTTGTTTTTATACTTACAACAGCAATAATCTCTCGAATCCAATAAACGTGTTGTCTGGTACCGACAGTAGTTTGTTGAAGGATAAACCCCTAAAAGACAGTATAACGTCAACAGAAAAATAACTTATAGTATGTAAGTTGGAATGTTTATAAATATGATAAAGCTATTTACGACAAGTAACATTATGTAATTCAAGTAAAAAGCTTTCTTTCAGATGTTTACGTTTCTCCCTACAGTGCTCCCGTAAATATTTTGTATACTTTAGTGTAATCTAAATAAAACCACTCCATTGTTAAGGTTCGCAAGTCACGTCATCCTCCCAATTTCATAGAAATAGAAATAAATTATTTATTCATTTAGCTTTTTTGTAGCAGCCTTTTTTCGCTTTTTTTTATCTTACTTATATTACCCTTCATCCTCGTTCTCTTTTGGGACCAGGTGAAATGATAGCAATTTAAAGTTGAATTGTAATTGGTAATTTTCAATTTGTAAGTTTTAATTTTATATTTTTGCATAACTTACAGATTTCCTATTACAGAAATATTCTGAAACACATTCTTTGGTAGATGGGTAATCTGATTGTGATCCAATGACCTGAAAAAATAATATTAAATCACAAATATTAGCCAATTGTTCCATTTCATCGTCATCCAAACGACCTGTGCCAAATGTGTGGTTAGGTGGACTTTAAAATTCAACTATATATTTTTGACAACCGTTTTATGATTAAATAATAAATATGCGCTGGCTTAATACCGCGCATGTATCGGGCAACTGAAAAACGACCATTCGTGGACAAAGCCAAAGCATATCTGCGAACACAAAATTTGAGTTTTGGGGAATGTATAGCAAGCTTAAGAAGCAATATGTTTCAATACTGGAAGTAATTGTAATCAAGGAGTGACGTCCGCGTAATATTGTACTATACTTTTTTAGTTAGTTATCTCTGTTTTTTTTCTTCTTCTGCCATTGGAGTATTTTGAATTTTTTCGATTGTTTTTCAAAAAGTATATAAGTTGTTATAAAAGGTGACAGGCCTAGCACAAATCCTGCTCGTCGCTAAAAGCAATTTTAGCCCAGCTTTAGAATAAGTCTACCCCAAGTACGTGTCTGAGAGATTTTTCCATTCAGATCAAAATAAAGATATAACAGGCCTGTTGTTCTAAATGTTGTCCTTTTTTGATCTTAGGAAAAAAGTTTTCGCTGTGATACTGACAGGAGGAATTTACGCTTTCCAGAGCCGTTTAGAATATTTAGTTACGTCGTCATTTCAGTGTTTGCTAGCTTTTGGCGTAACAATAGAGTTTCTTTGGCTCAATTTGAAAGAGTTGCAAGATCAGTAGTAGCCGCTTAATAGGAATTATTCGCTGCTTGAGATCAGTTCATTTCTAAGTACGTGATTTAATGTGAGCGCAAGTCTGCATAACTTGCGATGTAGTGTTTCTTCATCACGACTAGCAGATTCTAAGATCGAAGTCTTATGCGATAGTAATGGTCTATATTGGAATAGTGGCATCTTGCGATTGTTTTTAGCTCCTCGGAGTTTATTATGCGTTTAAGTTGATGTATTTCTCGGAGCTAGGCAGTATCTCCATTGTCAGAAGCATCGCGTCATTGCATCCGGTTTGAAATATTAGAATCTCCAGCATAATAGCTGCTTAGTAATTCTTACAGATGCGAGTGGTTTCTTTTAGATATTCTTTAAGCAAGACTCGAGTTTCGGTTCTTTGGTGAACCTCATCAGTTAGATAGATAGATAGATAGATAGAAACTTTATTTAAGTGTCAAAAGACCTTATAGCCTGGGTAAACCCATACTAATTTGGGGACACATAAAAAAGTATAAAATATCTAATATTAATCTAAAACCTAAAATATATTTAATATTTAAAATTTATATAAAGCTAACAATTTATTAAATGATAATAAAATGATAATAAAAGGCAGTTGCTCCCATGTAGAAAGGTCTCGTAGAATGATTTGACGTTGTAGAATGTTAGCGAATTATGAGCGCTTGGGGAGGATCAAATGTTCTATCTTTTCATTGGCTTGTTTAGTTAAGCCAATAGCAATGGAGTATTTTCGATCCGATGGTAGTTGTGTTTCTTTGTAGGCTTTTTAGCTGATTTCTTAAGCATGTAAGACATTTTCTGACACATCGAATGGCTATTTTATTGTTGTACAGTGGCGTTGTAGGTATATCTCAATGGATGTGGTTGCCTCTGTTGTAGGAACTATGGCTTAGTATAACCAATTTGCATTCTAACAATAGTGTACCATGAGTTTAATTAGATGTACTTAGTCAATTTACCTCTCTACAACAGACACCTTAAGTTGGTCTTTGTCGCATGCATTCCAGACATTCATTACACTGTAACAAAACTCTCTACCTCTCTACACCAGACACCTAAAGTTATTTCTTAGCGCACTTCAGTCACTCATTTTACTGTAACTTAACTGTTTGCAAGGCAAACACCTCTACAATGTATGAGACGAACAACAATTCATTCCAGTTACTCATTGCATTGTTACTTTACTCTCAACAGTATAAGACGGATACTGGATATAATTCCTCTTAGCGAGGGAGGAATGAAATGGAAATGTGACGAGAAGCAACAATCTTGTGCTCAGGATGATAAAAAACGTGGCCACGATGTACAAAAACATTTTCACGACCACCCTTACTTTTTTATCGCAAATATCGATTCCATATCAAGTGAATAATTAAGTGGTGGAACATTTTTTCATTTAAGTGTTGGGTTTGTGAGTTAAAGGGGTTTATATCTCCAATATGCTAATGAATGTGACGTCATTCCAGTATTCATTTATTATACAAAAACACGCTAGTAGAGATAATTATGTTTACAATTTGCTCAGTTATACTTACAGTCCCCAGAAATAGATGTCTCTAAGTCGCGATATATCCGTGATGCGGTTCCTTCTTAAATCACTAAAAATTAGGAACAAAGCTACATGTAATATCATGGATAAACAACCAAAAAAAATCGCTTTTGCGTACAAATGACAACTTTCATTATTTTTTACGGGCTTAACCCTTTAACTTCCAAGAGTGCCAAAAATCAAAATTCAAGAAATATCCCAAATTTCATTTTGTAAAATATTGCAAAACAAATGGCACCATGCAAAAATATTGCCAAAGAGGTTTGAGTGGTTTGATTTGATTTGATTGGTCACACCGTAGGATTTCGTCAACAAATTTACAAGTTAGAAATACACTACATGTCTTCATAATTGAAAGGGTTAAGAACAATATTGAGAAAATATTGATAGCACAAAAGGATTATCCAGGATATAGGATAGTATATTATACAGTATATAGTATATTATTAAGCACTGACTTGTTTGTTCTATAGCCTTGGCTTTCAAAACCACAAAACAAGGATTTTACTGCTGAAAAATATGTTCACTACTTACAGTTCTTGAAGAGTTTTAAGGCCAGTTAAATCTGGCACCGATCTCAACAGGTTGTCTTGCAAACGTCTGTCGGAAAAAGGAAGGAAAAAAATATTATATATTCCATTTGTAAAGTGGTAAGTTTTATTGTTGCTAACCTTATAACGTTCACAACGTTCAAAACGAATGAACGCGCTTTGGTTGGCTTTTTTCAACTCTCCAAATTCAATATGCACCGATGCTTTGCATTGCATCGTTTAAACCCAATTGTTTAACCCAATTCGTTAGGTCCCCTGACTATCTCATAATCAAGTTTCAAGGAACATTACTACATAATTTATGATAATACCAAATCGATATGAAATTACAGTAATGTTGTAATTTGTTTCAATTATTGGTAATAGTACTGAAAAGCTGTTACAAATATAGTCAGACGTTTCGGGATAGTGAGTGCTGCGTATCAAAAACATTTTCTGTGCTATGAAATTTGAGTAGCCGGACTCGCGCATACCATGTAACAAAAAGTTTGAAAAGGTACTAAAACTAACACACAAACTTCAAGTTAGATTACGAATCGTCTGCTAGAGGATCTAAATCTCCGATTCAAGGGAACATTGTGTGTATTGTCCACCACTTACATTCTGTGGAGTTTGTGGAATTGTATAAACGTCCCATCTGCTATCATCCTCAATTTGTTGTCGTGTAGGAGCCTATAGTTAAAACAAAGCACAAAACAACAACAAACCGCTCAGAATAAAACCGAATTAACATATTTTTGTTCTCGATTGGTCAGATATAAGAAAAGGAAAACATGAATCCGATCTGAGTAAAATGACTTGCGGATTATCGTATATAATTATTTAATGTGGACCGTTGTTTGAGCTATTTTGAAAAAAATAGCTCATTAGCAGGCGCAAAGGTTGGTTTGTGATGTTTGTATGTTAGTATGTTTGTTTGTTTGTTTGTTTATATATATGTATGTCTTGGGTTATGTCACACCAATCAGATTGCCTCTAGTATGTACACCGTGTACTATGTCAGCCAATCAAATTCTCGCTTCTAAAATGGTATTACTGAAGGTCAAGAAGGGCACTTGACATGAATTGAAAATCAGCCATCTTGAATCTTTGCGATTGTTGCCTCAAACACTAAAAGTGTAAAGTTTTAAAGATTTGTTGGTTGGGAACTGTGCTCTAATCCCGACTGGCTTGCTAACATGGCAATAGGCAAGGGCATTTATTCGGAAATACCGCCTAAAATGTGCTCTCTGATACATGAATTGTACAATTAATGGTCTGCGAGGGATGAGACGTCCAAAAATGTGGACTGCGGTTACGTTTATAGGTGAGCTTGTACTGAAATAAGAAAGTATAGCTTTATTGCAAAAACGGCAAGCGGATTATAAATAATGTGATGCGGAACATGAATTGTATGTTTCAAACCTGGGTTTCAAGCGATTACTATTTGAAATTGTATCTTTTTTTGTCAGTCACGTTGTCTGCCCGTGAAAATGTTAAACTTTGTCCTGTCCGGGATGCATGGAGTTCAACAGAGAAAACGTAATGCAATTAATATACAATTTACAGTATTTAAAACGTTTATCTTTCTTTGAATTAATGTGAGCAGATGTGTAGGTTAATTATTAATCCTCGGTAGGAAAAAAGATGGCGACTGGTACATTTACCCATAATTCTTAGCGCACAAAAACCTTAACAACGTTCATAAAAATGTAAAGAAAAGTTATAAAATCTTCAAACCTAGTATACACATTGTCCTTAGAACTGGAACGAATATTGTAAAAATTTGGCTTTCTTTGTGCCTTATGTGCTGTGTTAGGTCCGCAAGGTATTGTGGTAAAATGAACAGCCGCCATCTTTTTTCCTACGGTGGATTGTATGCCCCAAGCGATTACTACAAGCGAGTAGCGACTGTATTTGTATGAGCAGTCACGTTGTGTGCACGTGCAAATGTTGAACTTTGTCCTTATAGAAACTGGTACGTGATGGAATTCAACATGTTTTCGAGAAAACGTTAAGGCCTGGTTCACACGTGCGACGCAAATGCAAATGCAAGCGCAAACGCAAGCGACGGTTACACGTGGAACGCAAACGCAAGGAACGTAAGATACGCAGGCGCAGTTCCAAGATGGCGGACAACGCTGAGATTTTGGCAGCAGGTATGGTTTTTCTGATTCTCGCATATCGGCTGCTAAAGGAACGGCACAGGATATTTCCTTACACTCTCTGCCAGTTTCTCGTCTGCTTTAATCGTGGAGGACGCCATCTTGATTTCAACTTCAACCGCGGTGGCTTGGAACAAGTGCTTTTCACCTTGCGTTTGCGCTTGCATTTGCGTTGAGCCCGGTTCACACGTGTGAAATGCAAACGCAAGTGCAAATGCAAATGCAAGGAAATGAAAGTTTTTCCATTCCTTGCGTTTGCATTTGCACTTGCGTTTGCACTTTGCGTTGTCCCGGTTCACACGTATTTTCCTTGCGTTTGCGCTTGCATTTGCGTCGCACGTGTGAACCAGGCTTAATTCTTATGGTGCGTTAAAAAACGCCTGTTCAAAAAACTATTAGTTGCAAAATTCATTTTGGATGCGCCAAGTTTCTGATTTAAGACTTTTCTGGTCGACATTACAGGAAAAGATGTTTGGTTCCAAATGTTAACCTCAACAATGTTCGTGTAACTCTATATTCAAGCTTGTGGTTTTGAGTTGAAAACAATTTAATCTAATTAGTTTCTGTTTCTATTTGCACAACTTTTTTGTGGAGAATAAAAACAGTTGTTTAAATACTATTAGTTGCAATTTACAAGGAGACTACCAATATTCATTTTACATGCGTTTAGTTTCTGTTAAAGACTTTTCTGGTTGACATTACAGAAACAGGTGGTTCAAAGAATTTTCGTGTCACTAATTTAATTAGCTTGTGGTTTGGAGTTGAAAACAATTTCATTTAATTAGTTTGCGTCTTCCAGGCCAAAGGGAACCATTTCCACGTTTCTTTTGTGAATAATAAAAGCACCTTTTTATAAAAAGACTATAGATACAAATTTTCAGGAAATAATAATCCTTCAATTTGGATGCATCAAATTTCTGTGCCGTACTTTTCTGGTTGACATTTAATACACTGATTACTGAAACAAGTTGCTCATTTCACTGGGGCCGTAGTTTCGTCATAAAATAACTCCGAAAATCCCGTGAAAAAGCTAGCCAAAACTTCCCACCTATTTTCATAACTTAACCCTTTAGGCTAGAATACAAAAGCAAACTTTGCATTTTTCCACCTAAATAGAGTTTTGGTCCCAGAGGGCCCGTTTCTCGAAAGTCCCGACAACTTTTCGGGCCCGCAACTCATATTATATAAAATCAGAATCTATAAAATGGTGATGCATTTTTTAGCCCTCAAACCAGCTCGACTTGTTTTGTCAATAGGCCATTTGCACGATGACGTCATATGACTACAACTACCAGAATCCTTCAGTTTTTTCTTTTGTAGTGCAAATTAGGGCTATTGATATTTAAACCGCACTGTGATTACAAAATTTAAATAAGAAAGGAAAAACGAAATGAATTCTGGTAGTTGTAGTCAAATGACGCCATCGTGCAAATGACCTATTTAGAATTTTATTGCTTGGCTTTCAAAATCAACAAAATTTTAATCTTTAATGAATACATTGCGCACATAAGATAGCTTTCCGGGCCCGAAAAGTTATCGGGACTTTCGAGAAACGGGACGCAGTTCGTGATCTCGGTTTTTTTTTAGGGGGGGTAGGGGGCGGGCCGGAGGATTTGAAAAACGTATATCTGCAAGCGGTTATTTGTGCTAGTTTTCTTCCGCTGTTTTGTTGCTTTCACCATTTCATATCATTTAGGGAATTTTCAAAATAGCTCATGCACGCAATGCGTGCCTATGTTTATATTTCGGGCGCACTCGTCTATGACAAACTTTGGGTCACAACGTTTTCGGCTCTAAAGCGATGCCTATAAACTTTGCAAAAACTTACAGCTATTATTTAGCAGTAATTATGATAGGATTCGATTTTACTGAGAAAAATAGTTTTATTGATAATCGAGCTTAAATGAACCCCTTAATACTTACCAAGTTTCAGCAAAATCGTTGTGAGCAGAAGAGTGGAAGTCTTAAGGCCATCAAAATTTGCAAATTCTTAGAATAAATTCCACACGTGCTCATTTCGTATTCATAAACAAAACTCTAAAAACAGCATGTCAGCTTCGCCTGAGCTCAGATGCGGACTGACTTTTAACCCAAACAACTATTTCTCTGCTTTGAAGACCTTATAAGCAGAAAAAATTCGATGCAAAGTATTGCAGTACCTTGAAATTCATTTAAATGGAGTTTGACACCAAACTGCTGGCTAATTTTCGAAAAATGATGGAAAACGCAACATTGAAGATTTGGGCACTGGTTTTGGAGCATTTTATAATCTTTACAGAGCTAGTGGATACTTTCTAACGGTTCGCACGATTTGCAATCGGCTTGGAATTCGTAATTAGCAAGCATTGGGAGGGCTTCTCCCGGAAATTTGGGTTCGTGGACTGTTTTGTCAAAGGGCATCCAGTATTTAAAATTTCAAGATAATTTTAAGGCTAAATTGTTATGGCCGTAATACTTCCACACTTCTGCTCCAATTATTTTGCTGAAACTTGGTAATGGTATGTAATTTTAATTAAAAGTCAATGTAAGATGATTCCAGAAATTTAACACAAATTATAACTGCAAAATTTTTCACGGGGTGTAATTAAGTTTTATAGGCATCGCCGGCTTTAGAGCCGAAAAAGTTATGACCCAACGTTTGCCATACTAGATCAGTCTGCCCGAAATAACAACGGAGCCACCTTAAATGACTTTGAAATGGCAAAATTTATTCTTGCGTGCGGAGACGAATTTTACTGCTAAAGCTTAAGTTTCAACTTTGGTTTGACATAGAAAAAAGCAAATCAGGTCCAAATGAAGGAATAATGGAATTGGTCACTTTGTAACGCGCAGTCCCGTTGTCAGGAACTCGCCTTACGTCTGCGAGAGGGGCTATTAACCCTGCTTTCGCATGCGCCACTTTTCCATCCAGTTGAAAGAAAATCAAATTTAGTGATAGTTTTTAAATGTGGTTCAAGTACTTGTGGTTTTCTTTCTTTTCGATTAATATATATGTGTAAATGCATTTGAAGCTTTTTTTTCTTTCAGTCAAAAGGGAATTATTTCTCCACTAAAAATAATAGTCATTCGTTTGGAAGAAAATGTGATTTCTTTGGCTAAAATGATATCTTCTTGGTTCTGAAAAGAAATAAAGACTCATGAACTTATGCGCAGTAGTGACGTGTAAGGCAATACAAGGTAAGCACTTTTAGTATAGATATACTTACAATGTAGCTAATTCATCACCAGGTCCTTCTAGTGCAAACGGTTGTATTTGAGTCAATTTATTATGGGAAAGGTCACTGCAAACAAAATCCGAAATTCGTACGTCTAAGTTTTGTTACGTAATATTGGTAACTGCTTTACACTACTTAGACTTGACGGCACCTGGTCTTTATTGACGGCTAGATATAAGACACTGTATTTTCCCAATTTATATCGGGCGGTGCATTTCTAAAACAAGGCCAACTCTAAAGCGCGAGCTCTGCTCGAATTCGCGGTTATTTGGCGTGTTTGGTTAAGAAAAAATAAAATACAGAAATTGGACAACTGTGTTGGATAAATCTGGCCACGGTTGAGGCAGGTTTCTATAATGTTATCAAGGCTAAACTTCACAACACAGCGATAAATCTAAACAGATAAGCTCTTAAACAAAAATGGAGCGACAAAAATCCGCCATAAATGTTAATAACTGAATAAGAGAAAAGTAATTGAACAGTAACAATCCGTTGGTTGGTGAGAGAGGAGGAGGTGGAGATCTGTTCGATATGATGACTAGGTAAAGAAGGAAGAATAGCTTGTGCAATGAAGTTTATATCCAAGCTTTACACCGCCCTGTAACCTCATTGGCTGGCTTTTCGGTACTCTCTGTAGCTTGTACGGCACCGCCCCAACGGAATATCACGTGAGCACATACATGACATAAATTATATTATGCTTAATATTTAGTCATAATGTCTGCTTATGATGAATAATAATAATCTTTAATAATCTTTTATTAGGAAACTTTCAATTACAATTATGTGACATAATGCAATATTCCCGTCTCCAAATAGCAATTAGTTATGTGCTACGATTTAACTGTTTTTCGGGCTGAAAAAATCTTGCATCGACTCAAATAAAAATTCTTACTAGAAGCAAAGTGCATGTTTTACATAGCAAATTTATATTTTTAAAAAAGGTACCTAACTACAGACCGTTTACGGCATGAACTGCTCGACAAAACAAGTAAATAACGCTATCATAAAGAGTTTTTGAGCTCAGCATTTATTTCCAAAACATGACTGTGTGTTTGCGCCCGCACACCAAAGATGGGCAAAACAACCATTAAAAATCACACACCCTTAAACCATCGTTAAAGTTGGTCTAGAAAAGCATTTAGCATTTTCTTCTAACTTTGTAGAAAAAATTTCATTTTGATTTTGTACGCGAGCAACCCAACTAAAATCACAGACTGTAATCGTTTTATGAGACATTATTTTATTTTTATATTGACGTCTCAAAAGAGACAAAAAGTATCCAAGAATCAAAATAAAGGCCGGAAAAGGGTTTTTAGATTTAATCTACCTATTTTTTACTTACAGAAAGCTCAATTTGAGCATCGCTTGAAACGTTCCGCTCTCTATGTACTCTAGATTGCAGCCGCTCATGGATCTAAATATACGAAAATGAAAATGTTAGACACTGAATTGAGTGTTTGCAATGTATTAACCACCCTCGGAGACCGAGGGGTGGGCATTGTAGGTGCGAAGAAAAGTCAAAATGGTCGATAGAAAAGTCCACTTTCCTTTGTTTTTACTATAGCCTGCCCCTGATTCTGCGAGAACGAGGAGGACGGGTGGGGTGGGGGTCTACATAAATTTGTTTGTTAGTTTGTATTTTGATTTATACGAACACTATCATGGTAAGCTTGAAAACAGACGGTACCAGTCTGTTATACACCTTTTAAGGGAAAACAATCTTGTGTGTTTTCATTTACCAGTAGAAACCGTAAATTTCGGTTGGAAAATCAAATGCTTCGCATCATTCCGCCTGAAAAGCTTCAGAAATTATCATCTGCTGGTTGGGGTAATGTGTTCTTTCTACTCTTTTTGGTCTCTTTGAAGCTTTTACTTTTCCAATAAGGTCAAGTTAAATCATTTAATATTTATGGATGAAATATCACCAAAAGGATGGTTGGTGTAAGTGGTAAGTCCACCCTCGGGGGAGACTCTCATATACTGCGGTGTTAAAATCTAAATGACCCGACCGTTAGAATTATCGCGGTATCTTTTAGGGTATTGAGCCGAAAAAATATATAACAGGGCCCGGTTGTTCGAAAGTAGGATTAAACTAACCTCCGGTTACACCTCACCGGAGGTTATTTTTTTTTAACCGTGGGTTTGTTAACCCGAGGTTAAAATTGCGTTGTTTAAAGCCCGGTTAGAGGACCGGTTAGTTAACCTCGGATTAAACACGGCTAACTCGCGGTTAGTACCCCGTAATACTCTTTTCAGGTTGTTTTGAAAAAGTTTGAAGTCGCTTCGCTCGATCCATATTCAAAATGTTTCGGGTATAAAAACTAATCCGATATTCATTGATGTAGAATTCAAAGTTAACTCTTTTTGTAGTTAATTATTAAGTAGCACTTCTGAGTAGAATTTTTCGAGGATTTCAAACTTGCTTGTCGGTTCCACTGCCACGTCGCCTTGCTTAGTGACAAGTTTGGCGTTCATCACTCTTTCACAACCTGTCATATAGCAGGAAAGTTGTCGCCCAGCGAAAGTGAGCACATGACTCGTCTCTTATCTATTCGGATTTTACCCGAGGTTAGTTTTTTAAATCACCAGGGCCTGGTTGTTCGAAAGCCGATTAACGCTAGTCCCGGATTAAAAGTTAACCGAGGATTTTGTTTTCAAAAGGTCATTTATAGCTAGTAGTGAAGACAACTGAAAGTCGAAACTGGAGGGCAGAAAACTTTTGAAAATTTTCAATTGTTGAGTTGTTTAACTGGATTCAAAATTGACGCTAATCATGGGTTAGCTTAATCGTGCTTTGAACAACCCGACCCTGGCTATGAGGATTAAATTTAACCCGCTGTTTAACCCGAGGTTAGCGTTGACCTGTTTTTGAACAACAGAATTAAACTGCGGTTAAAACTTAATCTCAGGTTAGAGCGATTTAACCCGTGGTAAGGATTTAACCGGCTTTCGAACAACCGGGCCCAGAATATGACAAGTGTTGTTTTAGAATTAATACCTCTTAGGGGTAAAAATCCATTTGAGCCACGCCCATCAAACGAGGTTCTGGTACCTTTTAGAGTGTGTTTTGACGAACATCCCCGTCATTTTTATATGGAAGTTCCCCTCCCCCCCATGGAAATTCCCCTCCCCCCCCCCCCCCCCCCTCCCCCCACATGTCTTTCGTCTGTGTAGCTTACAGATAATCCATTTCGTCAAAGCCGGAGAAAACGTTTGATGTGAGAACAGGACCAATCGGTTCATTCCTGTCAGCATACCTGCAAAAATTAAGGGGAAAAAAACTTGCCGCAGTTGGTAAAAGACACTCTCTGTCGAACTCTATTAGGCACAAATGCTAGCCATATAACAAATTAACAAGTCGGAAAAATATTGGCGATTAACGGCGGAAATTCCGTTAGTTAGGAAATAAAATGTCTTTATAAAATCAAAACCTACAAAAGAATAATACATATTCTGTCATAAGTCGATTAAATGCATAACCCATTATCACAAAATTCATTGTTTAAACCAGTCAAATTGAGGACGCGTTTTTTTGCATGGGACATATTCTAGCCATTCTTAAAACAGAATACCTGTAAATATTGCATCTATTCCTCATTTAAAATATGGAAAGAAGTCGCTACTTGACAATGTGTAATTGAAAAAATTTTCTTAGCGTATTCTAATTTCAGAATGAACATAAATAAGGAAAGTGTTTTTCCTTTTAAAATTTGAATTTTCTATGTATTTTCATATTATAAGGCGATGTTAATAAAAATAAAACGGTTATGGTTATGGTTATGTATTGATGTGATACAACACATAATTCAACTGAGGGTTCGTTATTCATAGCATCAAAACCAGTCAGGTCCCAGGTTTATCCACTCGACAGTTGAACATATATATCAGTGAAACAAAACCGGAAACGGCAAACTGATCCTTACGGCAGTGAAACAGAAGCAGAAGCAAATTAAAGAAAATTACATTCCAAAATTATATTTATATTATATTATATTCCATTTTTATTTTATTTGCTTCTGCTTCTGTTGTTCAGCCGTAAATATCAGTTTGCCGTTTCTTTTGTTTCACTTCAAGTATTAATACTGATCTAGGTCTGGAAACCCAGATCCGGCCATTCTCAACGGTTTGTTGCAGTGATCGTGCATTCTATGTTTCTTTTTATATCAGTGGCCGACTCTCTAGGGCTTTTCTACTTATGCGAATACTCTGGACTAGCAAAAAAGAACTAAGAAATCTATTGTTATGCATTTCTCAATATTTAGCCAAAGGATAGCTAAATATTAGACAGAAAAAGCGTGCTTAAGATATTCTCATTATTAATAGAAAGAAATATAGAGCTAGAACAATGGTATACGTTATTCGTGTTTAATTACGTCTGTCTGATTTCTTTTCTCCTGTTTGATTGACGTGTATAGCCTACGTTGATAAGCGTTTTTAAAGCATGGGGATTTGTACAGGTCGCAGCGATGGAATTCGCATAGTGAGCACCTTAGTGCGAATTGTTTACCCACCCTCCCTCTCCAATTGGAGCATTTATTTATTGGCCTGTCATGGGCTTGGTTATGTTTATTAATAAAGCCCTTTACCACCCCATAACAGGTGTGTTGCGTGATCTATTGGATAAGATTCTCCCGGAATTAAATGTCAGTTTGAAAGAACTCCCATGCATATGGCTACAATACAATTTTTCTGTTTTTATTGTTTTAA
This sequence comes from Dendrophyllia cribrosa, assembly GCA_024195265.1. Lineage (NCBI taxonomy): Eukaryota > Metazoa > Cnidaria > Anthozoa > Scleractinia > Dendrophylliidae > Dendrophyllia > Dendrophyllia cribrosa. The sequence goes on from JAJLRJ010000003.1 coordinate 54,216,444, forward strand.
TCTTACGCCCAAATTCTCACATTGGGATAAAACAAAGTGACAAATCATAAATTGTTGAACAATGCGGTAATAGTCCTTAACCCCTCGTAACTTCAAGAACATTAAGGCTATGACAATGAAACGTAGAGGGTACTTGTACTATACAAGTGAGATGCAGTCTTGAGCTGTGCGGAAGATTCCGTAGATACTCACTAAGATATGTGGTAGTTATCCACAATAATATGGCGTAATGTTACGGCTTGCCTAAGTCATTAGTAGTACGTTGGTTTAAAGCTGTTGTTATCCCAGTTAGTTATCAATGTTTTTTTTACTTTCTGCTTCCGGTTAATTAGTCAAGCCACCCAAACTCGCTGGACAAACTAGTACTTATCATGCGCAGTATGGACCCCTTCAGACCCACCGGTATGTTAAGTTGACAAGGTGGTGGGTCTGTAAGGAAAACCATAGCAAAAGAAGACAGAAAAAGAAACAAAGAACAAAACTTACAAGACTCTTAGCTGGTTTAAACCTTTAAGAATGGTTTTAAATTCACCAAATGGAAGTGCGTTGCTTCGCAGATCCCTGAAAATAAAAGAATGTATTGACTTTTACACTTTTTGCTCTTCATACCAGAAAATGCATCTCTTTAGTTTTAATTTACTATTAATTATAATAAAATGTGCAATCAACTTAACTTAAATTAAACAATTACTTTATTTTCTTGCATAGTCAGTACGACTGATTTTTTCATCAAGACATAGATACATGAACGCTCATTTATAAACGTACCATTTGAACATTTCTTGAATGGGTGTTTTTTTAATGTTTAATTGCGTGAATAAAATTTAAATTTGAAAATAGTCGTTTCTCTAACTTTAATTTAACTCGACTTTTATACAAGATTTCAATTCAAAAACGTCACTAAAGCGTTTTCTCGAATGTGGCACAGGCAATCAGTGCCCAATTAACTGAAAGCCAGGAGAAAGCTTAAATTTCTTGACTTACCATTGTCATACACCATCAAGTAATAGGCCTAGCTCTACACGTTTTTCATCGTTTTTCTACCGGTATTGAAAGAATCCGAAAATCATATTAAGTAAAGAAGGTTGTTGCTGGGTCTCCAGCTTCGTGCAAAATTCATTAAGCCCTCTATTTTAGGAACGTACACGAGTATGTGATGGATCCTAGAAATAAACTTTTTTAAGGGGAAACTAAAACATAAAAGTAGTGTAATAGGGATGTTTTAATCAGTTTTTTTTGGAAGGGGAATGTCATTAATTTGCGAGTGAATGCATTAGCGTGATTCACGTTATGGGCTTTGGCTCGTGTATCTACGGCTTTCTCTTTCTCCTAACTTAGCTCTTTTTAAATATTCATTCCATAACCTTTATCAAAACTTACAGTTTGTACACGCTTTTGGGTAGGTAAAATCCTGTTTCAAGGGCGTTTTCTGGAAGTTCTCTGTTATGACAAACATGAATATATCATTTTTAAGGAAAGGGTAGGTTCATTCTATTAGAAAAAGCAGTTGCAACTGAGAGGAATACCGTTTTTCTAGATTAAATGCCAGAGGCGTTTATTTAAAACTCGCTGAAAAATCTTTCTAAGCCGAATCACCTTTAACAAAATAAAAGAGCGTCCAAATCTTGTTGACACATTAATAAAGTTATGATGATGATGATGATGATGATGATGATGATGATGATGATGATGATGATGATGATGATGATGAGTCGACTGTGAGTTTTATTCTTATGGCATTCAAGGATCATGAACAACACAATGCAAGTCCTCAAACTATCTGGCTTATGTTATGTCAACTCAAGCCGGATATTAGGAAATGTGGGGAGACGTCGGGATAGCGAGGGGAGGTAGTATGGATCCCGATATAACAAAGACCCCCCCTCCCCACCCCAGTGTCCAATTTCCCACCGCTGAGCCACCATTTTAGCACCATTTTAACGAACGATGTTCTTTAGCCCAGTTATAGTAAAATGTATGTAACATGACCCCGATTTAACGAAACCCCGTTATATCGAACGCATTTTCCCAGTCCCTTGGCACTTCGTTATGTCGAGGTTCCACTGTATAAGAAATTTCTATAATTTTGTTTCTTTATTCTGCTCAGAATTCAGTGGCACGAGTGTTCAAAAATTAACTCAATATTCATATTGCAAATAAACATGTCCTTACATGACTGCAAGTGACGTTAGATTCCTGAAGGTGTTCTGTGGAATAGACTTAAGGAGGTTCCTTGAAAGGTCTCTTGAAAACATATAGAGAAATGGAAGAGACAAAATACAGTAAAAAAAAGAAAACCTTAACAACATATAGTCCCAACTGCAAAGCGCATCGCGTTTTGAAATTTAAGTAGTTGTATAAAAATCGTTTTTAAGAGTGAAGAGAAATATACTGTAGAGCATTTAGTTACACATAAACCCATAATCAACAAAGAAAACTATGCCCAGAGTTTTCTAGAAGGAAGACGCAGAAACTCGGCATGTGCTTCTTAGTTTAGTTTAGTTTAGTTCTTAGTTTAGTTTTTTATTGGTAATCATTTATAGTGCTAGCCCCTGAAGAAGTTTTGTTTTGCAAAGCGAAATATTGGGCACTATTATATTCCACTTTTATTTTATTTTATTTTCTTCTGCTTCTGCTTCTGTTTTTTTGCCGTAAGGATCAGTTTACCGTTTCTTTTGTTTCACTTCTTAGTTTAACTGGTAACATAATAAATAGCGAATGCTGCAGAAACAATTATTTATTAGTTAGAGTGGATTACACTGACAGTTCATCAAATTTGATAAGAAATCAAAATTGTCATTTCCGGGGTCTTACTTGGTGTGCCGCACAGATGACGTAAAACAATAGGAAACATTGTTTTCGGTCATTGTTTTTGGGTAAAAGAATTTTCCTTATGTTTTACGTCATTTGTGTCCTCTACACAAAGTAAGAGCCCATTTCCGGTGGAATCATTTGATTTTGTTTGATGTTATTTTGTCCCATAATTTAATATTTATTTGCTATCAGCAATGTTGGCGATCTTTTCTTCCTATTTTGAGATAACCAGAAAGCAAGCTTAACCCTCGGACGTACAGGGGGGGGGGAGGTTGTTTGCCACCCCTCCTTAAGGTTTTTCTCCGATATTTTCAAGACCATTTACGATTGGAACATGCCGTTTTCAGTAGCTGTTCATTTATCCTTAAGGCACATTTTGGTAAAGTTTGGTGACAACCGGTTGCTATGGTAACGAGATATGACGTCATAAGTAACATGTGATCAAGCCATTTCTGAATAAAACTGCGTGTTTTTCACCTTTTTTCAGTAAAAAAAAACATATAAAATGTTACCAAATGCATCAAAATGTTTAATTGTATGTTATTTTGCAAGTCTAGCAAACAATATTTGCAATTTCCACAATTTTAGTAAAATCCAAGATGGCAGCCGTCTTGGCGGCCATTTTGGATGACGTCACGGACCCCCAGCAGCTTCACAACCCATAATATTTACCTTATCTTGTAGAGCACATCGCGGGCTATCTATTAGATGTAAAATATTTCCGAAATATTGCAACATCGCAAAAACCCAAGGGCGGGGGGAGTGGGGTTTCAACAACCGCCCCCTCCCCCCCCCCCCCTTGTACCACGGTGGGGGTATACGTTTGCGTGTACGTCCGAGGGTTAAAGCACGCTCCTGGACAATACGATATATCGAAAATACGAAAAGCAGACGATATATCAGCCTGGGTACTTTCCCTTTAACTTAACCCGTAAAAGATAAGTATATCGGTAATCAGCAAATGTTTAGCAAACCAAAAAGTGTTTGTTTACAATCGAAATACCTTCGAACTTTCTTCAGAAATTTTCGGCAGTCTTGTAAAATATTATCGTACGTAAAGAGTAACGTTTGTAGGAAAATATTCGGAAAATTGACGAAATCTTTGCAAACCCTTGAAAAATCTCTATAAACGTCGTAAATCGATAGGGATGGGAAATCTCTCTTCCCGAGTTCAAATCGATATCTCACTCTTTAGCTAAACACTCAATGGAAACATATGACTTACATTTTCCTTAGTAAAGTAAGGCTGTCAAAAGCGTCTTTATGGATGGATTTCAAATCATTTCCAGAGAGATCTCTGCGTAAAACATCAATATACTCAATAGGTGTGAATATATGTATCTCAAGATAAAATGATAAAATATAAACTTGGCAACCTGATAAAAATGATGTTTTTGAAAACATACAGCAACACGGTGTTTGATGGGATTCCTGTGGGTACTTGCCCAATGCCTGCACATTTGACTTGTGTTAGTTTTCCAAACGGATGACAGGTACAATTGCTTGGACATTGTGTGCTCTCGCAGGATACCGAAAGCCAAAGACCCAGGGTGACCAGCTTTAGACAGTAAAACATCGCCACAAACCTTACTGCTTTCTGTTGGGAAAAAGGAAAAAGACAATAAATGGCGGGGAATAAGACTCGATCTTAACTACGATGCGCTTGTTTATTGTCAGTAACAAAAACATTTTCCAAGACCGCAGATTTGGTATGCGCGTGGCTATCCAAACAACACACCTAACAACGTCAATTAGTCGGTAGGGGGACTCAAACACCAAAATGTACATGTGGGTTTATTAGCTGTGTTTATAAGGAAAATTGGCCACCATAAAGAGATTCAAAGCTGGCGTTTTGAACGCTAGCCCTTCGACAGAACAACATTAGAGTAGACTGCCGAGAGAGCAGCTTGTAGCAGTTTTAATGACGCTTGCAATACAACAAAACAATTCAGAGGAATGATAAAACCTTAATATTTCAAACATGTATTTATCATATCGTGTAAATGTTTTTGATGGAACTAACGCAAAAAAATATAAAAAAAGAAAAACACAAATAAAGTGTCGATCACTTACTGTTCTGTTTTGTGCTAGAGGAGAGTCTTCGTAGCCTCAGTCAGTGTACTGCTATTTCATATAAACTCTCGAACCACTCAACTATAGTAACGGACCATCCGTTATAACCGACATTTCTAATTATGCTTTTATGTTTGATAGTTCTGTTTTTGTTCCGTATCGTCTCTAACGTTTTTTGTTTCGCAAATGTCATCTTATAATTAAAATTGAACCCGCGACCTTTTATCCCCTCCTACTTGGTAGCGAACCTCAATGAAGTTGCAATCTGTTTTCGTATGAAGTTAAGTATTGTTTCGGTTCAACCTTACTGAAGTTTTTTGCGTATAATGATTATCGTGACAAACATGAAAAAGCTGGCAAGTTTAGAAATTGAGGTTATAAAAACATGTCATATCAGAAAGAGAGTAGCTGTTTTGTGTTAACATTGCCTGATTCAACCTCTTGAGTGGCATGAGTGAGTTCGAGGGTATTCGAAACTGTGTAGGCTAGGACATAACTGACTTACGAATTTTCGCAAACTTACTACAGTGTTTGCAACAGGTTATGTAAACCCGCGCGCCATTACATCTCGACAATAAAGCCCACATTTACCTGCAAACTGAATGACACTTAAATTACTTGAGGAAATTTAGTCTTAATATAATATTACGATCATCTGTCTCTATGAACCTCAGAGCACTCCTTCCGTGTTTTTCTAGAATTTTCATCGTTTTTTTTTTCTTTTTTATGAGAGAGAGAAGAACGGAGCAATCGAGGAGGTACATAGCGAATATTATCCTGTGACGCTTGTTTGAAGAGCTCTGGAAGAGCGCGCCAAACATAGAATACTAGAAATCTTGAAAGACTATTTTATATATTTTATTGTCTCTCAAATCTACATTACATGCTGTAGAGTAAGCTTCTTTTCAATATTTATACCTATAATGATAATGGTATTTGTGACGGAAATTACATGCTATCGCAGTGGCGTTAAAAAACTATCTTTGCAGGCTTTTTTGAGATTTTTTGGAAGACCAAAATTGACGCCCTCCCCCTATAACTGTTTGCCTCGTCTGTCATGGACGTCTGGCTACAACCTTGCCAGGGTGCTAAACACGAAACTGGACACTGGATTCGCTCTGACGAAGGGCGAGCGCTCAAAAGGTCGGCTTTTTTATCTTTTTTTATTCTTTTTAATATTAATATATTAATATTTAATATATTAATAATAATAGTGTCGATATTAATCTGTTAGTTTCATACTCGTCATTCAATTGTTTTCGAACCGTTAGATATTCTCTGGCTCGAAACGTTAATGAATCATCAAGCGTATTGGATGTCACTGAGGTTTTTGATTCATTGGGTTCACTAAATCCAAGGGAAGCAACTTAATATTAATTACAGCTAGGGATTGAAGAAAATGGGTATAAAGAATAAAAAGCAGTACAAAACATAAACTGAAAAGCTTTCCTTTAGAGACTGCTAATATTAATTGGTGCGTAACGCTAAAGGGACCAAAATTGACGCTCTCCCCGTATAACTGTTTGCCTCATCTGTCATGGACGTTTGGTTACAGCCTTAACAGGAAAGGAGATATTTCAGTGTCGACAGCATCTTTTCGTATTACTACGACTTTGCATATCTCGTTATATCCATATTCAAACGTTGTGCTAAACACGAAACTGGAAACTGGATTCGCTGTGACCAAGGGCTGGCGCTCCAAAGGTCAGCTTTTGTAATTTTTTTTATTATTTTAAATATTATATATTAATATCTATATGTGTGTTAATATTAATCTATTAGTTTCATACTCTTCAGTTAATTGCTTTCGAACCGTTAGGTATTTTCTGGCTCGAAACGTTAATGAATCATCAAGCGTGTTGGATGTCACTGAGGGTTTTGATTCATTGGGTTCACTTAAAACCAAAGGAAGCAACTAAATATTTACAGCTAGGGAAGCCGGTAAGTCTTGTACTTAAATCAAAGGGCTCTTAAAGCCATCTCGTTAATGCGTTAGAACGTGAGGTTAATAAAAAAAGAAGAATCTTGATAGTGAAAGGTAGTAGGTTCCGGCGCTCTCATTGCGTTAAGGGTGGCGCAATTTCTGCTAAAAATGGCCCAACACGTCCTTAACATCGGTTTGCGTGTGGCCAACGCTCACGGTTTCCTTCCCTGATAATGGCTCCTGGCAAAATATGTTGTTCTTGTCATTTACATTAGATTCCGCATATGTGAAGGGCCTAATTCGATTGCATTATACAGTGGATTTACTTTTGCGCAAAATTAAAGTTAATGTCCGTTTGTAGTAGTCATTGAATGGCTTTTGGTTTTATTCCTAAGATTAAATAAAGACAGCATTTAGAACAACAGAAAAGTCTATCAGGCACGTACTTGGGGTAGACTTATTGAATATTCTAAAGCTGGGCTAAAATGCTTTTAGCGACGAGCAGGATTTGTGTTAGGACTGTCACCTTTTATAACAAAAAATTTCCACGAATAATCAGTAGTTTGTGAACTTTAGTGAGCTGAATTTTAAAGATTCCCCATTTTAAAGATTCCCGATTTTAACCTCTCTAATACGGACAAAAATTTCCCACGAATAATCAGTACTTTGTGAACATCAGTGAGCTGAATTTTAAAGATTCCCCGTTTTAACCTCTCTCTAATACGGACACCGAAGAGGTAGAGCAAAGTGTCCGAGAGTGATTTTGTAATAATCTGCACTTGGTGCCTGCGTAAACGGCAGCGACGTGAAAAATGTAAACAATAAACAGCAAAAACCACGAAGATAAATCAAATTGCGCGTTATTTCTGCTGGTATCTGTTATAGATGTCCCAGTAATGTCACAATCACTAATTGGTTTTTAATGGAATGGATAGTAATTTTGACACAGCACATTGGTAATCGAATGCCAGTGAACATCACGCAATGACAAAGCGTCAGTTTTCGACACTTGCGATAAGAGAAATAAAGTGTAAATCTTACTATTACTTTTTAGACCGAAGTAACGCGACTTGTTGCTTGTGTTTATTATAGCCGGCGTAAGGACAAGAGCTCTTTTAGCAGCCAGCAAATCAATAAAAGTCGTGAGTAACAAGAGTCTCGAGTGTGACTGTAAATAATTTTCATGTATTTGACTGAGGGGAAACTTCAACCTGGTTGTATTAGGTCATAGCCGCAATCTTAGTTGCGGTAAGCTTATGTTTTCACACTGACACGGTTCAATATTTTTTTTAAATTAAACGTAAGGATTTTTGACAAACGCAAAAAGAAAAATACAGTATATCAGTTTCATAATGTTTTACGCGGTCCTTGGACACATCCACTTAAAAACAAATTCAGTCTGTCGTTTTATTTATGTGGACGTGAAAAATGGCTGGAAAAATGGTCATTTGTCAGTCACGTGTGGCATTGCGGTGGTGAACTTTTTATTTTTCCTACGATCGAAAGTTTCATGACAGACCTATAGAGAGTCCGTTATGTGACTGCTTGCTCGGATTACACGATCAATGTCTCTCTTTATGAGACGTAAAAACTAGTGTTTTTTGGGCTTCTCTTCGCCTTATTCTGGTAAATAGTTTACTGCTACCTTGCAATAATGCAAGAAGAAAACAAAGATTATCAATGTGATGAACAAAACGAAGGATCTGATGAGAAAATTCGCGGAGCTAAGTCATCGCACATGGTGATCACGCAACCGAGTACTGACTTCAACCGATATTTGGTTGACAAATTCAATATTCCAACGACTAAATCAAAGCAAGCACCGTTCGAATCCATAGATTTCAGTCTTTACAAGCCGTCGGCCAGATGCTCCGCGTTCTGCACTTCGGAGAGTCGACTTTTAGTGTGGATCACTGTGTTTGCTAATCGATATTATCAAATATTGAATCAAGATGATACTGGTTACAAGGCGGTTTGGGAGGAACAAGACGCCTACAGTACACCATCCAAATGTGAAAAAATCATCCTCCACCTTTGTAGTACTGCAGCCGACTTTGAGGACAAAATGGTGGCAATAACAGTGTTTGTATCGACTGGACGGATTATGATCCAGGGAAAGATGTACGAAGAATGGTGTGTCAATGAATTTCCCGTACTCTTAGATATTGTAAATACAATCGAACCACTGCCTATCATCGAAGACAAATCAATCTTCACATCCTCGCTACCACAATTTTTTAGGAACTTTGTGCAGTTTGTCACGGATAACGATACACTTTCTTATGAGAAATCTTATGAGAAATCTTCCAACGCTGGAATTTCATCAAAGATATCGACGGAAACATCTCACACTGAGCTCCTCTCACCCACACTCCCACCAAGCCGTCTCAAACAAATTTCCACTTTGCGAGATACCTTGGGCCAGTTGGAGGCCGAATTTACTCAGTATAAATTGATTAGTGTTGGTGATATTCAACAATTAAAGGACAAATTGGTCCAACAAGACAATCTATTAAAAGTACAAAACAAAAAAATCGAAGACCTCTCCATTGATCTGTCATCTCAAGCTGAATCATTTAATGACTTGTTACAACAACATTCAGCACAAATGAAGAAACTACAAGACGAAAATCGTTTACTTCACAAGAAAAACGCAAAACTGTTAGAAACAAATGCGGCCTCACAGGCAAAACATCGTCAGCTCGAGACTGACGTCGATTTTCTTAAAGATCAGATAGCAGTCTTATGGCAGAAATCAGGAGCACCCAATCCAGTTCCTGATGCAGACGACAAGAAATTATCTTCTAATTCCGGAGAACCAATTCAGGACGGGCTCTCACCTAAATTAGCAATTGCGGATCAGGATTTACTTCTTGTAGATCTGCCCACACAAAACCGTTTTTCTCCATTGCAAGAAGAAACCCTGGAAGAAACCTCAGTGTCACACAAGGATAATCCACTTCCGCCGCTTTCTTCTGAACGTCACGTAACAAATGTTCCTGATGACAAGTCAATCCCCGTTACTCCCTCGCGTGATGGTCAAAATAACAACGTTAACAACACGAACACGTCCCCACACACCCGAAGTAGAACAAATGAATTTCGTGAAAACGCTCCTGATTCCAACCCTCGCAACTTGATTTCTGGTAACGGCACTACAACAACAAACACAGCAGTTTTCTTGTGCGACTCAAACGGAAAATTTCTCAATACGAAAAAGATGTTCCCATCAACACTTACCATGCAATACTTCCAGTGTCCAAAGATTGAAAACGCAAGGACACTGCTACAGAATGAAATCCACGATCCCCCTCAACTTATTGTTATACACACCGGAACAAATGACTTGGGAGCGAGAACCTCAGCGGTTGTTTTGATATCTGATCTTACGGTTTTGATCACAGAAGCTTCCACTAAATTTCCAACTAGTAAAATTATCTACTCTACTCTCCTTCCACGAGCAGACATTCCAATCCCAATCATTTCTAAAATTAATGAGCAATTAACCGTTGGATGCTCCAGGTTACCAAATGTACATCTCGTCACTCATGACAATGTTTTTGCAAAGGGTCCTGAAGTCTTGCATGATAGTAAACACATCCGAAAGCGACATATTGGATTATTTGCTGCTAATTTGGTAGAAGTGATTCGGGGTAGAATGAAACTAGCACGACTCCCCAATAACCAAACAAGATCACCGCGTCGTCAGCAATCTGAATCAACTCCTGCAGGAAGATATGCACCCTATAGCGGCGCAGTCCGGGGCATTCCCGCTGAAGTCTTTCATCAAGCACCATACCGCCAACAGTCTGAATCAACTCCTGTAGGAGGATATGCATCCTATAGCAGTGCAGTCAAGGGCGTTCCCGCTGAAGTTTTTCATCAAGCACCATACACCCAACAGTCTCAACAACAAGTAAATCAGCCATCCACCTCCCGCTTGTATGGGCACTCATCTAACAATTCAGCTGGTCAAAGTAAAGACACAACTGTAGAAATCCCATAGGAACTAATATCCTTTTTAAGATTTGTTAAATCATTTATTTAGCACTAAATTATCTACCAGAATGCGAATAGAAAACAAATAGATAGATCTGCAAAGATGACGAATTGCTTCTTTCACGCAAGAAAATTGTCTTTCCTTGCTTGGAATATAAATGGTCTATCATCGAAATCCCTTGGGGCCAAATGGCAGAACATAGATTTTTTAAATATGATTAATAATTTTGATTTTATAATTCTCTCCGAGACTTGGAAATGTACGGATGTCCAAATATCAGGATATAAATCAGTGATTCAAAATGCTACTGAATCGAGAAAAGGTGGCCGTAACTCCGGCGGAATAGTTTTACTTTACAAAAATGTATTCCATGATTGGATCTCAATTGTGAAAAAGTCCCATAATTTTGTATGGTTCAAAATAAGCAAACATTATGCCAAAACCGATAAAGACATATACACATGTGGTCTATACATTCCTCCATACAACTCGCAGTATTTTAACGATGAATTGTTTGAAGAACTTGAAAAGGACATTGAACTTTTTTCCACTCATGGATCAATACTCCTCATGGGTGACTTCAATTCTAGAACAGGGAAATATGCGGATAATATTTGTCAAGAAGGGCTGAACGTTATTCCAAATGATCGATCTGAATTCTCGTTACTCCCTACTCAGCGAAATAGTTTTGACAACGAAGTTAACAATCATGGTAAAAGGCTCCTTGATATTTGTAAAAGTGCAGATCTCAGAATCTTAAATGGCAGAGTTAGCGGCGATTCTCTAGGGAGAGCTACCTTTCATGGAAGAAATGGTATAAGTGTTATTGATTACGCAATTTGTGATCAAGATCTATTTTTAAATGTTTCAAATTTCATAGTAAAACAGCCCACTCCTTTATCAGATCATAGTCCTATCATAACTTGGCTAAATATTAATACAGACAATTCTGGTATTCTTAAAGGATCACAAAATAATTGTTCAAGGCGTGTACCAAAACAGTTTGTTTGGGAAAATGATTCTACACAGAAATTCAAAGATGTTTTGCGTTCTCCAGTTCTCCAAACACTAATACAAGAGTATATAGACGAGGGAACACAATTTCACGATGTTAATACTTCTCTTGAAAAAGTAGAAAATATTCTTACTACAACTGCTAGACAATGTTTAAAGATTAAAACCACAAAAAAGCATAAGCGTATCAAGTCATCATCAAACAAAAAATGGTTTGACCGGGAATGTCGATTAAAAAGACATGAATTGAGGAAAATGGCGAACCAAAAACAAAGAGATCCGTTGAACTCCGTTTTGCCTGAGAAATATACATGTCATTTTAATACAATACAAAAGATTATTGAACTCTAAAAATAACGAATACTACAATAGCAAGCTTCATAGATTGGAGGAAACTATTGAAAACTCAGATGCGACAAATTTTTGGAAATGTCTAAAATCAATGGAAGACACCATTAAAGCGGAAGATATTCCTTTAGTGTCGGAAGAAAGTTGGCTGCTACACTTTCAATCTCTCCACTCTAATGAACCGCTTAATCCCACCCAGCAGATAATCCATGATGAACTAAAAGTAGAAGAAGATCGTAAACAACAATTTCGTCCGTTAGATTACTTGATTACCGAAAATGAAATACGAAAAGCTGCCAAAAAGTTAAAGAACAACAAATCTTCTTATTCAGATAAAATTAGAAATGAAATGATCAAAGCTAGTCTTAATGACCTAATGCCTGTTTACTACAAACTGTTTAATGCAGTTCTAAGTTCAGGTACCATGCCCCAGACATGGTGTGGTGGTCTCATTACACCAATTTATAAATCAGGCGGAAGAAGCGATCCGTCAAACTACCGTGGTATCTGAGAATTTAGTTTTATCGACTGAGTCGATAAGGTAAATCGACCACCGTAAAAACATTCAAATAGCTGACGTTTCGAGCGCTAGCCCTTCGTCGGAGCGAATCAAGGAATTGTGGGTAGTGTGTGGTTTTATATAGTAAGCGGTGGGGCTACGCTATTGGTGGAAATTTGGTGACGTGAAAAACAAATGTAAATTAGTTGAATGAAAACCGTTCGTTGATTCCGTGGGGTTTGAGACTGCCGATTTGAAAGATGATTTTTTGTTCTAGGTTTTTACGGCTTTCTGTGTTACCCTGGTGTAGGGAAAGGCCGCAGATTGTCATGTGTTGCTTAGAATGGTTAGCAAGATTAAAATGGCGCGCGACTGGTTTGGATGCGTCTCTGTCATTTTTTTCAACGTCTCGGAGATGTTCACGAAAACGGTCGCCCAGTCTCCTCCCTGTTTCGCCAATGTATATCTTTTTGCAAAAAGTACATGTTATGCAGTAGATAACATTTACGGAGGTGCATGTAAAGCGATCAGTGATTTTAATAGATCGTTTGGGTCCTGTTATTTTGTCCGCGTTGTGAATGAAAGGACAAGTGTTACATCGTGTGCGTGTGCATTTAAAAGTTCCCGGTTCATCGTCAGATTTCAGTGCGCTCGTAACTAGAAAATTGCCTATGTTTTTGTCACGTTTGAATGAAATTAGTGGGGGTTGTGAAAAAATTCTGCCAGTCTCGGGGTCGTTTTGGAGTAATTTGAAATTTTTTAAAATGATGCTTTTGACTGTGTTGTTGTGTGGGTGGAAAGTGAGTGTGAATGGAATTCTCTCGTTCTCTTCCTTTTTTGGCGTTTGTAGTGCTGATTGTCTGTCGATCTGTTGTGCACGTTGTTGGCCCGTATTAACAACAGAGTCAGGGTACCCACGTTTCTTGAAAAACTGGCACATTTCTTCTGATTTGTTGGAGAAATCAGAGTCATCACTACATAGACGTCGAAGTCTGAGAAATTGAGAATATGGAATGGCGTTTTTAACGTGCGATGGATGTGAGGATGAATGTAACAGATAACTGTGGGAATCTGTAGGTTTGTAATGCACACTTGTGGATAAACTGTTGCCGTTGATTGAAATATTAATGTCAAGAAAAGCGACTGAGGTTTCGGAAATTTCCCAGGTATATTTTAGAGCTGGATGAAAAGTATTGACAGAAGTTATGGATTGATTAAGTTCCTCTTTACTGGAAGAGGTAGCGCCAATGCAATCATCGATGTAGCGGCCGTAGAGTTCGGGTTTGGTTCCGTGGTACTGATTAAAAAATTTGTCTTCGATGTAGCCTACAAAAAGGTTAGCGTAGCTTGGTCCCATTTTGGTGCCCATGGCGACTCCATTTACTTGTTTGTAGTAGTTTTGGGAAAAATGAAAAACAGTTTAGTGTCAAAACTAATTCGGCTAAGCGGAGCAGTGTTTCTGAGCTTGGGTTTTGAATGGAGCGCTGGTCGAAAAAATATTTTAGTGCTTGAAGTCCTTCGTCATTGGGGATGACGGTATATAAAGAGGTAATGTCCATAGTGAAAATTAATTTGTTTTCGCTGGGAAAACTGAAATCCCGGAAAATTTCGAGTGCGTGATTGGTGTCCTTAATGTACGAGGGTAGTGATTTGACAATGGGGGCCATGATTTTGTCTAAATAGCTAGAAATTAGTTCGGTAGGACAGCTACAAGCGGAAACAATTGGTCGGCCCGGATTGTTTGGTTTATGAATTTTTGGTTTGAAATAAACGCGTGAGGTTCTTGGAGTAGTGATGATGAGATTGTTGGCGGTAACTGGTAATTGTTGTTTAGTAATGAACAACAAATCAGAAGAAATGTGCCAGTTTTTCAAGAAACGTGGGTACCCTGACTCTGTTGTTAATACGGGCCAACAACGTGCACAACAGATCGACAGACAATCAGCACTACAAACGCCAAAAAAGGAAGAGAACGAGAGAATTCCATTCACACTCACTTTCCACCCACACAACAACACAGTCAAAAGCATCATTTTAAAAAATTTCAAATTACTCCAAAACGACCCGGAGACTGGCAGAATTTTTTCACAACCCCCACTAATTTCATTCAAACGTGACAAAAACATAGGCAATTTTCTAGTTACGAGCGCACTGAAATCTGACGATGAACCGGGAACTTTTAAATGCACACGCACACGATGTAACACTTGTCCTTTCATTCACAACGCGGACAAAATAACATGACCCAAACGATCTATTAAAATCACTGATCGCTTTACATGCACCTCCGTAAATGTTATCTACTGCATAACATGTACTTTTTGCAAAAAGATATACATTGGCGAAACAGGGAGGAGACTGGGCGACCGTTTTCGTGAACATCTCCGAGACGTTGAAAAAAATGACAGAGACGCATCCAAACCAGTCGCGCGCCATTTTAATCTTGCTAACAATTCTAAGCAACACATGACAATCTGCGGCCTTTCCCTACACCAGGGTAACACAGAAAGCCGTAAAAACCTAGAACAAAAAATCATCTTTCAAATCGGCAGTCTCAAACCCCACGGAATCAACGAACGGTTTTCATTCAACTAATTTACATTTGTTTTTCACGTCACCAAATTTCCACCAATAGCGTAGCTCCACCGCTTACTATATAAAACCACACACTACCCACAATTCCTTGATTCGCTCCGACGAAGGGCTAGCGCTCGAAACGTCAGCTATTTGATTGTTTTTACGGTGGTCAATTTACCTTATCGACTCAGTCGATAAAACGAAATTCTCGTGTTTCATCCCCCCACCGACGCAGCACCACAGTTTCTCTAGAAACTAACCTCATTTACCGTGGTATCTGTGTTTCAAGCTGTCTGGGAAAACTATTTTGTTCCATTTTAAATCAAAGGCTTCTCGAATATGTTGCCTCAAATAATATACTTCACAAATCACAGATTGGCTTCTTGCCAAATAATCGTACAGCAGACCATGTCTTTACACTTCGAACACGTTCATAATCACAATGAAAAAAATTTATGCTTGTTTTGTAGATTTTAGAAACGCTTTTGACTCAGTTTGGCACAATGGGCTCTTGAATAAGTTATTGCAAATTAATGTAGGAGGCTGCTTTTACAATTTAATTAAAAGCCTCTATTCCAAGTCTTCTTGTTCAATAAAAATTGGCCAAAGCCAAACACGACCCTTTCAATACGCGAGAGGTGTACGACAAGGTTGTATTTTAAGTCCACTACTTTTCAACCTTTACATCAACGATTTACCTTTTTCATTTGAAAATATTTTGTCTGATCCTTTTGTTCTACCAAACAGCACAAAATTAAACTCTCTTTTATATGCGGACGATTTAATCATTTTATCACGTTTTAAAACAGGTCTACAAAATTGTCTTAATGCATTATCATCATACTGCAACACGTGGATGTTAAGCATAAATCCCAAAAAAACCAAGATTATGGTTTTTCAAAAACGCCAAAGAAAATGCTCTGAATATAGATTTTATATGAATAATCAAATTATTGATGTTGTACAAGATTATACTTATTTAGGAACTAAAATTTCCTCTTCAGGAAATTTTAAAGTCTCACTTGATCATCTAAAAGAGAAAGCACTTCACGCTCTTTTCAGTCTGAGGCGACACACAGATTTTAGTAAGCTAAATCCGTCCCTTGCCTGTAAAATTTTTGATACAATGATATCCCCAATTTTGCTCTATAATAGTGAAATTTGGGGTGGATATACCAAATCTGATTTTAAGGCTTGGGATGGCTCACAAATTGAAAGAACGCATCTTCAGTTTTGTAAACGCTACCTTCAAGTGAGTAATAAGGCTTCTAATATTGCGTGCAGAGCTAAACTTGGTCCATTTCCTCTAAATATTGCCATTAATCTAAGAATCCTCAACTACTTGTTATACCTTCAAAATAAACCCCAAGACTCTTTTGTTAAACAATCTTTCTTAATATCATTGGATCTTCACTCGAATGGTAAAATTAGCTTTCACTCTAATCTTATGAAGATATCCGAATATTTTAATTTCAGAAATTTTAACCTCGATTTATTAAACACCGCTGAAGTCAAACACTGTACAAATTTAATGAAACAGAAATATATTTCTTATTGGCAACATATACTTCAGCATTCTCAAAAACTAGAATTTTATAAGACTTTCAAGAACGAATATACCCCCTCAAATTATCTAGGTCTGACTAGACGAGCATCTGATAGGAGGGCATTAACTAAATTACGTATACGTAATCATAAACTTATGATCGAACTGGGCAGATACAACAAAATTCCAAGAGACAAAAGGCTTTGCCCAGTTTGTGGTTCAAATGAAATCGAAGACGAAATCCATTTTCTTTTCTATTGTTCAAAATACGCAACAATAAGAGATAATTTTTACAATAAAATACAAACTTTTATACCAAATATTAGCCATTTACCTGTAACTGAATTGATCATAGAATTAATGAATTCTTCCATTTACTTTCTAAACATGCAATTAATTAAATTTATTTCATCTTGTTTTGATTCTCGAGATAAAATTGTCACCAATGTAATTTAATTATTCACTTTTGTTTTCTTTCCTTTTGTTAGTTAGTTGTAAACTTTTGCAATATTGTAAAATCTACAGTCATGCAAATAAAGCTAAATGTTGTTGTGGTTTTGCGGTTAGGATGGATTTATGTTAGGTGGCAAACGGAAGGGGACAGAAGTTGTATCGTTAACACGAGTTGTTTTGGTCTGTGTAGTTCTGTTAGAGTGTAGATAATTTGTATTGTTGGCTGGTTATGGGTTTGTGAAAGGTATTTGTTGTCATGTCATGTATATGTTTGTCTTCGTGAAGTTGAGTTTGGGTAATTGTGAAGAGTCGAGAGTCTAGAGTACCTTGATTCCAATAGAAAGACCGCAGCTTCAGTGTCCGAGGTGAAGGGGGGGGGGGGGGGGGGGGGGGGGGAAATCGAACATTCAATCTTTTCGAAGAGTACATGCGCGGCAAAGATTTTATGTACAACGCAATAATGTCATATTATTCTGCGAGACATTGGGTTATGGGAGCAACTGATGAGGCTCACTTTAAAACAGAAACTGGAGTCTTGCAAACGTAAAGGGTAAGGTATAAAGGCTTTAAAATTCATTTGTGAACTGCAGAAGTGGTCAGAAGTAGTGGAGGCTCATCAACGGTTTTTTAAGTCTGAAATCAGTGCTTGTAAGTGAATTTCTTTTCAGTTGAGGCATTGCAAAAATGCAATTACAATGTTCTTTAAAATAAGGGTGACTATATTTAGAAACGCTAAATAGTGCGTGTCATCTAAGTTATGATAAGATTTCGTAGCCTCCTGAAGTTTCATTGAGTTTATACGTGTAGCCACTTTAGCACTAGTTCTTTTTCAACAGACCCTTCCAATAAAATTGAAAAGGCCTTTGAGCTACAAGCATCATTGCATTCGACTGAAAGGAGAACACTTTCTAATCCCGTCGTGGATCTCCTGTGTCAAGTGGTATGTCTGTGTTCTCAGCCATGAAAAATCGAAATTTCCCACTTTCGGCGTGGTACCCGTTTAGCCCCTCGAAGCATATTTTTTCAGGGGGCTACTTCCGGGTGTCCTGTGTTTGGTGGTTGACCTGTGTTACAAGCAGCAAAATCGAGTTTGGACAGCTTTTAGCAGGGTTTTAGTAGCAAGTTTCTGCTTGCTTTCATGAGCTGTCAGTTCGAGGTCACGTTGTTCGGGTAGCTCGGAGGTTACGTTGTTGACGCGACGTTCTTCGTCTGCTGTTCAGAAGGTTTTTTCAGAAGGTTTCAGATCTGTGGGTAAGTTTAACAGTCTTATAATTTCAGAGTAATGTTGTTTAGAAATCTCGTTTGTGATATTTTTCAAAGCCTGAGGATAATGTGTTTGACTCGCTCTGCATTGAAGCACGAGGTGCATACATCAAGTCCGATTTGGTGTGTGTTTTCATCAACTAACTGCAGCTTGCCCTTGAAGAACAATTGACTAGCCCGCCCAGACGTTGTACTAAATCAAAGGAAACATTATATTGCAATTGAATGGCCATTGAAACACATGTACATAACTTCAAGTTTTGGATTCATCGGCTAGTGATGCACACTATACAAAACTATCACGTCCCACTCGGCAGCCATTGACCGAAATGACCCATTGTGGTCATCTCAATAGAAACACGCGGCTATTAAGCCACGATACTGAAAACAACCAAGTCGTTGTACTTGGCAGCTATTGAGCAAAATGACCGGTTGTGGTCAGCTATTGATCAAAATGCCTTGCCGGGCTGTCATTACACTATGTCTACACTACATCCATTGAGTGAAATGCGCATTGCTGTGCACGCGATCCAATTCAGGCTTTGAAATATAAGTTGACGAGTCGTATTTTACCGGCCACTGAAAAAAAGTGTATCAAAAAGGTCGAACGCACTCCCTTAATCCGTGATTAGTACTAGTTATAAGTTTCAAAATGTTAGACCTAAGAAAGTCTTAGATGCAGCGAAATAGATTTGAATGTGTTGAATTTTGTTTGTTGTTCTAAGGATAGCTGTAGTGTTGCTTGGTCGTGAGAAAAGCGTATGTCTGTTTGGGCGATAAAACGCTGTGCCGATTGCGTGAAAGATAAAGCGTCAGATTGCACATATGACATCTTATAATTAGTCAATGGGGTTACTATAATAACGTTTTCAGCTTTTTTTTCTCGTGAGAAAGTGCCGAATCCATATATTGTTAAATGATTTAAGGTTTTACTTTATTATTTTGTTTTTGGTATCCAAGAGAGACATTCTTTATGTTTGAAGAGCACTTTTTTGTGCGATTGTCGATGAATTTGTCTAATAATTAGATTTACAGCTTGCACCGAAAAAGAAGTGATTACTCTCTTTTGTTTTTCAACTGAAAAGGTGTAAATCGTTTTAAGTAAGAACATTGTACTCCTATGGGCTATTTTGTGTTGAGGGAAATCATTGTGTTTTGCTGGTGACTGATAGCTTTTTTTATTTTTTGCTGAGATACTTTTATGTTTTGATTGATGTGTTTGATAAGACAATCCCTAGGTCTGTGTTTTTATAAGGATAACTTTAAGTAATGATCCGCATAAGAAGGAAAGTGCTGAACGGCAATGCACGATGGAATGTCAACTTCTTTCATTGTTACAACTAGTGATCTGATTGGCCTAGACTCAAAAACCGCTAAAAAGTTAAGGTTCAAGGTGCATTTTGTCTAATTATTTTAAGGTTTCAAGTAATTTGAGACCCAATCGCACAACATGCAATTTTTAAAAGATATTGTATTTGGGGAACTTCATCAAATAAACAAAATTATTAGCTATTGTCTTCTGCTATTCTGATTGGTTAAGCACGAACATTTCCTAAAATTTATTTGACGCAAATGGATTTTCTTTATTTTTATACTGAAATATAATTATAAACCATCAGCCCCTCCTATATTCTTGAAATCAAAGATATTCTATGTGGGAAAGAGCCAATGCCGCAGAACAATGAAGTTTACGGTAGTTCTTATATGGAGCATCACTTAAATTGGTATGTTGAAACAAAATGAAGATGAATTAGAATTTAAAGAGATTGGTTGTCGGAAATAGCGTTTAAATGTAAGGGTTGGCGACATTGAAAAATTGTTTAAGATTGGTCTGTTAAATGTTGTTTGATGTTTAATATTTTCTTGTAACTTTTTCAGTTGTGGGTGGACTGAAATATCTATGTTTTCCGGTTTTCGATTAGCGGTACGTCTGTGTTAAATGGGCTAATTAAGTAGTTGTCAATTCTTGTTAAAGGAAAGATTTGATGCAGTTGTATCTTGTTATCGATATCGATGTGAATTTGTTTGGAAAGTGAAGGGGACATTGATTTTTCTTATTTGGAGAGTTGAAAAAGAAATGGCTGCATAAGTTAATGTTATAAATGGGTTATTTGCGAATACATAGTAGTTCTGACTTTATTTATTTGAAAGTCGAGAGTTTTCTATTCCCGGTATCATGTGTTTGGTAACTATCAGGGATTAAATGGATGTTTTTGAGTTTAAGAAATCAAGTGGTTTGTATTTGATTGCTATTTGAAGTTAATTCTTGGAAAAACTGTTGATATTTTTTGGTTTTAGGAGTGTATTGTCCGTTACGAATGAAGTTGCGTGTTTTCTTATTTAACATGTTTAGATTTTATCTGTGGTTGAAACCACAGAAACAATAAATCCTAGATAAGAAACAATCTGTCAGGCGATGAGGTCATAGC
This sequence comes from Dendrophyllia cribrosa, assembly GCA_024195265.1. Classification (NCBI taxonomy): domain Eukaryota; kingdom Metazoa; phylum Cnidaria; class Anthozoa; order Scleractinia; family Dendrophylliidae; genus Dendrophyllia; species Dendrophyllia cribrosa. The sequence goes on from JAJLRJ010000003.1 coordinate 54,237,384, forward strand.
TCTAAAAGAGTTGAAAAACAACTCTGCTATAAACCTCAAAAAAGCGGACAAAGATACTACAATAGACATGATGAATAAGACAGAAACAATAAAAGAGGCCCAAGTGCAACTCGACAGGAAACAAAAAGCATAAGACGCAAAGAGCGTAGAACGTGTTGGACACATCCACTTAAAAACAAATTTGAAAGATTGATACCGTAGGTAACGTGAGATATCGAAACTAAATAAGAACTTTAATACCTTTGTGGTGACGTAGCGTGAGATAATTATGACAAGTTCATGACATCCCAATACCCTAGGGAAATTAACAATAGGTCCGGGGGTGCTCCCAAAAAATTTAAGTGGCGGTATGTGACGGCCTTCTTGAAATCCTAACCGGTTTAACCAACCATATCCTCAATGCCCTAATATAGCTTCTATAAAGAAGAAAGAACTAACCCCCCCGGACAAAAGTCCACAAAAGTTAACAACGAACCTTTGTTAACAACTTTTGTCCCTTTTCATACTGATACCTATATCTCGTTTGCGCGCATGCGCATTAACGAGATAAAAAATGGGTATAAAGAATAAAAAGCCGTACAAAACATAAATTCAAAAGCTTTCCTTTAAATACTGTAAATGTTGATTGGTGCTTAACGCTAAAGGGAATCATTGGTGTAAAAGTTACTAGCTATTAAAGACGTCCGGGCTAATTGTTTATGCGCATCTTTACTGCGCACGCAATTCGTATCGCAACGCCATGCTACGTCATGCACGAGCGCGCGCGCAAAGCAAGAAATCTAAACAGATAAAGGGCTGGTAGCCGTTGCGTTAACTTTACTTAGATTTTACTCGCTTGGATGCTCGGTGACCCCTATTTTTTTCTTCATATATCACTTTCTTTACCGATTATCTACAGTTTGTGAAAAAAGGAAAAAATCTGTCTTGTAGAAGTTTGATTTTTTTTTTCATTTTTTTATCCACGCGACGTCGAATTGCACTCATATCTCAGCTGTATGTTGTTTCCGAATGCCCTCTTTAAAGGGTTAACTCATTTAAAAGTTGATAACAGTTCGAATTATTTACGAATCAGGCTCACTTAGATAACATTTGAATATAATAGTTTCTCCCCAGCGATTCATCTTTGATATTTTTTAACTAAAAGCCATGGACACCATGTCATGTTACGAGGACTAACTTTTCAAAAACAGGGTATATTTCTACACACTATATCAATTAAATCAATTCGGTGACTGCAATGCAGTGTTGTGCAATGCAGCAGGAGAGTGTATATCACACTATTAATCACACGAAACATATTAACTTTCAATGGAGTGTGAACCTAGCAGCGAACAAACGCAGGCATGGCAACACCGTGAAGCCGCGGTGGGTGAAACAGCAATAACAACGAGAGTGTAAAAACGCGAAAGTAGCAAGCAATCAGTGAATAAAGTTTAGTAGATTAGTGTGTTTCCAGCTTTTCACTTTTATCTTTGCAGGTCGCTCAGTCAGCGTCAGATGGTAGAAAAGGTTATGACTTCAAACAGTCGTCATCTGCCTCCCGTAGCCCTCGCACTGCTGCTCTGCGCCATGCTGAGTGTCAAAGGGGTACTGGAATTCAAATACCTCAAATTATGCGGTACGATACTGCCACTCGATCGGTGGTTGCTTAAAAATGGGACGTACAAAGGGAACAAGTACCCCACCGTTTAACATCTAAGGCTTCCTTAACCAGTTTATAATCTCTTTGGACATATTTCGATGTTAAAATTTTTTGGAGCACTTGTTGATGTTGCAATGACAAGCAAGTTTGATTCGTATGCCGTGATTATCGTCACGTGACCACCTTTTGTAATTTAGAGGACTTAACAGGATATGTATTGAAGACAAAACAATATCAAAAAAATTGATATTACAACTGCAAAACCCAGGAAAAGTTCCATCAAACCCCCATGGCGGGGATATGAATTTGCTTGTACGTCCGAGGGTTAATGTACCGTTTTCATAATTACGTCACATACTACAACTACCAGCATTCCTTGCGCATGGCGTGGAAGTCTCGCGCGAACCTTTGCGCAAAATATGTGGCCTTTAGCGGAAGGCCTCTCAGACTTTCTGAAGAAGACGTGCCTGGGGCGTCATTTAAAGGAAAAGAACCAGAAGAAAAGTACATTGTTGTTTTTCAGATAAGCCGAGTTGATTGAAAAGCCTAGTTTTCAAGACAAGTTTTATGTCTTTCACGCTTTTGTGTTGTGACGCTTACGTGTTTATAGTTTCACGAATCGATGTTTCACGAATCGTGTGGCTTATAATTTTTGACAGTTTTAATTACAATTTCACACTATATTTAGATACTGGGACGTATTAGTTTTACCTTCACATGACATGGTTTTCAATAAGATTTGTAAGAACTTCTTTTAAGAATTTCAAGCCAAAGTAAGTAAGGTAAAAACTGTGACTGAATGCCAAAAACCTAACCTTATAAGTCTTAATATAAGTTTCTCATCTTTCCGCGCAATGTGTTTGCAATTTGTATAGGTAATCACATTATTTCGAGTGCGATTTGGAATAAATGAGCATGAGTAAATTGCACGAGCCGCTTCGGCGAGTGCAATTTGTGGTCTCTGAAAAATTTACGAGTGCTCATTTATTCCAAATTGCACAAGAATAATCATGTGATTACTTGTTAATAAGATACATGCAAAAATTTCTGTCACGCTGCGATTGTTTTCGTTACAAAAATTCACTTTGCCACGCTTCGATTACTCCACTTCAGATTGGTCGAAATTTTGACAGGTGAATTCATGCGTGAATATTCATGCACTCTCTACAAGAACTGCATCACAAGTTTTTCGTCTTTCTTAGCCACTGTTAGAAATTTTGTAAAAGAACGAAGCAAAACATAGACGTCGCCATGGTTTTGCTAATATCCGCAGGCTGGTATTTTTGAAAGGTTTCGACGTACGCTGCCGCCGTTTTGTTTATTCAGTTATTTACGCCGATCGGAAATGTCTTCACGACTTTGAAAGCTAAAACAACGAGGTGAAAGCTTCCAAACGGTTTTTTGTCAGCACAGGAGAATGTTTAATCACAGGTCTGAGTTCTTTTGCTCCACAGGACATTACCGAGGTTAGATTTAGACGCTTTTATGGCGCCTTTTTGCTTTCTTGTTGTAATGGGTGGACATTTCTTTCAAGCTAGAGGCCTTTAAAACACTTTGGCAGCTCCTTAACTCCCGATACTTGAACAGTTTATTCTTTCTATTTTAAACGTAAACAGTTATTGTTTATTGTAATTATATTGTTTAATTAGATTCTTAGGTTAGCATTTGTTTTAACTCCAGCGTAAAATTCATCACGGGTTTTCGTAGGCGCCTTATTGATTCTCCGCTTCGTCTTCTTTGTTGACTTGTACTCGATCGTGTCCTTTTTTTCTCAAATCTCCTAGTATTTCTCAGTAATTAGCACTTTTGTCTGTTTTCGTATATTGAATCAGTTTTCTTTCAAGACTTTCTATTAAAATTCCGTTATACTGTTTGAATTTTGTTTAATTTGTGTCCGCCATTTTGTTTCTGCATGGCTCGAAATCTGTTCAGCTATCCTAACTGTCAATCATTTTAATTTCAACTTTTTGCACTTAATTTCACCTTTTTGCACTCAATTTCAACTTTCTGCACTGTTTGGGATTAATTGACATTCTCTCAGCCAATCATGATCAGAATGCAGACATTTTTGCATGTATATTATTACTTAAATAATGAGTAATATTATTATAAAAATATTTCACAAACCGAGGTTTTCTATTAAAAGTCTACCTATTATAAAACAGCGACAGATTTACATAAAATTCAGCTATACAATGGCAGAGAATCGTGGAGTTCAATTCAGAATTGAAAAATAAACTGAACAAGTATGCGGCTGAACAGAGCGAACTACCATCAATGCAATAAATTTGGACACAAATAAACGTCAAAGAAATCGTTACCTGCACTCGATGTGGCATTTCAGTCTACTTTAGCATCATCCTTTCCAAAAACCATGTTCTTTAAACGTTGAATTGTTCTTGTTGTTGTTTTGACATTGACCATTCGCTATAAAGAACCCGCATCTTTAGACCAAATATAAGCTGTTCTTTCCTTAATTAACAACGGCTTTTGAGCTGCAAAGAGAGTCTCTGTTCCAGTTCATAAATAATTTCTCCACTAAGTTCGACAAAACTCGCACTGATAACAGCCCACGGTGCGAAAAGATAAGCTTACAAACTTGCTCATTTTAGCTCCTACGGCCGTAATGGTCAGATCTTTTGGTTTCAATCCGCTTCAAACAATGTTTAGGAACAATTTCGAGGAAGTATAAAGCATCTGATACCATATTTCAAAGCCAAATATAAGAAGGCATTTTCACAAATTAAAAAGGTGCTCGTTCGTTTTCTCCAGATCAAGCGGTTTCACCGTGCGTTTGAACAGCTTTTCCAAGGTGAAAAGCGACAAACGGCAACATTTTTCGCGCCTTTTTTCGTTCAAGTCGTGTGATCAAGTATATTTTTTTTCTTCTCTTACTCTTTCTACCTTTTTCTTTTACTCTTCAAGTAGAGGTTCGTGGTTTGGTTTTAAATTTTAAATTTTTATTTTCAATTTCTACTTTCGTATTGGAAGTGACCGCCATGTTTATTTTGCCAGTGTTCGTGTTTTGCGCGAAGGTTCGCGCAAAGGTTCGCGCGAGACTCCCACGCTATGCGCAAGGAATACTGGTAGTTGTAGTATGTGACGTAATTATGAAAACGGTCTATTGATATGTTGATTGAGTGATTGATTGATTGGTTGCTGACTGCATGACTGACTGACTGGCTTCGATCGAATTATTAATTCCTAGTTTTAAAAACTAAGTTAACTTAAGGATTGATGCATAGTCATTTTAAAGCGTCTTGCATAGCTTGTAAGTCCAGGTTTGAGCTTTTCATCAATTCGTACATGTATAAACACCAATTATAATTTCACATTTAAAAATATTTTTACCTTAATCTCTTCACAGGCCCTTCTAATCCAAAGAACACAGAAATCAACATTTCTCCCTGGCCGATCATAACATCTGGAACACCTTTCAATCTTACCGTTGCATTAACTCCTGGTAATATAAGCTAATGTGCCATTGATTTTACCGTGGGAACTGTATCACTAGTTATTATCATTGATAGCTAGTAAGTGGATGAACATGAGCGTGAAAAGGCCTTTGATCTAAACTGCAACTTTGCCATCTAATGCATCATATGCACGTCAACAATTTGGTACAGGCGACCCATGCCACAGTGGGGTTTCCGACGTGCAGTTCTAGTCCGAGGATTTTAATGCCGCCAAAACGTTTTTCTCACTTTTTCTGATTTGGCATTCTTCTCTTCAACAGCTCAAGACATTTTTGCCGTAACATTTCGATACGTGGTTACGACAGAACCAGACGGCCGAATATTGGCAACGGAAAAAGGTGACATGTGCCACCAGCTGCAGATTATTAAACTATGCAGCTTACCAGCGAATGGTGAGTAAATAACCACATTTATAATAATTACGACTACTCCATTTCTGACTTTTTGAACAGTCGAGGACAGTTTAAAGGAGGTATGTCACGAGAATAAGGCCGCTCCCTTTTTGTTCAAACCTGTGTTGAAATTATTGACAAATTAATACTTTTACTATTGCACGCAATTCTCTTTGAACATCAAAAGGAAGCCGATAAAGTAAATTCTCCACCGAAATAACAATCATAACGGCAAATTTGTTCTCAATGTTGTCAAAGAAATGGGAGAAGAACGTGAAAATTGATCCTTAATTGTTCAAATTGTAATCCCTTTGTATCCTGGCGCAATCGATATCTGCAGCCATGCAAAGACAAATATATATCACTGGAGGATCCCTACTTCATCGTAAGGGTGGAGACCGTAGGGTTAGGGTTTAACGCGTTCCAAACTAAAATGTGGCATTACGATTTAGATAAATTCAGAGTAAATACTAAGGTACACTACAAAAATGACTTATTTTTACGGATAAATTATCAACCTACCTCGGAAAATGTCTTTTGCACGTGGTAGTTTCTACAACCTCTTCGGAAATTAGTGGAAAATTGGCCAAAATTAAAATGTGAAGTTTTATCGGAAAAGCCATTTCACCACTTTTTGAGTTGGATAATTTTTAATGTTTGCTCTAAATCGTAAAATCGTACAAAAACTGATAGGAGAGTTTTCTCTGTTTGCAAGGAAGTACAAAATTCTTTCGAGCGAATTTATGATTTTCATGAACTAAATTTAAAACCTGTTCAGAATTTCTGATCTCCCCCGAATCCTAAAAGAGGTTTCAGAAATTCTGATCCCCCCGTCAATTGCCGAACAAAAACAACTACATGTATATACAACTTATTCTAAAGGATTCAGAAATTCTGATCCCCCCGTCAATTAACCGAACAAAAACAGCTATATACATCTAATTCTTAAAAATTCAGAAATTCTGATCCCCCCGTCAGTTAATCGAACAAAAACAGCTATATACATCTAATTCTTGAAAATTCAGAAATTCTGATCCCCTCGTCAGTTAACCGAACAAAAGACAGCTATATACATCTAATTCTTGCAAATTCAGAAATTCTGATCCCCCCGTCAGTTAACCGAACAAAAACAGCTATATACATTAATTCTTAAAAATTCTGATCCCCCCATCAGTTAACCGAACAAAAACAGCTATACAGCTGTATACATCTAATTCTTAAAAATTCAGAAATTCTGATCCCCCGTCAGTTAACCGAACAAAAACAGCTATATACATCTATTTCTTAAAAATTCAGAAATTCTGATCCCCCCGTCAATTAACCAAACAACACCCCCATCACTTACACGAGGAAAAATGATTATTAACATCTAACTAAAGAGGTTTTCCGAATTTCGGAGATCCCCGTCACTTATCCGAGGAAAAATGATTATTATTTAACATCCAGCTTGACAGGTTTTCCGAACTTACGTATCAGAGAGTCTATCAGATAATAAACGATCATTAAAAACTAACTTGAGCAAATACGGTTCACTGCGGTGAGCGGTTAAGAGGCGGCTGTATTCGCAGGCTTGGTTATAATTATGCATGACTACCTCTGTATGGATTCACAATTTCTGATCCCATTGTAATGTCATCAATAGAGTTCCACAATCATTCTTTTTCTTACTCCGCTATACCACTTGTTACTGGACAATTCTAATTATAAAGGATGCAGAAATTCTGATGCCCTGTCAATGAACTGAACAAAACTGGCTATTCACATCTAATTCTAAAATGATTCAGAATTTCTAATTCCCGTGTCACTTACATGTAACTGAACAAAAGAATCAGAATTTCTGACCTCCTCATCCCTTTACCCTTTCACTCCCAGAGTCAATTATGGAGACATGTAGTGCAGTCCTAACTTTTGAGTCCGTGGACGAAATCCTACATTGTATGAACAGCAGTACAGTACTTTCACATGATACAGTTACCATTTGGTTTCAATATTTTTCAACATGAAATTTGGGATTTTTCTTGAGTTTTGATATTTGGCACTCTTGGGAGTTAAAGAGTTAACTGAACAAAAACATGAGTGAAATTTGTGATCCTCTCAATTTGCTATCAACTTAAGCAGTTGAAAAAACAATCTGACAAAATTCAGGCTTCAAATTAATTCTGAAAGGGATTCAGAATTTTTGTTGCCTCCATCACTTAAACAAACAAAACTAATAGGAAGATCTAGCTTGCTTCTGGATGTTTTCTTTGTATTGTGTTTTTCTTCTGATGGTCACAAGGAGATGCCACTGATCATCCTTCTTTGGGCATGATCAACATACTGTTAAAATGGATAATCTCATTTGTAGTTCTGCTAGTAAGTGATTCCATTTCCTGAAAATCAGATATGGTAATGAAATGGAACTTAAAATTACTCAAATTTAACACTTATTAATCAATAAAATTAATATTATTGTACATGTATTTCAAGACTTCCCTAGTTCAACTGCCTTTTAAAGAAACTCTCTATTTAACAAGCTTATCCCACCTACACTGTACATGTAGGTCAACATACACAAATGTAGTGATTTTGTTTAATTTCTAAATGGTGCTCACCTTTACAATGTGCATTTGTGGGGGTACAGGTGTAGCTAAATCCGCAAACATTCAAAAAGAACTTTGGCTGTGTTCCAGAATAGAGCCAAAAATCTGCAAAACAATAACATCATATACAACTTAACTCAATTAAGTTCACAGCCACAACACACACGAAAATTCACCTGCAAGCCCAAGTGCATGTAAATTCTGGCTTCTTTTAGACAACAAGACAGGTCTAATAGCCCTTGTGTCCTTCTTTAATCAGTGGCAAAACATATCATATATCTTAGATAATTACTATTTTGTAGGTTCATAAGGGTAAATAAAAGAAGCTATTGTCATTGATTTTATTGATACAGAACATTTAGATAAAAATCTCTGAGCAGTTGGCAATAGACATCTGTCACTCTTATCTTACATGAGAGGAGAAAGGAAACCAACTTCATTTTTCGCTGCTCGTTGATTTCTTTTCGGGCCTAAATAAACTATATTACAGATATCACCCTCATCGCTTTGTGATTCGGCGATATCGGTCTTTTGCTTGAAATTGAACATGGAATTCACTCGTCAGGCGGTGAATTTTCTTTGATACAAGAAAGGTATTGGGTTACAAGTTTTGGTTTTGAAAATAATAAGAAAGCTCTGCTTTGGATAGCATATTTGTTTGTTTCGGCTTATTGTACTTTGCGAAACGAAATGGAACGAAACGAAATGAAACGAAACGGGAATCTGTACTTTGCGAAATGGGAATCTGTACTTTGCGAAATAAACAAGTAGCAAGTCGAAATTCGTCATACCGTACAATCCACTGAATTGAACGATCCTTGTGTGATGTCTCTGTGTATCTGTTGCCTTCCCTGTCGCTTGCGACATCATCCCAGCCGGATATGTCACGCTAGCAAGAAAATCTGTACTTTGCGAAATCTGTACTTTGCGAAATGAAAAAATGAAAATCTGTACTTTGCGAAATGAGAAAATGAAAATCTGTACTTTGCGAAATTAATAAATGAAAATCTGTACTTTGCGAAATTAATAAATGAAAATCCTTGTGTATCTGTTGCTTTCCCTGTCGCTTGCAACATAATCACAGCCGGAAATGTCACACAAGCAAGAAAATCTGTACTTCGCTGTTGAAGTTGTTACTTTTATGAAAAGGACCAAAATCCAAATCCTGCTGTAATGTTTGATATATATAATTGAAGCTGTAGTGTCATTGTAGAGTAATTCTTGCTTGCGTGACATTTTCGGCTGTGATGATGTTGCAAGCGACAGGGAAAGCAACAGATACACAAAGATAAAGGAATGTGGATTGTACGGTACGACGAATTTCGACTTGCTACTTGTTTAAATCGCAAAGTACAGATTCCCATTTCGCAAAGTACAGATTCCCGTTTCGCAAAGTACAGATTCCCATTTCGTTTCGTTCCATTTCGTTTCGCAAAGTACAATAAGCCGTTTGTTTCTAAAGCAACTGGAGGACCGTTTCAATTTCAGTGTATCATCAAAATTACTTTCAATTACATGTAGGTCCGTACAGTATGCTTGTTCTCATTAACTTCTTTGTTTGATTTAGACAATTGCTTTTTCTTAGCATGAAATATTGGTTTTTGCCCGTAGTTTACTGATCAATAAGAATGCAAGTTTTCTTTAAAGAGGCTCGTTCAACCATGGTCCTTTTTGCTTTGTTTTTCTTTTTTCAGCTATACTGTGAACTACACACTCTTAAACTCGAATTGTTAATTGTTAAAACAAATCGACAGGTAAGAACTGTTTTGTTGTTTTAATTTTAATTTCTTACCTGTCGATTTGTTTTAACAATTTGGTTCTTAAAATAACAATTCGAGTTTAAGAGTGACATGTTTCGAGGGGACAGTCAGGGGCGGATCCAGGATTTTTCTTAGGAGGGGGTGCACCTCTAAGGAATGACGTAACTGAAGGGTGACGTAAACAAATTTTAAAAGCGAACAACGTAGACTAGGTCATCTCAGGGGGGGGGGGGGGGGGGGGGTGCGCACCCCCTGCACCCTCCCCCTAGATCCGCCCCTGACAGTGCAGTGCCTTTTCCCCAGTAACATGACAACTTTAGTTTATAAAGGCTTTTTGTACCAGTAATGCAAATACCACTTACCACTTATCTTTGGCGAACCGTGTTTTGTTTTGGGGAGCTGTCGCTAAATATTCTTCGACGGCCAACAGCGCTAGCAAGTCCACAATGTACACTGTAACTCATTTGCGTTCTCTTCGATTCCCATCATGTGCCACTTGATCCGATTCATCCCGTTACACATGCAATCCGTTTTGATATTTTAAAACGTTTCTTTGTTTGGAAGCTTTCCATATTCGTGGATGAACATTTGATTGAATCTTCTTTTGCTGTGAGTGACAACACGTGTTTGAATGTTTGCTGTAGTGGTCTTCGCTTTCCTTTAAAACTCTTGAAAATTAATTTCTTTCCTTACATGAAACAACATTGCAAAGTTTCTTCTGGCTTCTAACGCTCCAAAAAGTGTCAAAATACATTGCATTTATTCCCCGAAGCAACCATAAGTTCTTCGAGTTGACCGTTATACTTTTCAACAGCCCGCCATGTTGGTTGTTGAGCAAGCTAGTTTCCAGGGAAGCCGTGAGTTCGGCACATGCGTATAGTGAGTTCTAACATCACGTGGGGCTTTTGAGCCAATGGGAAAGTGTGAGAATTTCAGTTGGACTTTCACGCGGCCGGCCTGTTCTAACGTTTATAGCAAGGAGATGAATTTTCTTGTGGCTACCTTTTCCCATCTGATTGAAGTTCTTTTCCAGTCAAGTTCAAGGACGTTGTATGAGGAAAAGGTAAGCATTTATGTGGAAGCTAAGACCGATTGTTTGGTTCGTTTCATGAGCTTTTGAATTGTAGGCGTTTATACATGGAGCAACCTCGTACGAAGTTGGGTTTATCACAGCCATGAGGTTTCTTTGCTTGTTTATTTTCATTTTCGTAATGTAGTTTTGTCTATCGGCAAACATAGAGCTTAAAAGTTTAATATCTGAAATTAGAAGTTGCGTGCTATTCCATGGGATTCTGGCAGGCCACCAGTCAAGAAGCACGATAACATCTATGTATTAAAGTTATGCGATGATTATGTTACGTTGACCACTTTTGAACACCCTTCTTCCAGGTTAATATACAGTGTATTTTGTTTTTGTTTTTTGGAGACGTGTTATTAATTTTACAAATTAAACCGTTGCATAAGAATGACCCACTCAATATTGCTATTTAAATGCTTGGAGAGATTTATCGCTAAACAGTAAACGTTTAAAACCGTTTAAAAGGAGCCATAATTTCTTATTCGAATAGTTTAGCCTTATTTACCAGTTAGTTCACATGCAACAATTTGTTGCAGTTTTTGGTTAATGTATTTTTAACCAAAAGAACAATTTGTTGTAATTTCACAGTGAGCCAAAACTAAGAGGCTGATTACACTGTATATACACTGTATGAGACTGGTATGAACTCAGACCAGTGTGACTCAGAACAGTGCGAGTAAAAGTACATGTACACGTAATGGAACTAGAAATTTAGAGACAACCCTCCCCCCGAGACAACTTTACGAAGCGTTTATATGGAGTTGTGAGTTGTAACGGCTGTCCCCTCTAGCACACCAGTCTCTCTCGGGACGCCATTTTTTTGCACTCTGCTGACCTAAAACATACAGGCTCCTGGAACAATTTGAGCTGTCTCGTCTTGGGTAGGCGAGCCAAAGTGTTTATATGAGAAAAAGTTGTCCCACCTGCCAGGGTTACCCTACCTGCCAAGACGAGACAACTCGACCACCCGAGTTGACTCGCCCCCCGAGATGAGTTCGCGATTCTCATGTAAACGGTTGGTTGAATTTTTCAAAGAAATAAGTGAAAAGTTAGCTCGTCCAGGGTAACTCGGGGGGGAGGGCTGTCTTGGGTACCCGAGACCATATAAATCAAGTATTTTTTTAAAGAAACATCGTCCATGGTAAAATAAATATATAATATCATACTTCATTTTCAGGAAATGGGATGCTAGCAGGAGTGTGACTGAAAAGGCAGTCAGTCTACAAAGATCAGGACACAAAGGAGGAGGATAAGTGGTACCTCCTAGAGGATATCAAAGAAAAGTCGATACAAAAAGATGACTAACAGGGATGACTGGGTCTTGGAAACAGTAGTCATTTACACCAAATAGAAGAAATGTTATCGGGTGAAAAGCATAAACCATGAAAAATGCGACCCAAAGGTTTACTGGGAAGTTGGAAAAATTAATCTTCATCTGTGACAGAATACACATTATATTAACACAGGATGCATAAATAATGCAGTAAAATGTCTTAAACAAAGAAAACATCTTGACTATCAAGAAATGGAATATTACTAAGCTTGCCAATGCTGCCTACTGCCTACCCAGAATCCCATTCGGTCTCATTGTTCATGGTTTATGCTTTTCATGCGTCAACGTTTCTTCAATAAGGTGTATTTAAACCTTTAATCTCCAAAATCAAAACAGTTTGAAACTTCTTCTTTCTTGTCCACGTGCATTTCTTATAATTTGTTAAAATTTTATGAGAATTCATCCTGGGGATCAAATCCTTAATTCTCCTAACCTCTGATTGATTAAGAATTGATATAATAAGAAAAAAATTTGATGCTGATCACCATTGGGGTTTAAAGGGTTAAACAGCACACCTAATAACTGTTTCACAAACAGTTTCACTGTCAGTACATTTACATGTGTAGGAAAATTTCTCTTATTGTTTGGTTCTTGTTTATGAGCATTCTGAATTTCCTTTAAGGTGGCTGACAACAGTTTCTAATAATTTCCAGTACTTACAATCAATACTTCCACACTTTATTAGTTGGCGCTACAATGGTATCAAACAAATGCCCAGTCATTGTTGAACAAGTTATAGTGATCATCATGATGTAGCAGGTTACATGATAGTAACAGTATAACCTGTTAAAGGCACCCTTAAATTTAGCTTTAAGTGCTAATATTATTAAAAAATGGGCTTGGTGACCCCCCATTTTTTTATTATTAAATTGTAATTAGCATTGATTTAAGGTGACTATGAATCCCTTCACAATAATTTTTTGAACTTTGCACAAAGTTGAAACCTACATGTAACATGTTTATTGCAATTCAGTCACCGAGCTCGGTTTTTTTAGCAATAGGCACTTAAAGCTAAAATTAAGGGTGTCTTTAAAAGGTTATACCGTTAATATGGTAACCTGTTAAATCATAAAAGAGACATCACTATAACTTGTTCACCAATGACTGGCCGTTGTTTTATACCACCATTGTAGCTTCAACTGATAAATAATTGACAGTATAAGTGATAAAAAAAGCTAGGAACTATTGTGAGCCACCTTAAAGAAATAGATGCTGTTTTAATGACATGTAAGGACCTGTTTTCATGCAGGGAGTAACCCGCCTAGAACGGTTGCCTGGTTCTGTTGTTTTTGCCGTTTGCATACTATACAGGCAACCCTTCTCATTGGCTGTGTAACAGTGTTTAGAGACTGTGACAGTGGAATATCATTTTTGCATTCATGTCTGGTCACGCAAGGGTCATCTGGCTGTCCAGGTTAAGTTTTCACGAGTGATTTTTAGGTTTTTAACTTATGTGAATTAAGTGTCGAGCAAATGATAAATTCATTTTCAAACTGTCACATTTTACGAAAAAAGTTTGATCGGTTCGTTGAAGCATTTTAAAATTAGTGTATAGCTGTTTTTGTTTGGTTAATTGATGGGGGGTCAGAATTTCTGAATTTTTAAGAATTAGATGAATATAGCTGTTTTTGTTCGGTTAACTGACGGGGGGATCAGAATTTCTGAATTTTTAAGAATTGGATGTATATAGCTGTTTTTGTTCGGTTAATTGACGGGGGGATCAGAATTTCTAAATTTTTAAGAATTAGATGTATATAGCTGTTTTTGTTCGGTTAACTGACGGGGGGATCAGAATTTCTGAATTTTTAAGAATTAGATATATATATAGCTGTTTTTGTTCGGTTGACTGACAGGGGGATCAGAATTTCTGAATTTTTTAGAATAAGATGTATATAGCTGTTTTTGTTCGATTAACTGACGGGGGGATCAGAATTTCTGAATTTTTTAGAATAAGATGTGTATAGCTGTGTTTGTTCGATTTGTTTATGGGGGGATCAGAATTTCTGAATATTTACCAGATTTGTAACAATATAAGGAGGGAAGAGGTACAGTGAATAAAATAATAAACTTTAACTGAATCAGAAAAATTGTTGTTTTGTTTCTCATGAATTTGACGGAAGCCCCATTTTTCTCCGTCCAATTAGCCAGTGTCTTTCGGAATGGCAAACTTATTCAGTGAGTAATGGTAATTTTACACCGATTTTGTCTAAATCGTAATACCACATTTTAGTTTGGAACGCGTTGTTTGGGGAGGGGGCGGTGAAGTGAATAACGGAAGTAGGGGGTGTTAGAGACTGAAAACGTGTTGCATAGACCCTTTTTAAGACCAATTAAAACTACAGTAAAGAACGTTTCCAAACCAGGTAACGTCAAGATTTGCACATAACCTTATGATACTACTCTATTTCCTCGAATGAATAGCCGGGAGGGGGCAATTATCAGGATTATTGTGGTTTTTTTTATCGCTTTAAAAGCCGGGGCCGCAATTATTCGACGACGGATATATCATTGAAAACGTTATAGAGATTGTGCCCTGAGTATTTGTTCCATTATTATTTAGTCAAATGATAGCAAATGCACAAAAAATGAAACTGGACATTTTAAAACTTTAAATTGGGTATTCATTACTTACATGTAATGCTTAATCTGAGTCGTCCAAAATTCGTGCTGCATCTGAGAAATAGAGGAGGTATTAATTCGAGGAAGGGGGTGCTTATAAACATTTTCACACAACGGGGATAATTATTCTAGAGAGGCAGTGCATTGAAGAAGCAGCTGCAATTCGAGGAATTACCGTATCCCTATGAGTTCTTTTCGTGGAGGCGCAGTGATGCAGTGGTTAGCCGTTGGACGTCAGACCTCATGGGTGGTTCAAGGCCTGGTCTCGGCCGTCGTGTTATTTCCTCAGACAAGAAGCTTTACTTCACATTGTCTTTCGCCACCCAGGTGTATAAATGGGTACTGGCGACATAATGTTGGGGTAACCATGGTAACCCTACGATGGGCCAGTGTCCTATCACGGGAGGAGTAGCAATATTCCTAGTTGCTTCATGCCCAGAACCGGGTTAAGCTCTGGTTGTGTGGGATTCCTGTGGCTCCTGTGCGACTTTACCCTACCTGTGCGTTATTTTAGAGCCTACTAACAGCAGGAAGTAATTGTTTGCTCTTGATTAAGTTGGTCTAGTTTCTGAAGTCGACTACAGTTTTATTTGTCTAATTCTTTGTTTTTTGTTTTTCATTTCCAAGAAAAATTTGTTGTGAAGTACTCCGAGAAAATGACGGCTTTCCCACCAGGCTTCAATGTAAGTATCATAGAGCCAGCAGTTTCTACAACAGGACAACCGCCAAGCGTATTTTTATGTTATTGTTAGTCAGTATATTTATCGCCACTGGACATATCTCATGTCCTATAGGAAAGCGTCTGTTAATCGAGAAACTCTCTTTACGTATATCCATAGCTTCGCGCAATTGTTTTTAGGTAAAAGTGACATTTTTTTCTAAAACAAACCCTAAGCTTAAGTAAGTAGCATTGAGAATTAGCAGCCAACAGTTAGTTTGAGTGAAGTTTTGTTTGTACGCTACAGATATGTATTATTAAAAACTGGATGACGGTATGAGATTTCTCACGTTTTGATTGGTTCCCAGGACACAGGTTCTCAGCTCATATCCAAGCTGTAGGAAAAATGAACGCATTAGCGACAGTATCAACTTGACAGATTTCAACTTGAAATAACTTTCTGAGTTTTAATACAAATGGTACGAATTTTTTCAATGTTGGCAATTTTGGCGGGAAATGACGTCAGAAAAAATCGGGAAATTTCGTTTTAAGTATTATGGGATATCTAATGACGGTTTCTGAAAGCACTTCCTACAAGGATCTCTATCCACTATCCACTCAAAATATATAACGTTTCAGTGAAACTCGACTTTTCCGCCATTTCTTTACCAAAAATAGCTCAAAATAGAGGGAAGTTTAAAGCTTAAAACGTTATTATTATCATTTGTATTTGGCGTGACAAAAGTTTTAGTGGCTTACAATTTCTATGACGTCAAAAAAGGTTCAAAATTGACTAAAAAGTAACCAATAAAACGCAGCAAAAAAATATGATCTTAAAACGGGACAATAGGGAGGAAAAGTTTCTGTAAAGTTGGGTCAAACTTGATAAACTTGAAAATTTGGGGAAATTTGCCTTTCAAAATTTAGTCACCATAAAAAAACATATTTCACTAACAAATACGTGTCGTTGTTAGTTGACTCTGACCCTCACCCAAACCTTCAAATCTTGCCCAAATTTCTCAATGATTTATCTGTTTGTGTTTCCTTGACATATATCAGATGACGGTGAGAGCAGAAGTCAAATTGTACAATGAAGAGGATATGGAGTTTTTCTGCGTTGAAGCTGTGGTTAAGAATTACTAAAATGTGTGTGTTCTACTGAGAGATGAAAATGTGGTTTTATCATCTGAGTTATTGAGATTAATTGGCCACCACAAAAAAAATATTTAAACAGCTCGAAACGTCACCTTTTAAATATTTTGAAAGGAGGATAATTTTCCTTATCAACTCAGTTGATAAGACCAAATTTTCATGTTTTAATCCTCCACCGACGCAGCACCACAGTCAGTTCTATAGAAACTAAAAAACCATTATTATTCATTTGTTCTACTGAGAAAAGCAATGGTAAATTAAAGGCACAAAGGCCTATGGTAGTTGTATAACTTAGACACGTTAACTGTTACTCTCACTCCAGAAACTGGAAATAAAAATAAATTCTATAATTTTTGAAATACGTAAAACAAAACAAAATTTTATTTCAAGAATGCAGTGACTAAGCACTTTCATTTGGTCACTGCACTGCAGGGTTTTATCTCCAAACTCATATAAACTAAGAACCACCTTGCACAGCGAAATAAAAAGTAACAAAGTTGTACTATAATTCTGAAGAGTTGTGAATTCTTGTCGAAAACTGGAAATTAGTAATCTTTTCGTTCTTTCTTTCTTTCTTTCTTTCTTTCTTTCTTTCTTTCTTTCTTTCTTTCTTTCTTTCTTTCTTTCTTTTTTTTTATCCTTTCTTTCTTTTTTTCTTTCTTTCTTTCTTCCTTTCTTCCTTCCTTACTTCCTTTCTTTCTTTCTTTCTTTCTTTTTTTCTTCCTTCCTTCCTTCCTTCCTTCCTTCCTTCCTTTCTTTCTTTCTTTCTTTCTTCCTTCCTTCTTATACGTTTCCCTAAATTTGTTACTCGTACGTTTTAGAAAGTTTTATTTTGATTACTTAAACCAAATTTTGGCTGTTGTATGCATATCACACAGAGATTCTTTATACCCTATATCGTGGTCTTCTTTATTATCTAAAATACTTTTTAAGAGATTTTCGTTTTTGCCTGCTGTTCCGATATTTGATTTTGGAACGTTCCTATGTGATAAAACGTGGAACCAATTGTTCCACATTAGCGTGTTCCTTTCAGGCTAGATAGGAACAAATTTTGATATTAAATAGGAACAAAATGTTCATGTGGAACTAAAAGAGAACTTTTTGTTCCGAATTGTAACCTGCGGGTGGAACGTATTGTTCCTAAATGGGCGGCTTAGGAATAAGTGTTCCTAACATTTTTGTTCCTCTTTTGACAACCTGTTCCTTTTCACTCTATTAGGGAACTGATTGTTCCTATTAATGAGTTCCTTTTTACTGGAGCTGTTCCTTTTTGCGGGAATGTGGAACATTTGTTCCTAATTACCTGTTCCGATTTACTTAAATTAGTTCCTATTTACGTAAAATAGTTCCCTTTTACGTAAAGTAGTTCCTCTTCACCATTTCTGTTCCTTTTTTTATTTCATTTCATTCAGTTATTCCATCTTAAAGGAAGGGTGCTTTTGAATATAAGTGATTGCGGGAATAACGTTTGTTCCCAGTCACATGTCTTGTCAAGTGCACTTGAGAAAAATGTTAGTTAAGTACGTATTGTTAGGAAAAATCGTGAAAAAGCACAATTTTAAGTATCTCCCCACTGTAAATTTAAGGCAATCAGATTTCTCAATTCCTAGGTACAATACAATAACGCATGGTAAACACTCTTTAAGCTATCTAGGCCCAAGGTTATGGGGAAAATTATCTATAGCTGATAGATCAGCAAAAACGTTGAATGCTTTTAAAAACAAGATTCGTAAATACGACATAACTCTGTTAATGGATGATGGTTGCAAGGATTGTACCCTCTGCTCATCATAACAATACAATTTTATCATTTTCTTTTTTTAAATTTTAGCTTTTATTATCATTTAATAAATTGTTAGCTTTATATAAATTTTAAATATTAAATATATTTTAGGTTTTAGATTAATATTAGATATTTTATACTTTTTTATGTGTCCCCAAATTAGTATGGGTTTACCCAGGCTATAAGGTCTTTTGACACTTAAATAAAGTTTCTATCTATCTATCTATCTAATGGTGATAATGGCGGGCAAGCAGGGGCAATTTGTGGCAAGCATGGGCACGCATGAGCAAGCAAAGGCAATCATGAGCAGGCATGGGCAAGCATGGGCAAGTAGGGGCAAGTTATGGCAAGCATGGGTACGCATAGACAAACATGGGCAAGCATGAGCAGGCGTGAGCATGCATGGGCAAGTAGGGGCAAGTTGTGACAAGTTTGAATATGCATGATGACTTCATTGTTCACAGTTGATTTAAACAAACGTGCGCGCTACTCAAACGTTAATCTACTTGAAACATGAGTAAGAAGAGTAAGCTTGACTGGTCTAATTTTGATGGCGCATTGCCCAAACCAAAACGGCTTCACTTGGAAAAAGACGAAGCAGATCGTTTGTATCACTGACCAATAGAAGTTTGTGAACACGAAGGATTTCAAAGTCAATGTGGCTGTAGGAAACACGTGAATAACAAGCACAGATGGTTCTTTTATTTTGACCCGGTCTGCAAGAAGCGAAAAGCTCGTCGGTGCAAGTGCCAAAGAACTTATCGGTAACAGACAAAGATGACGACGTATCGCGCGTAACGGCAAAACAAGCCGTCAGAGCATTAATTCCTTCATTTTCAGTCTCTGGCCAAATTGGCGAAACATTCACAAATTGGTCGACTGGAAGTGGCGGTGGTTACAAGAAAGATCGTCCAGCTCAACAGATTGTGAATAGATGCTTTAAATTTCTCAAGTTTTGCTGCGAAGACGAGGATGAGTCGACCTTCGAGGTGATGGACTTCAGCCTGTGTTCCCCAAATCTGTTGTTCAAGTTCATTGACTATCTGCAACAAGAATGCAAGCTCGGCCATGGTGGACGATTGGGCTACATAGATGCTCTTTCTGAATTAATCGATTTCAGAAAAATTAATGGCGCATCAGATGCAGTTCTTCGAAAATTATCCGCGACAGAGTTGTACCTGAATAGAGCGCGCAAGACAGTGGACACATGATCTAGACATCGAAACGCTAGAAGCAAGAGGGCACTGGGCAACGATGGAGGAATTGTTGCAAGTTGTAACCTTTCATTTGCCCCGCTACGAAAATACCGTCAACATGTGTAAAACCAGTCCGGGGCAAGTCAACCCATCGGACCCAACATTTGCGACAAAATTTGTAGCCGTGTATCTTTTCATTAAGGTGTAAGGATCGCGCCCTATGACTTATCAGTACCTGACAGTCGACATGGTTAGTGCAGCGAAAGAAAATGGAGGATTCATCGATCAGAAAACGTTCAAGACTGCCAACAAGTACGGATTTGACTCGTTGATTCTGACCAATACAAGCATGCAAGTACTCGATGGGTACATCACTTTCGTAAGACCCATGCTAAAACCCCAGTGCGACTTTGTTTTGGTCACGAGAAATGGAGGCCAACACAGCAAATTGGGGGACGTCATGAGCAAATTGGTCTTTGACGCAATTGGAAAATACGTTCATCCTACACGTTATCGTCAAATTGTCGAAACGCAAAGCCTAAACCTGCTCACTAGCGAAGAGCAAAGAATTTTTTCAGAAGACCAAAAACACAGCTCTGCTGTTGCCAAAGTTCACTATCAAAAGCAGAGATCGCGCGAAGTTGCTGTGAAGGTCCACGAGTGTCTACAAAAGTTACAAGGTACTAAAGGATCGGAGGTGGATGAGGACGTTAACGCGAGGTTTCGCGTTTCAAGTTCAAGTTCAAGTTCAGCTTCACGTTTAGTTGAAACCGAACAGGAGAAAAGCTCGCCCCCGGAAGAGGAAGTCCCACCCACGAAGCGTTTGTGCATCCGTAGAAAAGTTCGTCGGGTTTTGAAATTCACAGAAGAAGAGGACGATTTTCTAAGAAAGGGGATAACAAAGCACGGTTTTGGACAGTGGACGGCTATTCTAAGAGATCCCGATTTCAAATTTCAAAACGGAAGGATGGCCGATTTATTAAAAAAGAGGGCTGAACTCAAGTTGCTTTCAAATGGAAAAATGTGAACCGCTTTAAAGCACTGTCAATAAAGAAAAGCCAATTGGCTCAAACTAAGGCAATGATGCACAACTAGTAATGCACTGTTTGAAGAACTTTTACTGTTTTCTTTGACACTAAACATACTCTCAAACGTTCACACATCTAGCTCACGTAATGGTCAAGATAATCAGAAAAAAAAACTGAAATTACATAGAAGTTTCTGATTGAACTACTTTTGACTGTGAAAAATAGTTCTGAATGGAATTACACAGTTTCTTTCCTGCGTTTCCCTTCTTGGAAGCAGACTTTCTTCTCTTTTGGGAGGTCGAGTAAGACTGTGCTGGAGCCGTGTTGCTGATCTGCGAACGAGGAAGTGACGTCATGCAAAGGATGGCCTCGTCATCGCTGCTCTTTCCTTTATCTGACGGGGCTGGTGACGATCGTGCTGGAGCTGTATTATTAATTTGCGAACGAGGAACCGGCGTCATGAAAAGGATGGCCTCGTCGTCACTGCTCTTTCCCCTATCTGATGGGGGTGGTGCAGATTCCTCGCCGTGTTCGCTGTCCACTTGTGACAACTCACCAAGTTCTTCTACCGTTGGCAAGGTCTGGAAGAGGCTGGTTACCAGATGTCGGTGTTCTTTTTTCAAGAGGCCTAGAGCGATGCACGCTCGCTTCCTTTCTTCCAAGGCGATCTTGCAGCCAATTGAGCCAAGATTACGATGATGATTCTTGAGCTTGTCTTGGAGCACTTCCTGATAGGATTCGAGAGATGCCTTCTTTTCTCCATCGAGGTCTGTCGACAGAAGAGCGATCGTACAATCGTGCAAATCTTTTTCCGTTGATTTTAACCACGGCGCTTCAAATGCTTCTCTGGCTCTCTTTCTCCTTGCCTCGAGTTCCTCTTTGAGAGATTTCTGTTGGAAGGCAGCCAGATCGTTTACTATTGGGTGGGCAGTGGATCTTCGCCATCTTCCGGTAGCAATAACACATGTTCTCTTGTGACTCCACGGGTCATGAAAGACGCTGCCTTTGTTCATGGGCCTTCTTGTTCAAGTCTTGTAATCTTGCGTTTTCTTCGAGACGAGTTTCCAAAATTCGAGTAACTTGGCGGTGTCGCAGGGACATCGGCGAACACTGATCGATTATTTTCCGCAGAGCAATTATACTCAGAACTTCGTTCGAGTCATCATGATCTTCGCTGCTGCTGTCTCGAGCTTCCATGGCATCTCCTATGTCTCGTTCTTCTTCCAAGGAGTCTGACAATTCATCTACCAATGACATTGTCCTTAGGGTTTCTTTTTCAGTCTCTGCAAGGATGCCATCAGCATTCTCCATCTTTTGGTCGTCATCTTCATCCGAGGTCTCAGAAGTGTCTTCTTCATCATGTGCTCGACGTGCGTTTGCTGCCGCCCAAACGACACATTCCATCGGGTGTTTTCGAAGCCATTCAGTGGCTCTTTTCTTCGGGGATGAAAGGCTTTTGAAGGTGTAATTTCGTAGCCTTCGATCCATCGCAGGCTGGTCTTCCGGCTTGAACTGGAGTTTTTGTTGTGCTGTTATCAGCATAGGACAGCGGTTGATGAAGGATTTCGCTGTTCGATACTTGACATCGCACGCAGTGTAGCCTCCTTGGGTTAGGATTTTCCAGTCGTCGATATCCATTGTTGACGTTGACGCTTCGTCAATAGAGATGACAGGCAATTGACAAACGCTTTGACTTCGCACTTATAAGAGTAAGTGAATTTGGCTTTGGGAACCTTTTTGAAAATCTTCCCTCTAAACAGGGCGTACTCAGTTCTTTTCATCGCGATTGCTATATCGTTTATTAGCACCGTCAATTTGTCCGACAGCCTTGGTTCTTCTTTCCCGGGCGTGAACGTTCAAACCAAACTGATGGATTACTAACTTTGCGTCTGTAAGCTTCACAACAGCGACTTGTAGAATTTCGCAAAAAGACGGATTTACGAGGCAAACTCTGGCTGTGCTCTCTGTACCACAATCGTCATTTTCTAGCAAATCAGCATCCCCCAACAAGTTTTCCACTTCATCTCTGAAGCAATGTTCGTACGACGAATTGACCAGTTCCTGAATCATGGGGTTCTTGTGATCTTTCAGCACCTTGTACAGTTCTTTCATTGCGACCGACTCTTTCTCTTCGTAACAGGGTACCTAAGTGTAAAATTATTAAACAATCAATTTTCACTGGTAGTTAATGATACAAATTAAAGATATGTGAATCGATCATCTTCCATAGGTGATGCTATTGCAAGGAAAGCCGTAGCAAATCAACCAATATGCGTATAGATCAGTTTGGCCATCGGAAATTCAATAGGGCGATCTTTGCTTACGTCATTGTTTACATTTTGTCTCAGCATACGAATTTACGTAGAGAAGACATTGTGCTAAATACGAATTGACTTCAACAGTTGAAAGAGCTTGTTAAATTTAGTAATCTACCCAATTTTTAGCTCTTTGCATGTAATATTTAAGAAAAGATCAGCTATTCAAAACTGCAAAATTGCTGGGTGGCAAAAGCGCTAATGAGCCCATACATTCTTAGTAAAATTTTGAGTTTTGAAAACAGCATTGCACAAAGAGTATTTAGTATATCGGGTTCAAATTTCCAGAGAAAGCTAATTGTGCTATGCCCTTTCAATATTCAGAGTTGATTTTGTTGTAGCTTGATTAGAAAATGATGCACATATGCCAATGAGGCAAAAAGTGTAAACAAAGATCGCCCTATAGTCGCGCTCTATACCAGCCTGTTGAGTTCAGTTTGCAGGCTCCTCTCGATGTGCTCATATCTTTCAACGACTTTTCGAGATTATTTCTTTGATACATTTTGTTATTCATTTCTAAGATATCTATTTATGGGATGCCCTAAACGAAACCATAGATTATGTATTTTCTTTGCGAACATGCTTAAGGTCTTATCCCGTTTCTGAGAACGTTACATTAAAATTGATGTACCTGTTTAGCTATGGTTTCCACGCCGCAATCCAAAAGGGCACGGTGGATGATGAGTGGGTTTGCGGGCGCACCGTTTGGTGTGGTTAGCGCTATCCAGAAGTTTAGAGATGGACGCAGTTTTTCATCTATTACTGTCGGGTGATTTGAAAGCCACTCTTGACTGGTGGTGCTGGCAACTTGACTTGAAGTTATGCCTTCGTCATTGATCTCTTCGCTCGCTTCTTCATCTCTGTTTGCTTTCTTTTTTCCTCGATTGTTATGGTGGCCTTGTGCACTTATGGCACTAAAGAAAAATGCCACGTTCTTTATTGCTGTGAAAAGTACAAAACGATTGAAATTCATAAGCCACGGAACCTCTATCAAATAATAAGTGCGAGAGAGCATTAGGAACAAACGCTTACCATAAATTGCCTTGTCGCAAGCTTCCCTTTTTTTTAACTACGTCATTCCATGCTCTTTGTAAGCCCTCTTCGGTGACTGCGCAAACGCATTTTGCGCTAACAATGGAACATTTTCCAACGACGATCGGACTTATGTAGCATAAGGCTGCACTCTTGATGGCTTGACTGTTTAGCTAACGACAAGGATGTCTTGTCTGTACATGTTGCCACTGATTTAGCGAGAAATGAGTGTTCCGCTTTTATACGAAACGAATTAGTCCTAATTATCCCCCGATGATTTCATAGCGACCGACAAAAGGATTTGAACTAAAAATAGCGTCTTCCTCTCGTGTTCACCGCATTAATTTCCGTAATTAACTATTATCTTTCTTGATAAGAAGAGCCAAATTAGTAGTCAAATGCGATTACATCATTTCAAGTTCAAGATCACACTACCTCCTACAGAAATGATGGTACATCACACAACGGGAAACAAATGGCTTAATTGAGAGGCTTTGACTTATACTCTTTGGTGAAATAAACCGATTGCAAGAAAAGTCTTTCATTTGACATACAAAACTGTCCCAACTATCCCCCGATGATTTCATAACGACCCATGGAAGGATTTGAACTAAAACTAGCCTCGTATTGTCAAGTAAATCGCATTTATTTCCTGAAACCATTATTTTCTTGACAATGAGAGCCAAATAAGCACCCAAGTGTGATTGTATCACAGCAAGCTCAAGATTAAGCTGACTAGAGCAATAATGGCACATCGCGCAATGAAAAACAAACGACTTAATCAAGAGGTCCCGAATTTTTGCCGACTTAGTCTCTTTCCTCAGGAAAATTTATCACAAGGAAAATTCAAAGCGATCATCTCACCAACAGCCAATTGTTGAAACTGTTTCTAATGTTTCTGAATTGAGCAAAACGGAAGGTAATATCGACACATGAATGGAAAACTGTTTTAAACAAGAGCGTATTTAAAAGGAAATTACCAGCGCGTCTTTATATGAATTTCATTTCTTCCGATCCTTCTGTACTTAAAAAAAAAGAAATAATGATAGCAGTTTGTGAAACGTCTCCAATAATTAAACAATAAAACTGCTTTTCAGATGCCGTAAAATTCATAAAATCCACCATTGCTACATAAAATATCAAGTGAACTGCATATCAAATATTATTTATTGAATATCCGGTACATTTCCGCAATACCCGCGCAATCCGTACCACATACAGTCTTTTAGAGAGGGTTTGATCTTCCAGTTTGACATGGCAGTTGACGAAATGACATGATTTTCTAACAACGGTGAATTTCACGGATTTTGCGGAAATCTTATTAAGCACTTAATATAAATATTTATATAATATACTTGCAGTTTAAAAAAGAAGTATTAAATATTAAGATATCTTACATCTCCGCAATATCCACGCAATCCGCCCTATATAGATTTTTTAGAGAGGGTTTGAACTTCCAGTTTGACATGGCAGTTGGCGAAATGACATGATTTTCTAAAAACGGTGTATTTCGCGGATTTTGCGGAAATCTTATTTAGCACTTAATATATATATATATATATATATATATATATATATTGATCTAATATACTTGCAGTTTAAAAAAGAAGTATTAAATATTAAAATATCTTACATCTCCGCAATATCCGCGCAATCCGCCCTATATAGAGTTTTTTAGAGAGGGTTTGAACTTCCAGTTAGACATGGCAGTTGACGAAATGACATGATTTTCTAACAACGGTGGATTTCACGGATTTTTCGGAAATGTAAAATAGTGTAAAATATCTCAGTTAGCAAGTAAATGCGCGTGCACCGCGCCATAGAGCAATAGAGGATCATTCTGGGCCTTTTTCTTGTGTTTCCTGGTCTACAAGAACTTCTTTAAAAAAAATGCCCTTAAAACCAGTTTTCACGTTCACGAGAAACAAAAAACAGGAAAAATCTAATGCTTTTCATTTGCCTTGTTACAACCACCGACTAAACGCAGAACAAAATGGCAAGTTTGAGAGATAATTTACAAAAGGCACGAAGGAACACAAATTCTGGGAAACGATCTCTCTCTCTCTCTCTCTCTCTCTCTCTCTCTCTCTCTCTCTCTCTCTCTCTCTCTCTCTCTCTCTCTCTCTCTCTCTCTCTCTCTCTTTCTTTCTTTCTTTCTTTCTTTCATTTTCTCTCTCTCTCTCTCGTTCTTTTTTTCTTTCCAAGAATCGTGGAGTATTTTGTCACGTACATGTAATACATGATGAAATGGCGAGCAGTGATTGTTTTGTAGCAAGCTAAAACCGTTGTTTAAACGAAAAGAAGACACTAAAATCACTTTTTTACACGACAAAATGCTCCAAGATTTTTGAAGTATTTTGGCAACCTTGTCCAGGAGTTTCTAAGCCCGCTCCTCCATTTTGAAAGCGAAAAAGGTCCTGGGGGCGTCAGGTTGGTACTGGCATGGCTTAACAAAAAAATTGTTTCCAACCGCTACAAAAGGGACTTACACACGGCAAGCACTAACCCTAACCCTAACCCTAACCCTAACCCTATAACATAAGCCATTTCACCAAGACAAACACGTCAGACAAAAAGGCTACAAATTGTTAAAATTGAAAGCATGGTCAGTCCTTACTCAGAAATCGCGGAAATAATATACATAGATAGGCTGAGCCTAACAGCGTCGCTCTCTGAACAGAAAGCCGATGATAAACTTAACTGAGGTGAAAGGTCGGAATCACAAGAATTAAGATTGACGACCGGACTATTTTTCAATTTTAGCAATTCTCAAAAACAGAATTACGCGACCGTCTGCACAGTACATGTACACCGTACAAAAGTTCACAAAAACAACTTTTTCTCCGTCTAGATAATCTGGTACGACTACTTTCCGAATAAGATACACCTGTTGCGTATCAAAAATTGCCCGAGAAACTGATTTGGAAATCAAAATTGCAAAAAATACACCAAACATATTTGCATATTGAAGTTAGAACTATAAAATCCAAGTCTTGTTTTGTTTACGTAAAATCGCTTTTCAACGTATGTAATGAATGAACAAACACATAAAAATGGACAATACAATCTTCCTTTGAAAAATTTTATTCAAATGTCTATAAGTTTATGTTTAAAAGCAAAACACGAACCATTTATAGCGCATCGAGGCCGAGCTGTCTTCGGTGAAAGAAATCAAAACTTCTAAAGAAGAAAAGGTCAATCACAGATTGATATTAACATAAATTCCCATCGAAAAATATATGTATTTTGTTTTACCTTTAAGTCCCTCGACTGCTTGGAAATTCTTTAAATCTCCGCTACTTCAGTTCTGAAACCCGAAGTGACAAACATCTCCCCGTATTGCTCCCACATTGATAAAAACGTATGACTGAGTTCCTCGAAGCAAGATTTTATCCCTGAAAGCACTTCTTTTTCCACTATAGCGGCTTCTGAGTATTCCTTTAACCCTCGGATTAATTAAGATTAGCACATGCCGTTTTCAGTAGCTGTTCGTTCACCCTTAAGACACATTTTGGTAAAGATTGGCGACAACCGGTTGCTATGGTAACGAGATATGACGTCATAAGTGACATGAGGTCAACCCATTTTTGAATGAAAATGCGCGTTTTTTCCTCTTTGTCACCGAAAAACATATAAAATGCTACCAAAAGCATCAAAATGTTTAATTTTATGTTATTTAGCAACTCTTGCAAACAATATTTGCATTTTTCGCATTTTCCCGATAAATTTGAATTTTTAGTCAAATCCAAGATGGCGGCCATTTTGGATGACGGCACGGACACCCAGCAGCGCCACAACCTATTATATTTACCTTGTCTTGTAGAGCACATCGCGAGCTATCTATTAGATGTAAAATATTTCCGAAACATTGCAACATCTCAAATACCCAAGGGGGGCTGAAACACCCCCCCCCCCCCCCCCCCCCTTGTACCACGGTGGGGGTATAAGTTTGCGTGTATGTCCGAGGGTTAATTAGCATCCCTGTATTGAGTAGCAAACCGCGAAAAATACCGGAAAATAACGACTTTAATTTACACGGTTTTCTCAACTTAGTAAACACAGCAAAACATCAAAGTGTTTACCGAGCTGACGTGACATTCAGCCGTGTAATCGCGCGAAAAACAAAGCCTCGCTTTTGTTTCAAAATTGCTCAGATCCCGGATGTTGTGTGGCGTCATACGCGCATGTATTGCAACGTCATACGCGCCCGCGAGCTAGCCCTGCCCAACGGCGGCGGGCGGCGGGCACACGGACCGACGCGCCCGCGAAACATTCCGCTAGCCATGACCATGAAAAATGACGGGCATAGGTTCTATGAGTATGGGGCTCTGCGAGCGGGCCTTCGGCCCACGAGAGCTCCGCTAAAAACATGTGATATCATCCGTTGGTGGCATGGGAAATGGTTGGGCGAACTATGTGCCTAAATTGGTGGAAATGAATATATGCCGTTTAACTGGTATTTGATTACGTTCGGTTGTATTGGCAGATTAACAAGCTCTAAAAAGTGAAATGTAAATATGTATTTGCTAGTAAACGACCAAGTTTGGCATGTGATGAACAAATTATGATTATAATTATACGATGGACCGTGGCTAAATGTTTGTTGGTCCTCTTTTTTAGCACATGTTATGTCATAAATGTTTGTGGATTAAAGGTCTATACAAGGCTTTTAGAGGCCACATTAGTTCAGGCATTTTCAATGATTTGCCATCATGATTTCCTTCATATTCTTAAATCAAGAAGTTAAACAGAAATGAACAAAAGTAGTGGCGTGCCAACCAAGACATAATAACTAAAGAATTAATTAAAGGCTTTCACAAGTATTAGTTTCATACATGAGTAGTACTTACGAGCCGTTAAGTATTTTCTAGTTCGAAGCGCAAATCACTTATCATGCGTATTTAATCTCACTGAACTTGTTGACTTACTGAGTTAATTTATTACAAACCAAGACAAGCCACTTATTTACTGCTAGGAAAGGTAAGTCCTGATCCTTTGAAATAATGATTGCAAAGGATATAAATTGCATGAGTGCTACACAAGGAATTATTAGAAGTAAAAATTTAGCTTTTGTTTTCCTTTCTTCGAAACGAAGTTCGTCTAACACTACCACAGCACAAAATAGGAACTTTTCAGGGAAACATAACCTGTTAGGCAGTATCATTTATGCGGTTAAATTTAGACAATGGCCCGTTCTTATGTGGAAACGGTCTTGCTTTTAAAGATTCCATCATAGTGTGCTCGCTTTTATCTCGGTTATTCTACTTTCGTAGCTACCAAAACAACAACGAGCTGTAAAACTATAAGAGGCTTATCCGTAATGCAGTGTTTGAGCGGCAGAAAAACCACCTTGATCCGAACCTTGAGTAGTATCAACAATCCAGAAAAATATTATTCGATTGACTTAATATATATTACTAACTTGCATTAAAGGGGAAGTATCACGGGGATTTCGTGTCATTTTTAAAAGCAACAAAATAATATTGTATGATCTGAAACCGAAAAATAAAGCTCCAGTGGTGTGATAAATGATCACAAAATATATCAAAACTGCTGATGAGTGTCTCTAGCCACTGACGGACTGGGTCTCAATGAATTGCAACTTGAAAAAAATTAGCCTAATTTTTTTCAAGTTTCCACATTTTCGTCTCCAAAATGGGTTAGAACAGGGCATGATTTGTTCCTCTTTAAGGAATTGGTTGATTTCACTCTCCTAGTGCTTTAGTATTACTTTGAAAATAACTGAAAGGTATTGTGAAATGGCTATGACCAAAACAGATCAAAATTCCCGTGATACTTCCCCTTTAAGCTGGGAGAAATTAAAACATTTTTGTTTCTAAGATTTCTAAAGTCTTGATATGTTCACTGTATATAAGGACAATGCAGATAAAGGGTTATGTTTACTGATAAAATCTTAAAATAAATAATGGGCTTCATCAGCCGATGGCAAAGAGCACCTCACTACAACAAAAAAAAAAACTCGCCTAGGCTTGGCTCAATTTCGTGTGAGCAAAAAATGCGCCATTCGATTTGCAATAGCACGGAAGTAACTAATGAAACTTCGTGGTTCAACAGTCTATAAATCTGACTTAAATCACACACGAACAAATAACAAGCAAACATACATTAATTTATGAATAAAGGGGTTAGTTTCTAAAGAAACTTTGGTGCTTCGTCGACCTCGTTTTTCCTTTCTGTTTTTTCTCTTTTCTGTTGTTTGATCCTTTCTTTTTATTTTAGCAAATATAGAATGTTTTCACATGACGTCATAAAAATTATAAAATCTAAAGTATACATCCTACAAAGCTGTTTCTAACATGGCATGTGGATACCAGTGTTACTATCTTTTACAAAAAGTTTCAAGATTTAACGATGTTTCGTTTTCGATTTATATAGGTTGTAAATGTGTCACGCAATTCGTCACGCTATTTCAGATAAGCCGTGAAAATAAACAAAATTGAACTGGTTGAAAGTTATTAATGAATTATAGATGCTTAAAAGCCGATTTCATGCTTCTTATAGTGAATACAATATTTTGTGATAAGATTTTTGGTGTTATTAAGACTTTAAATTTTTGGCCGCCGTGTTGGTGTCCCTAATTGGGACTAACTAATAAAGACTTTTGTTGTTGTTGTTGTTGAGAGTGAAATTGAGCAAGAAAATTTGTTTTTATCAACTGAGTTGAAAAGGTAAATTGGTCATCGTGATAATATTCAAAAGCTGAGACGTTACGAGCGCCAGTCCTTCGTCAAAGTGGAGTTCGAACCTAACAGCAAACAAGCGCAGGCACGAAACACCGTAAAGCAGCCGTGTGTGAAACAACAACAACAGCAAACATTTAATCAAATTGCTTTTTGAGCTATCTCTTGTAAGTTTTTCCCAACATGTAAAAACGAGAACACATTAAGGGTGCGTTTCTTTTGGAAAATCCAAGATCGGATAAAAAAAATCCGGATCATTTGGATTTTTCGTTGCAAAAGAAACAATAATCCAAGAAAGGATTATTTTCCAAAAACGAGCCCGCAACGACAGCGGTATCACGGAGAAAATTTTAAAATGGCCGCCAACAATGCTGCACGTTTATTGATCTTTTTCGATTCAATTCTCGGCGATTTCCTTTATGATACAGCGGTAAACCAGCGGAGTGAAGACGAACTCTTTCTAGCCTTGTTGGCAAAGGAACAGGGAATAAAGATAAGGGTTAGAACTTTACTTCGAAAATGTAATACCGTGTTATTGTGCAGAAGACTTCCGTAGTCATTTCCATATGTCACGGCATACTGTATCTGTCCTAGAAATTCTCTTGGCTACACGTGGAGCCCTACCACATGCAGTACACCTTAGGGAAGATGAGGGCCGCCCATTTTTGCATTTCAAAGCTTGGGTGGGGTCCTCAGGTACATGTCTCATTTGCCACTAGACAACTTATAAAAATTAAACATTTTATTCATTGACATTTTGTCTGAAACTACAGTGAATCAACAATAATAATAACAAGGAAAAGCTAGTCCGTAGAGGGTGTAATTGTTTTTAAATACAGAAACAGAAATACAAAAGTTAAATGGAAAATTTGATTTTGGAGTACCCATTCTGGTCATAACAACTGCAACAACCACAAAACGTTTAAGGTCTCCGTTTTCTAACACAACATATGCGACGCTGAAAAGTAAAGCAAATGCGAATATCAGAGATCAACATGTTATCTTTCAAATTCTGTGTGGAAGAGTAATTAACAAGTGTTGTTTTTATAATTTTGCCTTTAAAGGTCCTTCAGTGTCGAACATTGTAAGGTCAATTATTTTGTGTTCACTTAGCTTTTTCAAAAACATTCAAAAACCTGTTCATAAAATCCATTCTTTCTTTGTGCATTTCATCTAGCTTCCTTACTCTTTCCTCCTCTTCTTCTTTCCTGTTTGCTGCAAATTCTTTGAACATGACAACCAAGTCAGTCTCAGCTGTTCTTTCTCTTTGCTGGACTTATTTTCTTATTCTTCCGTGGAGAAGCATCTTCATCATCACTTACCACGTCAGCCACTTGAATCGTTTGCTTTTTCCCTCTTGCAATAAGCCCATCGACATTACTACATTCTGCCTGTGGCTCTATGGAATCATCCTTCGAGTAAATATCATGCAGCTCGTCGTAATAAACGCATTTTCTCATTCTTCCGTTGCCACTCTTTTTGTTTTGATCGACGCATGCCACATAACTCCTCTTTAGGTTTTTCATCTTCTTATCGCACATTTTCGCGGTGCAAGAAACTCCACTATTGTTTAGATCCCCGCTTATTTCTTCCCAAACCGTCTTATTCCTTACGTTTATGTCCTTAAACTTTTCTATTTTCTGGCAGTTGAAGCATTTCGGATCGCGACCGGCGAGCCTTTTGTTCAGTTTCTGAAATCTCTGACAATTCAGATATTTCACTCGCTGAAGAGGATGGTCCTGTACATGGACTTGAGCTAACAGCGAGCGAAGGCTGTCGCGAGGCAAAAGGAATTGGATAAGTTGAGTCTTGCGGGGCGAAGGCAAAAGGCGCTGGCTGCGGAGTTTTGTACCAGCAGCATGACAGGTTGCTTTGTGCTGCGAAGAAATATAAAAAATTATTTTCACCAAAGTACTTATAAAATTGATAAAGCCGGTTGTTAATAATTATTATATCTCACCTTCTCCGACATGGATCATATGGATTTATGATCCGTTTTTGAACTGTTGTAAAGAAACGTAAAATCCGTTTTGGGATTAAAAATCTGGATTCGGATTTTCCAAAAGAAACGCACCCTAAGTCTGAGACCACGAGGAGACCAAAGGAAGAATTGTTGAAACCGAACATGCACAGTGGACTCTACTGAACAAATTGATCAATTTCCTCCTAAAACCTCTGCCAATCCTCATTTTGCCTGTCATATAACAAAAAGCAGTAATTGTCTACCTTGTCCCACCGCTAACAGCATGAAATTTCTTTCCAGCTTCTCGTATGAGCCCTAAACGTATCCATTTGCAATAACGTGCAATATATATATATATATATATATATATATATATATTCCATATTATATAGTCTTTCCTCTGGTTCTTGATTACAATCCAATTTTGCCCGACATCCGAAACGTCATTAGGAAGCACCTTTATTTATTACATTCCTCACCTATTATAAATGAAATTTTTCCAGCTAAATCTATTTTTCCAGCTTATCGCCGAACCAAAAATCTCAAAGAAATTTAAGCACCATCTAAATTTCGGTCTGCTACGGATGTAAATTTTAATGTAGAAGAGGGGGGTTGCTTTAAATGTGGCAAAAGATGCGACCTTTGTAAAAGATTTTTACTTCAAAATTCGAAATTCCAGAGTTCTGCCACAGGTCGTTATTATTCTATTCGCCAAAGTATGTCATGTTCATCTAAAAATGTGATTTATTTGGCCACCTGTAATAAATGCAATTTGCAGTATGTAGGTTCTACATCCAGCGAATTTAAAGTCCGATTCAGAAACCACAAATCTAGCATGCTTAATAATAGGAGAACTTGTGAATTGGCGGTACATTTTAATAGTTCTGAACATGACATTTCACAAATTAGCTTTATTCTTATCGAACAAATTAGATCATTCCATATCATATATATATTTTAATAATATTTTTATATATTTTTTATACATATTTTATATTTATTTTTTTATATATATTTTATATTTATTTTATATATATTTTTATAATAATATTTTAATATATATTTTTTAATATATATATATATAATATATATATATATATATATATATATAATATAATATATATATAGCGATTAAATGTTTTTGAACTAGTCCGACTCCAGCAATTCATCTTTATTCACAGCTCTGGTTCTACCATCGAGCACTTTTATAGCAGATGAAGTCTTCAGTTTTACCACTGGTAGTCATATAATATATATATATATATATATATATATATATATATCTAACAGTTATTCATCTCGGCCTCGCCGAATATCAGCTGATATATATAACCAACGAGGCGCCGCGCCGAGTTGGTTATATATCAGCTCATATTCGGCGAGGCCGAGATGAATAACTGTTTTAGTAAATTTTCAAACACTCAAATAACCGGAAATTGGAAAAAAATATATTTCCGCTCCAAAAAAATACATGACTGTCACGTCAGCGAACAAGTGTCACATGGTCGCTTCACAAATCGAAAGCGAGTAAATGCTATAAGCAGGCGGCGAGATCGAGAAGAATGTTTCTTTCAAAAGTAGTTTCCTTCAAAATAAGATCGAGAAGAATGTCAAAGTTTCCTTCAAAAATAAGTCTTAATCGGACTGGCAGAAATGGTTATGGATTTGAACATAACAATTGTAGAAATTATACTGCGGACGAGGAAAGATTTGCCCGCCACGTGCACGTGCCACGTTCACGTGCCACGTGCACGTGCCATTTTTTTCCCGCGACGAGGAAAACAATTTTTTTTCGAGTAATTCGTCATCATTTTTCCATATTTGGGCAAATTAACCAATAACGACTCAGATCGGTAGCGGTGGGACCAATCAGAAATCTAGAAAATCATTATCGCGAGGTAAAAATGTACTATATATATATATATATATATATATATATATATATATATATATATATCGTGTTTTCATGATATGGCCAAGGGCGCTTTACTTTAAGTTTACTTGAAATAGGAAGAAAAATCGCCAAAAGTGATAAAAACAAAGAAATATTGACTAAAGAGACAAAATAATGCCTAAAAAATGACACTTTTGGAAATAAGGTTGGGAATGTTTTTTTTTTAACGGGACAGTGTCTCTTTAAACCCCTTATAAATTATAGAATAATACAAGTTATTAATCTCGACGTCCTATAGCTGACGGGGACGTTTTGAGAAAAAAAAAACCCGATGAATCCATCGAAGTTGTAAGCTATTTTTTTCTGATCACGCGGCACACCAAATATGGAACAATTGAAAGGGATACCCTGAAGTCAAAATAATGCATAATTGAAGATTTTCGTAGCAACGGCTTTGTAGTTAAGATAACGTCCCCACCCCCGTCCAAAAGGGATAACCCACTGTTAAAAAACAACATAATTTTGCCGATGTTAAGTTCTTTAAGGCTAACAGATATCTGTTCTAAATATTATAGGGATAAGGCCTAACGCACTCACCCTGGGGTCCATCTCAATCCATCCATCAATCCATCCATCAATCAATCCTTTAATTTCATCAAAAAAATCCATCAATCAATAATACAGTAGACTCCCGCTGTCTAGAAAACCCGCTATCTCGATTCCCCCGCTGTCTCTTTGGTTGTGCCTGCTGTTTTTCAGTCATTTACTACTGCCTATCTCGAACTCGGTTTTCTTGAATCTCTCGCTATCTCGAACAAAGTGCGACTTCCTTCCTCTTAAACGGTAGTAATTATGGCGTTAAGTATTAAACGACAACAGGACATAATTGATTATGTTCGCTGGAAGGAGTATCTGATGATGTCCAAAAATGACATAAAGTATACAGTTCCACTTAACAGTACAGTCATTACACTGTACTGTATTGCAGAACAGTAATTCGTTTTTTTAAACCTTCATTTTCACTGCACGATGCTCTAGGTTAATACTAACAGTATTCGTTGTAACAACAACAACAACAACAACAACAACAACAAAAGTCTATTTTCAAAAAACAGTTACATTTTAACTGCCCGCGTTTAGCAAAGGCTATTCTAGGCGGGCAGATTAAAGAAAAGTACACGGAGAACGTTATAACTTTTTACAGTTAGAAAGTTTAGAATAGATAGATAGTCGTTTGCGTTTATTTCCTGAAAACAGTCGTAATTGGGTAATGGCTACAGTTTTACTGATCTTTGTATGGAAGGCAATGTTTTATTTTTTTCTTAAAGCATGTTTTGTTCCGCGCTTAACTAATGAGAAAAAAATAATGTAAACAGTATTGATCGCTAATATTGAATAAAGAGATCTTTACGGCAGATGCAGCGCACCAACAGGTTAATGATTTGCATACTGTTCTACGTACTGTAGTTCAGTTTGTTAAAAGTTACGAAATTTGACAACACCCTCGATATCTCGAATCCGCTATCTCGAACACGTTTTCGTTCCTCTTGAGAGTTCGAGATAGCGGGAGTCTACTGTAGTTTAATTGGCAGAGATTTTATGGACCTATGATATCATGGGTGTTTTCAGCTTTTTGCATCATTTCTATTGTCAGGTCTCGCATTCGGCGTCAGGTATTAAATTAGATAATGGCTAGAAGTAATCTTCATCTGCTGACTCTCCTGCTCATCCTACTGTACTGTGCCATCATGACTGTTAAAGGTTCGCCCGCGGGATTGGAATTCAAAAGCTTCAATTTGTGCGGTAAGATACTGTGGCTGCTTGTAAAAAGGCAAAAATTAATTGATTCTCAACGCCCCCGTCACTTGTTAAAATTTAAAAATTAATTGATCGATCGACTGTGTAGACCTGTGTATGATTGGTTGAGTGATTGATTGATTGATTGATTCGGTTGATTAATTAATTGATTGATTGATTGATTGATTGATCGATGGCTTGTTTTGTCATGTTTTCTAATGTTAGAAGGAACAGTGTCCGGCTAACATATCGTGTTTTCTTGATCATGGCCAAAAGCTTGCTCTTCGGCGGGATTGTCCCTTTAACAACAACAAGTTTTATTTCAAATTGAATTTTAAGTTTCAAAGGTATTGCTCGCAATTAGCAAGGGCTATACGAGGTGGGCACAGGAGAAAAAGAAAGAAAAACAATTGTGATGATTAGTTAATTGTCAAGTTAGTTATATTCGAAAATATTGACAAACACGAATTTAGCTCCTGATAGGGCTTCCGTTGTCTGACCAAAATATCTCACATCACGATCACGATCACAATCACGATCTCTAGTCAGGAGAACCCAACTAACCACGTTTTAGTTAACAGAACTGTTAGAAAAGCCTTAGTCATGTTTCAAATTCTTATTTAATTACAGAAAAAACTAAAGTTTTCTTTTGTCTTGTACTCTCCTTTAATCTTAAGTAAAGTTAAGCAAGGCTGTTGCTCTAGTTAAACTTGGAAGAGCAGACCTAAGTGACGAACATGGATGCGCAAAGATTTTTTTTCGTCAACCCTACCTTTTAAGGAAAATCTTTTTGCTTTAAGCTTAAAACCTCTCGCATGGCTTTTTAAGAGGTAA
This sequence comes from Dendrophyllia cribrosa, assembly GCA_024195265.1. Lineage (NCBI taxonomy): Eukaryota > Metazoa > Cnidaria > Anthozoa > Scleractinia > Dendrophylliidae > Dendrophyllia > Dendrophyllia cribrosa. The sequence goes on from JAJLRJ010000003.1 coordinate 54,274,619, forward strand.
CAAGAACAGTAAACGAGTAGCATTACAAAAAAGATCCCTGTTTGCACGTTTTACTAATCGTTATTTCGTGAATCTCTTCACAGGTCCTTCTAATCCAAAGAACACACAAATCAAAATTTATCCCTGGCCTATCATACCATCTGGAACACCTTTCAATATTACCGTTGCTTTTACTCCTGGTAAGCTAATGTATCAATGATGTTGCCGTGTGTATCACTTCTGAGCATTACAGATAGCTAGATGAACATACCCTGTACGTAATTGGAAAACATCTTTGCCACCAAATGCATCATTTGGTAGAATTTTAGTGCGGCCGCTAAAACATTTTCCCACTTCTCTGAGTTCTCATTCTTTTCTTTAACAGATGAAGACATTTTTGCCGTGACAGGACAATGGAAAATAACGTCTGAACCAGGTGGCGAAATGTTGGGAATGGGAAGAGATGACATGTGCCGCCAGCAGATTCATGACATATGCAGCTTATCAGCGGGTGGTGAGTGTATAAAAACAATTATTTGCGAGTGCCGCAATACTTTTACTCTTTCAATTCTGACTTTTTGAAACAATCGAGACCAGGATAAACCAGTTGAAACTTTTTACCGGACAAAAACCGGAAACAAACCACGTTCCAAGTGCTGGAACGATTGTTAGCCGGAAACTTCAGGAAAGAACGTTTCCAAACCTGGGTCTTATAAAATGGTACTACAGTATTTTCTCCGATAATAGCGACTACTATTTTTATATCGCTTCATTCTGCGGGTGGTGATTATTCGACTGGGGCGGAAAATGGGTAGGCGATCATTGTTCTATAGAGACTCTATAGAAGTTGTGCCCTCTGTTTTTGTTATATTATTATTTAGTCAAATTATAAAAAATGCGTAAAAATGAAATTGAATATCTATAAAGTTTTCTGAACTGGTTATTATTTACTTAACCCTATCCAGACCGGGTTTTTTTTGACCGTCTGGGACCGGGGGGGGGGGCTCCAGAAGCCCCCCCTATGTAACTTTGAAACCGCTTATGCTATAGCCACCAAATTTACACAGGATAATGTTGTCATGAATTCTAGTAACTACAGATACTTTGGTGTCATAATGACGTAACGTGACGTCATTATGACGTCATATAGTCGATTTTATTGGCTAAAACAGTCTTTCATCAATATTTTCTCAATTTTGAACATATAGCAACAAGACTTTAACAGCTACCTATTTGATGAAAGTCTTACGTTTACTAACACTGTTGGTGTTGTTAACAATAACAGTGACGTCATTATGACGTCATATACAATGAAATAACCAACTGAAACGTTCTATAAGGCATTTCTCTGAAACAAACGGTAGTGTTCATACCAAACTTTCACATATTGATGCAGGAGTAAAAGTTAATGAATTCGTACACTTTGTTGCTATGGTAACAGCGTGTGATGTCATAGAAGTGATGTGTACATGTTCTTAAAAACTGGAACAGTTATCTTTGCAAATTATGGCTTTTCATGTACGTAATGAATTAAAAAAGCTTGAAAAGGACATTTTTATGATATTTTGACAATAAATGTTTAGAGATAATGGAATTACACAGACACGTAATATACTAGAAATAAATTTCCCATTTTATTGTCCGCCATCTTGGATCCGCCATCTTGAATCCGCCATCTTGAATTAGTCCAAACGTGTTTATTTTGGTAAAAAACACCGAAAAACAAAGCAAATGGACTGCTAAAGCTTAGTTTATTGTGGGCAAATGTTTTACAATCCAAATATGAACCAATAATAATATTATAGAGAGAAACGACCTTTAGTAAAACTTTCATCTGCCATCCTGGATTTTGACATTTCATATTCCACATTTTCCCAAAATTACCGTTAATTAACCTTAATTAATAAACAATTATACATAATTTGATCAATTATGGCTAAATTAAGTAGACAATATAAATTCAATAAGAAATCTTTGAAATAATCTTGATTAAAGCGAAAAATGCTAATTTTGTAAAACATAGGTGTCAAAAAGCGGTTGCTATGGAAACGTCAATGTCGGTGGACAAAGGACGCCAACGTGAAAATGTTCCCAGATAAATTTTAGGAGCAGTCACCAAATTTGGTGGTCATTGCATCGACCGTTTTGAAACGACACAACTTCAAAGTTCGAGCGGGCTCCAAACCCCCCCCCCCCCCCCCCGGTCTGGATAGGGTTAATGTTTAATCGGAGCTGCCAATAAGTCGTGCTGCGAGGAAGGCAATCAATCTAGGGAAGGCTACAAATTAAGGAAATGTCGTATTCCTATGAGTCATTTCGAGCCTGCAGTACTTCTTGAGTGTCTAATGGAAAAGTTCCCGGATTGATTGCCATTCTCTTGCAAGTTTGACTGTTTTTTTTCTTTGCAAGTTCGTCCCGTTTCTAAAGTTGATTGCAGTTTTGTTTGTGTCATTTTTAACTCGTGAATACGCGAAGCGTTAAACGGGAAAAATATGCAAAATTTTCACCCGGTCATTCGGCTGTAACAATTTGAGCCCGCGATATGTAGTGGTTACCTGCCTTACCCATGGGGACGGCGTGGGAGAGTGGGGAGATGTACATTTAGACGCAGGGGGTGGGGGTCGATGGTGTAAAACACCTAGGAGAGAGGAGGATCCGAACGTTTCATATACATGAGTTGGCTCACAGTATCCTTTGATTTGTTCTTTGTTTTTCATTTCACAGATAAGTTTGTTTGGAAGTACTCTTCTAAAATGAGGAATTTTCCGTCCGGCTTGCAGGTAAATATATGTAGAACTAGCACTTTCTACAGCAAACATCAAGCGTTTTTATTGTAGTCTTGCTTATTATATTTTAATACTGCAAAGATCGCCTGACAAGTAAGCCTTTATGTAAAATATCGTAAAATTCTCTGACATGTATCTGTACCCTTGCGAATTTAATTACGTAGAAGTAACATTTGTAAAAATAGGAACGCATAATACGCTCGCCTGTTTACTTGACACTTTTCACTTTTTTACTTCTTTAAGTAAGTAGTTTTGTTATTTTTACCTTTAGAATTATACCCATAGGAGCACAAAATATTTCTGTTTGTTTCATTTCCTATATATTCTTGTTTCAATTGTACCATTTTTGACTTGATAATGACGTGAAGAAGCGTCCAAACGTCGTCGGTGTTTAGAAGTT